>JBCFXI010000024.1:0-513979 GCA_038496175.1 Ampulex compressa | reverse complement strand
TATATATATATATATATATACATTACATCCGATCCACGCGATATTATTACAATATAAATTTACTACGAAACTCGAGAGCAATCGAGCGAAAAAATTCTACGTCGAATATGAAAACTGCGATAGCACGAAAGCAATAACGTAATCGCGGTTATTTCCAGCGGGGGCGCTATGCGGGCCACTGAGCTTAATGATCATCCTCGTCATTCCGTTACATCATTATGTAATTTTCGTTGCATCAATAGGGGCGTGTTTCGTTTACAACTGGGTCAACGCGCGCTGCGAAGGAGCCACGTGGGAGTATCGACATTTGATAATGCGACGCGTTACGTACCAACGGAAGACACCCGCGTTTAATCTCAATAACTTTAGCCGGATGCATTTCAGGCAGCGGCTACGAGAGAAACTATCCCACCATCCTCTCTCAGATCGCAAACTTTAATTGGATTAGAGGTAAAGTTAACGTCATTTTTGTTGGCCACGTTCGATAATCGAGATATAAATGTCGTTAAGACTGCGCGCAAAATCAGAAAAGTTTCATGACAATCAAAGTCGAGTCGATATTCCATCATCGAATATTGTTTCTGTAATAAAAAGGCGAAAAGAATGCTGTAAGATTATACCTGAAAGTTCCTCGCGCCACGTTGACACGAAGTTCCCCAACTTTGAGGACCACCACTTAACTTTTTTCGACTCGAACATAGCGTGTCGACCGCCTTCCAGTGGTTCTACGAAAAGAGACCTGCCATCGATCGAGAGCAGCCCATAAATTTCCTCTTGGCAGATGGTCAGTACGACCTGAGAACCTTCGACTCCCTCGAGTTCTCCTCGTCGAAGATCGCAGTCCAGGTGTGCGCCCAAATTTTTTGGATCGCTCTCTTGTTTCGAGTACACTGACTCCGCGGAAAATTCCGAGGACAGCATCAGGCGATCGTTCTTCGTCGTTCTCAAGGTCCAGTTGCCGATCTCCACGAACAAAGTGTCCTCTGGATCCTCGCGAATCTCCGAGAAAATCGATCTCCTGCTTCTCACTTCCTCGTTTTTGATAATCCTGGGATACACGATCTCGTATTCTTCCTGGAATTGATTCTTCGTCGAAATCATGGCGAATGTTCCCAGTAAGCACGTTGCCAGAAGAAAACCAGGAAACTTGTAACGCGTCGCGGCCATCGCGATAGCTCGAGCGAAACTCTTTGCATTCGTCTCGATCGAAACGTCGCATTCGTCCGTTTCTCTATTTGTACACTTGTGTTCTATTTGTACAGTTTTCGCTATTTGTTGTTCGCGAGATAAATTGCCGCGTCATTTGATCTCGTATCGAGCGCTCAACACGAATCTCACTTCTTCGACTTAGGAAACTAAATATTTTAATAGACGCGTCTCGGCTCTTCTTTATCGTATCGAGGAGGATTATTCGCTCCACGACGACACTAATATGCACCATCGATCATTAACTTTGTCAAACCTAAAATTCGCGTTCCTAATATTCCCTGGTTTTTAAGACACTCGACTCCTCCCAATAAACATCCAAGTATTTACATCTCACATTACCTCCCACGTTTCTTCGCCTAATTCTCGATACGAATAGCGAAGCACACTTTTCCTAAGAACTATTCTTTAAGACGTGTCCGTAGCCACCTGATGCACGGTGTGAACATCATAAAAGCGAGTTTAAAATCGAAGGAATAGGATTTAAAGCGAAACTCGTCGCGGGGAAATCCCAGTTTCCTTTGCGCGATAGCCGATAGGCGAGCATTCGTTCGCCCTCAAGTCGCTAACTCACTGATTCACGGTGTCTACTTTTAACCGCGTCTCTCGTAACGTCCATTGCCGAGGTCGGCGATAACGAGGTCGATAGGCAGAACCTATAATGACGCCTAAGGAAATTAATACGGGCGTTAATGGGCTGAATCACGGACGATCGACTGGATACGCGTCGGTTAACAACGGACATCTAGTCTTCTCGGTACTTCCTTCTGCCACGTCTGCTCGATAATCGTTTCCTCGTATCGTGGCCCAACTCGTAATAAACGACTGCTGGTTTTTAAATATCGCGATCCTCAAGATCTCTCGCTAATCGTCACTTTTGATCGTTCCATTGCTTTTGATTCGGAAACTATTCAATACGTCGTTCATTTACGCGTGATTCTGTAATGGCTCGGAGGCCTCGTCTTTGTTATCTCCTTGCTGATTGAATTTTAAATCGTTATTATCACGCTTGTAAACGGGCGGACTGTAGGGATTTTTTAAATAATCGTTGAGATTTGAGAAGACGGAGACTATAATGGAGTCTTATGAAGTTTGGTATAGATCTTCCGTTTGGATGTTACACGTCGCGATTGATTTTCTACACTTTTTATATACTTGCATATCTTTATTTAGAGTTTATGACCGCGATTTTGGGGAATTTAATTACACCGCGTCATCGAAGATGGTCGAGTTACCCATTATCCCGCCAGTCGTCAAGAAGATATAAAATTCGGGCGAGATCGTATCATATGCGTAAATCACGCGTTGACAACGCGTAAAGCGCAGGGTGCGACAACGTTCTATGGTTCCCTTTGTAACTCGGTACCATTGGAAACGCCATTCTCCTGGTATCCTCCGTCGGTGATCATTGATCCTTGACCTCGATTCCGACAGCCATCGAGCTTCGAACTTTTCTCGGCGGCGCAACAATGTGGAACGATTCGTTTTGCATCTCGCAATCGTTGCAAACGCGATTCTCCGCGCATCCTTGCGTGCCGCTCATTAATCCTTGACGTCCATTAAGCCACGTATTAAGCTTCGAACGACTAATGGCCGCGCAGCAATATCCCGCAATTTGCTTTGTATCGCAACTAACCGCGTATAGGCGAATCTCCGTGTATCCTCGCCGCGTAATTGTCGATCCTCGCGGTTCATTAAGTCGCTAACCAAGCTTTACACGCTTAATAATCGCTCGATAATGGCCCAACAATATTCCTCGATTTGCCATTGTATTATTTCACCATCGCACTTCCTCCGGAGACTCTTCGAAAGCTCTGCATCGCCAATGGCAGAGTGGCTGGAGCTGTATGATTTATTTGAACGAGACGCTAGTGCCAACTGGATCTACGAATCCGATGCGAAAGGCGCGATACTCGTTTATGCTCGAGGAAAGTCATCGTCTACGATTTTTTACCAATTATAATGGAAAGAATGTTGGTTCTAATTTTGATTTCTTACGAATTTTTTCGATCGTTCTCGTAAGAGTACTGTGGTTGGAGTAGGAGCGATGTTAACTCGAAAGGGAAGTGTCGCTATTCGTGTGATCATGGACGCTTCTTTTCTACTCTTGGTAAATACATTATACCGTGGAAACTTTGGCGATTGTTTGTGGAAGAGCGGTGAGTCGGCAAACAGCGAGTTCAATTCATTCCGCTATTAGCATGGATGTTTCACGATGTCCTCGAATTGTCCTCGAATGCCAAGATGCTTGCAACCTATCGAGAGAGCAATTCGTGCGTCGCTTTAATCGGTCCAAGTAGATTGCAGCACAGTTCTGCGGCGGTGGAATCTCTTCTGAGCGTCTAAAACGATTCTGAGAATAAAAAATGGAGTGGAGAATTCTTCATAGTCGTGTTTGTCCGATCGCATCAACATCGTTAACCTAAGCCACGCAAACCGCTCGATTTCAACGACACGCTTAATACGCGTTGCACAGAATTCAACAAAACAACTCAACGAGAAAAAGAAACGTACAACTTTTAGTCCCGTTTCTTTAATACTTCGATAGTATTAATCTTCACTCTGAGGCAATACAACGTGAAAATTCATCCGTATCAAAGCGGATACTACAACAGCAATGTCATATATCCAGAAAAACGTCATATTCCCAGCACTTGGAGAAAAAAGTATTCGATAAAAAATCGCACATCACGATCGCTTCAAAAAATCAATCACCCATTCTTCTTTCCCAACTCGATGAAATCTTTACCGTCGACGAGCGCGTCGATCTCAAGTTTCGCGCAGGATTCCAGAGACACGATCGATCCCTTCGAAGGGCGATCACCAGGACGAGTCAGTGGCGCAGATCGCGGTGTCGAAAGTCTCGTGTCCGACTGTCGAAAGCGGAGCGCGCGGGAGATACCTAATTAACGTTTAATTAAGCCGCTCGCGAGGGCCGCGCTGCAACTGGCGGCCACATGGACGCGTGGATGCCACTCGCGCCGATTAAAATGCACGCGAATGTGCGGATGCGAGCGGCGATTGTGCGTGCCGGCCCACAAACGCGCGGCTGGGAAGGAAAAGGGGAAAAAAAAAAGGAGGAAAGAACGGGGCCCCGAGAGTACTCGCCGCCCACGGTGCCTCTCTAATAATGGCAGCTTTATGTCCGCTAACGTCGGCACGGTGCATCATTGTCAGCCACTTTCAAGTCGTTTCCACGTTCCATGCCCAGAGGAGGAACTCGGCGTTGATCCCTTGCTAGGTCCCTGGTCGAGAATCTCTAAAGACCTTCCGCGAGAGGGAAGAACACTTGACCTTACGTAGGATATTAGGCGTACAACTTTGCTATCGCCGTGGCCAACGATGGAGAGTACTTTGAGTCATAAATGTATAACCAGTTTTTTTTTATGATAAAACCTTGAATTTTGAAAAAAAATGAATCGAAATGAAATTGCACGCTAAATAAGTTGGTTCTTCGGAAGAATGATTATGGAATCAACGCCGTGAAGGAACGTGTTGTTCAGTAGGATTGATTGAACGAGCTGGTGGAAGTATAGGATTAGGTCTAGTTTTATGTTCAGATCTTGATGTAAGTCTTCGAATAGATTGGTCATCTCGTTGAGCACGAGTTACTCTATCCTCAACGAGGCCATCGAGCTGTTTGAAGAAGTACAGAAGGAATGCGATACTCTTAACAGGTAAACGCTCTTGAAAGAGATGAAAAATACCGTTTTGAAGGAACAGGTACAGCGACAAAAATTCAATTTTCAAGTACCCTTTTAAATGTGAAATTGAATTTAAAAGTCGACAGGCATGAAAGCTCGATATCTGATGAATATTCAAAATGTCACGATACATTAAAATACGTATATCAAGACTACATAGAGGCCGATATAATGAACGCATAATTCACTCGCTGACCGCGCATCCTCGGCTTTTTGCTCAAAAGTGAAAGTCCCAGAGCACTTCCATCCGTGCCGCCTATTCGTTCTCTTGCGGATAGCATTAAAAATATATTATAAAACCACGATTCCCGACTCTTCCCTTCAGTTCTTCATCATCGAAAGACATTTCGATAGACTTCCTTCGAAACGTCTTTTTAATTTAGTTAATTAAGGCTCGAGGATCGATCGACCGAGGCGGAAAGTCAGATGGGGTCAGTGGTTTATTGAAAGTGTCACGATGGGTACATGATAACCGTCAGGACGACTTGTAATATCAGTGCTAGGAAGAAGTCGATTCCCTTTATCACGAGTTCGTTGGCAGTGCCGGTCCCGACGTTGCAGAAGGACTTTTCGCAGCAGGCCGTGCACGCGTACAGTTTCGTCCGCTCGCCTATCACTATGCAGCCGGGTTCGCATTTGTTGGTGCAGTTCCTCTCCATCGACCAAGTCTGCGGACTGGACGTAGAATTTTCCGTGCTGGTGGTGTAAGAGAATTTCTTCACCTGGGACGAACAATTCCGGCTGTTAATACATTTTTCGTACGAATTTGATATCTTGATTATAGGAATGGAAGCTATGGTTTTGACCGCTTTATGATCAGAGTTTTTTAATGCTTGGAGAAAAATGAATAAATTCGATGACGAGTAATGACTCTCGTGGTCATAGAATGCGTATCCATCGTTTAAAGAAATTCTTTCTGATAATCAACATATTTGACGCATTTGGATTGGATAATATCTCCTCTTTACAACCATCGATGGTCTTGGATGTACGCGAATTTTTGGGAAACCAGCAAGGACATTCGAGCTCGCGCATTATTTCGAATTCCAATTTGGCGAAAGGAGTGGAATGAAAATCCGCGGTGTCGGCGCTTATGGTCTTGCTGCATCGTTACGCGTACGAGCCTGATAACGAGATACACGTGCACGAGTCGGATGCAATCAACAAGTGTGCGGTTACTACCATGCAGATCCGCTTGTCGTCCGTGCATTTATGCTCGAAAGCGCTGTAATTTCCGGTCAGATTGGCACATTTCTCCCCGTCGTCCATGGTGTCGCACTGATAGCACCATAAGTCGTTCACTCGTTCGGAAGCGGCGTGGGTTCGATGCTCCTGCGACATCAGCTGACCTGTTCGATATACCGAATTATCGTTAATATCTTCCAGGAACGAGTACATGGATATTTCTGATAATGGTAAAAATACAAATTTTCATCTTCGAGTTCTTTAATGGTAATAGTAATGAGTACGATGTAAGTAATGGTCTATATACGTAAGACGTGCTTTTGCGCGATTATTTTATTTGGGATATGAAGCAGTACGATCGTTCGCTCAAGGTGTCTAAGAGTGCAATGATATTTGCGATAGATTCGCCCACTTTGAAAAAGGTCCTGACATTTAGACGGTCGAGAACGAGCGGATCGTCGTACGTACGACCTTTTAGTTTTAATGCTATGAACTGCCGTTAAACGGCACGTTCGCAATACCCGACACTCGTCGTTCGAATTGGCCAAATGGCATAGGACGGATGAATTATTTTGGGATACGTCGAAAGAAGAAGGGAGCATTTAAGTTTCCTTTAAATTCTCACAATAATATACAGAACCACTGGATTATTAGGATTATTTCATGGAAGAAGGAAACCAGTATCGCACAAGCTAGAGGTAGACAATTTGCACTCGATGTATTAAAGATTAGAAAATGCTTACGCGTTAGAGATTCTAATCCTTCAATATATTAATTACCAAAATGAATTTCCTGACTCAATAAAAATTCTTTTCGAGGCTCAGAACGGTGAGTCAGTACGATGAGATTCCGATTTCAAACCTACACACACCGTTGGCAAACGCTTTCCAGACGAGGATCCATTTCTTTTGGAACAAAAATACCATCGAGGCAAGGGAATATCGATTAAACGGTTATACTATCAGCTCTCGATCGTGTAAGGAGAATCACGGTTGACAAAGACTCTCGCAACAATGATCCATTCCTTCTCGAACGCAAATACTAACGCAAGAGAACGGATATACTTTTAATTCTCGATTTTAAAACGAAGCACACTACTGATCCGTCTCTTCTCGAACACAAATACTATCGAGAGACTAGCAAGAGACTGCCAATTAAACGGATATAACCCTTAATTCTCGATCTTACAATCAAGCGCACTATTGGCACACGCTCTCGTAACGAGGATCCGTCTATTCTCTAACACAAATACCATCGAAAGACCAGCAAGGAACCGTCAATCGAGCAGCGCTCGATCGTCTAAGAGAACTCACCGTTGGCCAACGCTCGCGAGGCGAGGATCAGGAAGCACGTGACCGCTATGCAAGTATCTCGATGCATGGTGCCTGGGAAAGGCTCTGTTGCGTCCGACGGTCAAACTCCCTTCGGCTCTTTCCCGATCAGCAGCATCACATTTCCGGTCGGCCCTCGCGCCTTGGAAGCCACGGGGACGTGGAAACGCGGCGCGCAAAGTGGCGAATGTCCGATCCCGCCATACTTACCTCACTGGCGCCTGCGTCGGCCGCATGGATGCTCCAGAAACCTCGAAACGGGGAAAATCAATATTCGGGGACGGCCGAAAGTCCTGGCGCTCCGTCGGAAAGGGGCTTGACGTCATTCTCATCGCGCACCAGCGCACGCGCCTGCTTCCTACTCGCGAAACTCCGCGCTGGCTAGCCGTGAAATTTCGTTAACCCACCATCAAGGCGCTCGCGCGACCTCGCGGACGATTTCGGGCTCTTGGTATTTTAAACTGGATCTTAGAAATTACTCAATCGTATCTTAATAACTCGGATTCGAAGCGAACCTTTACACGAGAACTGCCGGTTAGTTTTTGGACGTACGAGGATTTAGAGATTTCATTATTATTATCAGACGCTTTAGACCGATTAGGCAGTTTTATCGTTGAACGGTAGAATATAATTTATAGATATATTTAGAGAAAAAGATCAACAAGGAAATCATCGACCTATACGGAATACCTTAAAAAAGAAGTCAAACGTTTACTCGACAATGGCTAAAATAAAATTTCTATCTTTTTCCATCGCTCATACTTATATTTCTATTACTATAAATTTCTATCACTTCTGTCCTTTTGCCTCGTACTTATATCGCAAGACAATGATTTCGAGACGCATCTTAGGCGATAGATCTTGAGTGAACAGACCTCGACGGTTGATACTTATATACTTTGAATGAAACAAACCAGCGGAGAAGGTGGTAGCGAAGTTTCAAAGTTCCTCCGTGGAGAGAACGTCGGGCGATTCCCCGGGGAGTCCTACGCCGGACAGGAGCCGCGGTACAAATTGATTCGGCTTCGAGCCTAACGAAGCCACGGCCCATAATGAGCTCCAGGAATAACGTTCATGGAAAGTCAAAGCCGGCGTTTGAGCCTTCGCGTACGTACGCGCTTCTCGACATTCGAGGAAACCCAAAGCGGCTTTCACGTCCGCGACCCCTGGCTTTGCGCCTGTAATTAGCCGCCAATTTAAAGAGGATAAGTGTCGTTGCACGGCGATCGAGAAAATTCCTCGAGCGGCGATCGACTTCGAAAGAGAGCCCGCTTTATGATCCGATTCGTTTTTGAGGAGGATCCGGCGGAAGCCCTTTGAGAAGGGGAGTTTCATTAAGAAATACCGAATATTTCAGGAATCTTCCTCGACGTCACGATGAAGATCCGAGGAACGGAAATATCTCGCTAAAGGCATTACGACTATCCGGGGAATAAAATTTTGATGAGATACGCGATTAAAATTTCGTCTCGTGTTTTTTTACCCGATGATCGTAATTCGCTCGTGTGGCTTTGAGAGGGTCGTACGTTTTTCACGATGACTTTCAAAGGCGGGACGGTGTTTCGGGGTAAAAGTAAGTTTTGTTGACACCGCGGATACTGTTTGCACCGGACCAAACTTCGTGTTTGACCGTCGGATCTGTGGAACGAAAAAGGGTCACGGTTTGATGAGAGTGCAGAGCGAGAAACGCGAGTTAAGGGCGAGCATTGGAGGTCCATTAACTTGGGGAATTTTTGTAGCGGTCGTTCATAATATCGTAAAATACTCCTCCTTTCGAGAGAAGCTCTGGGGGCAAACGTGTGTTTGGAATGTACATAAGGCTCGGCTGGTGGACATAGGATTTAAGTTTAACCGAGTTAAATGCGGGAACGAAGCGGGCAAGTGGATCGGTTGAGCGTGTGAACCATTACCTTTTCGAAGTACAAATCGCGTAAAATGTCGTACAAGTTCTTGACCTCCGATAATATCCATTGCGAAATACAGTATGAATCTTCCAAGCTGACGAACGTGAATCTATATTTTAATACAAAATTGTCGGTTCAAAAACGCATAATTATTCTCTTACGAATTAGGTGAGGAAGGTGAGAATTTTTTGGAGTCCATCAAAATCGAGGCGATGCTTATTGCGAGTTTGTTCCACTTGCAAGTAGTTCGCATACGTGCAAAGGCGACCTCGGGCGTAGTTCTTCGGAAAGAGTTCTTCATCGATCATTGCTCTCTAGTCTCCCGCATTTGCATGTTTTACAGGGGTGAATAGCCGCAAGAAAATCGATTTCTGGCCTCCCGGAGAACAAGTGTTATTGCTCTCCCTCGGAAGTTCTTTACCGGCGGACGATTTCAAACCCACCCCTGCTGACTAATTTCAAACCCCGCCACGCTCGCGATGGATCATTGTTTATCCGATAGCGATGTTTATTCGCTATTTCGGTGGTTATACCAAATAAGATATGTTTATGATCCGATATTATCAGCCATCGCGTCAATTTTCCATATTCATAGTTTCGACAATCGCATCAATTTTCCATATTCTACTCGGCAATAAAACGTTTGTTTGCAACGATGAATCGTTTAAATCGTGGAACATTGAAAATCGCTCGACGCGACGATCGTTTCGATTATTACTCTGTTTTTGTTTATTTTGTCGTTATTATTTTACGTTCATTCGCTTCATATACCTTTCGATTTACCATAACTATTTCGTTTTTAGTACTCGTATAAATGCCCGTTCTACCGTTCGTATTTCTTCCTTATTAATAGTAGAATATTAATTTGGCAAAACATTGTATTCCAAATTAATGGAAAAGAATATAATATTATTTATACGAATAAAAAATAGATGGTGAATCGTGCGTTAAAAAATGTATCGTTCACTAACCGAACAACTTTTCACGCACTCCCGATTGCATCTACGAAGAATCATTTTTCTTTCGTCTAGAAAGGGAGAAGTGCAGAAGCACATTAACGGTGATCGGATCGTCGATTTCGAATCGCGAAAAAGCGTCGCCATGCGTCATAGCTGGCGAGCGCGTTAATGCCAAAGAACATAATGATGTAACAACGTCGAGTGCATTTCGACGATCGATGTACACGTCGGGCAAATTTCCCCGGCAACGTTTGACAGCGTTCGCGAAACAACGGCCGAGCCTTGTATTCCTGTCACTGCCCATGACGCATCGCGTGCCCGCTGTCGAATCGAATTTATTAACCGTGAATTTTGCGAGTAGCTTAGCAACGCCGGCCCTCGAATGTCCGCGGGCAAAACACTCGCGGCGATCTACCCTCGAGTATCATCCTGGTTCGTGCTTCGAAAGAACCATTGGAACACTCGGGTGGAAAGCGGCCGCTGCCTCTATGGCGGATCGAATTTTGAACGTAACTCGAATGTCATTTTTAACGCTAATATTAATGTTACAAGTTTGTTACAATACCCTCTTATGCTAATGTTATCAGTATATCATAAATTGCTTGAACGGTGTTTAAGAAAAATATTTTCCAATTTTATAAAAAGTACGGCAGTACGAAGACTTGTATTTATAATTTAGAAGACAATTTTTTTGCGAAGATTGAAAGTTATTAGCTTTGTCAGATTTATCGAGGTGTTACGCTGGTGTAGCTGATTAACGAAACTAACATCGAGGACATAGTTTTCGTGCGACGTGGAATCGAAATTTCGAAATACCCTCGCATGGCGCGACACGTTTCGAACGCGCTTCGTGTACGAGGCAGTAGAAAAATTGCGCAAAATTCCTCGTTTATTTGCGCTTTTTATATCATAGTTTTTTCATACCACCGCTGCGTCGTAGATTCCATAGGGAATTGCCCGTGTATGAATAATGAAAGTGTTCGTTCCCTTTCTTCTTTGAGAATATAAATAAGGCAACCGTTTGGATCTTCGTGAAGTCAAAAAATATTTTGTACAAGAGTATTAAAAGCACTGAATGAGCGTTTAAAGTAGACGAGCTTTAAGAGCGTAATAAAACACAAATTACTTTTCGGTTTGAAAATTTGCTCGATTAAAAGCTCAAAGTGCAGACATACGTCTCTTCGATTAAAGGATATATTTGCACGATACTCGAACTAGAGACCAACAATAAGACGACTCTTTACTTAGATACCCAACAATGCTTTCGCGCCTTCATTCGTTTATAATAAATACCGCAGACGGTTCGGGACATCTCGCCTATCGTCTGCAATTTTAAAAGAGCCCCGAAGAGGTTAACGAAATCACGAGAAGTTTCGGCGCTTCGACGGGAATCCGGGGAAATTTAAGTCACGTCGGCGGAGTTTCGCGAAGTTTGGCCAAACAGAAAATAGACGGCTCGTAAAGCGCGTATAAACACGCAAAATCCGAACGCCTTTCGTCCGCGACTTCGAGCAGACTTAACCCTCGATCTTCACGATCTCTATATTTCCAGAAGAGACGCCATAAATATGCATTTTCCACGATTTATCGCGACTTTGGAATAACGCAGAAATACACGCGTCGCGATGAGGCACTGTGCAGACATTTTGCCATTAAATTCCTGAAATATCTCCACGACTTTTCACCGACCGTTCGTCCGGGTAGACGCACGATGAAGTTCCTCGCTCTGTCCGCCTTTCGAAAGGAGAAGCAGTGCCATCCATCCTCGACCTTGAATCTCCTCTTTCCTCTCTGCCGCTTTCATCGGCATGATCTTTTTTTTTATCTCGTCCAGCTCGTATTTACGTCTGGCAAAATCGTAGTGGTGGGCACAGACGGTTGAAAAGCGCATCCTCGAAAGCGGTAATACGGTTGGAGCTTTACAAATCCGTCTAACGAGATACACGTCCACCTGTTACGTGGCGAGGGGCCCAGCCCAGCCGGTACAAACTATCCGCGACCACTCGAAACTACAAGACCTCAATTGTACCCAAAGCCCCTCGTCCGTGGCGTTATAAGCTCATCGACGATCCCGTTAATTGCTCTCGAATACGTTTGTATACTTCGATGAGTAGGCGAGATTCTTTGGGGGATACGCGCTTGGGGTCTGCGCGAAGGGTCGTATCAACGCCTAACGTGTTAATCTACGTTAAGATTCAATAAAGATCCTCTTCGCGGATTCTGTAAACGTTTCTACTTAAGAGAAGATCGCTTACTTATTTAAATATTGCGCAGAAATTACGAAAGAGACGTTAACGTATTTATACGTCGATACAAAGTTCTAAGGACGATTGTATATCGTGGGCCATTGGTTTCTCCGCGATGTATGGAAGTTGGAATTTTGTATTTCGCGATCGAAATGAATGGTACGTAAAAAAGACATATACGGTTTATGGACGTAGAATTATGTAGGATGTACGTGGAATGTTGGATAAGTATATTTTTAAAAAAGACGTAAACAGCGTTTATCGAAAAAGAAAAAAACAATTCTATGCCTCAAGATAGTCTTTATCGAGAACCGTACATTTGATCCATCGAGTTTTAAATTTCTTCATCCGACCAGAAAAGTAGATTTCCTCGCAAGCTACAGAAATAGGCATCGACGCCGAGGATGAGATTCTCGTCTGACGAGAATTTCTGAATCTACTTTGCCTACGAGGTACGGTAACTGGAAACTCGTTGGATCAGGTGTGTAGCCCTGGATGGAGCCCACGTTTGGAGATAAAATTGTTCTTCCCCTATCAAACGGCGTTTTAACTCGTTCTCTTATTATACTTGCCAAACGACCTTCGTATTTATCCTTATGACATTTCGGACTCATCCTCCTTTTATCGAAGGTTCGCGATAAATCTGGAATTTCGATCAAACGTCCATTATGCGACGGTTGCTAAGGAATACTTCTTCAAGTTGCCATAATGACCAGGAGGTAGCTCTTTTATCGTATATCACTTCGTAATCCGATAAATGAATCCATACTTGGGCGTTTTTAGGTTTTTGTGCCGGCTCGCGGTCCTTAGAAAAACTTTTCTTAAATATATATGATCCCTCTCTGGCTTCCTTTAACAAGTCTTCTTAGTAGCAATAATTAGAGTCACATCATTCGGAGTTTCATTCGTCGTAAATGTTTACATTAAAGCCGGACGCGAAATCCATGGTATTACATATACGAATCCTGCAGAATTCCCTAAAGTGCTAATCGTGCAAAGCTCTTACCATTCGACGATGAATTATGGGCCAAATAATTAAACTCCAGTCTCATACCCCACGCGTATTTACGCTATGCACACCTTCGCGTCCAGCGAATATACGCATTCCCAGCATGCCCAGTACGATATATCACACCTCGTATAAGAATTCTCAGGATCGAAAGTATTCCAAACTCCAAACACATTTACAACGCAAATTGACTTTGATCGCGTACACGCATCACCAAAGTACGAAGAACAATATCTCCTACCCGATACCAGGATTCACGAACCTAAAAGTATTCCAAGCCCCATACATATTTTCAACGCGCATTCGCCATCGATCCCACGCCCGCATCCCTAGCATGCAAAACCAATGTCTCGCACCCAATATTATCCAACAGTTCCACATTCCTCGTACAAACGATTCCCTCCATAAATTCATCTCGTACACGCGCACTTAGCTCGCGAAGAACTAATATCCGCGCCCCCTCCATCGTCGCACGATTACCAGGGACATAAATCCTCCGCCATCCGTTCTCCTTCCAGAAATCCCGATTCCATACACGCACATCTCCCACAGCCCACACGCCCCGACCAGTTTGGCAAGCTCCAAAGAAATCGAGATCCTCCAGCCGACTTTTCCCCCTGGAGCCTCGCATCGATCCCAGACACGCATATCCATCCAGCGTCCTGAGAGCGATTCCTCATAGGCCGCACACGGCTTTCCAGATGCGAGAAGGGTTGACACGGTCGGTCGGTGTTTACGCTGAAGCAACACGTGAGAGGAGGTCGAGAGCGGCCGTGGCGGCGTCAACCCCCTTCGTCCTTTGGCTCCGGCGGAAGGCCGGCCAGGCGATTGGCCGAGGCCGGCCGGGTCGATGGTGGAGGGGGACACCGGGTCGGTCGCGGGCCTCGCAGTACCGCTCCGACCGCCACGACGCGAGGTTCGTCCCCTCGACGGGCAGGAAGTTTGAAATGTTCCCCGCGACTTGCACCCTCGTTAGCCCGAGCGAGATGCCCGAGTTCGGTGGTGCACGCTGAAGGTGGGGGGTGATCGACAGCTGGCCAGGGGTCGTTGAACGTGCCGAGGAGGGCTTTCGTCGAGAGGCTCGGAACATCCTCGAGCGGATACCACTTCCCACGGAGTGTACGAGAAGGAAGACGCCGAGGGTAAGTGCGCGAGTTTTTGGAATTGGAGGCGATGGGGTTGGCGGAGGGTGGTCGAGGGCACGGAGCGTTTCGCGCGGCTGGCGGACGACGCGAGGATGAGTCGCTTGGGTTCTTGCGGTGATATCGCACTGCGTTGAGTAGGGGATTATGTAGAATAATACCTTGCGTATGCAAGTGGATCGTTGGACGGTTTGGGTGAGGTTTAAGGGACGATTTATTTGCGTATGTGGGACACGGGGATTAAGGAGATTTGGAGGTTTATTTGAAATGGAGTTTTGTTATGGGGCTTTTGGAATATACCTTTTGGAGTGAGGAAATTGGGGAATCCTAGAATGTCTTTTGATATTTTTTTTTTGGGCTCTCTCATCAGACTCGATGCTTAATGAACAGATCCGTTTGAATCGTACTGCGCGGCATAGAAAAGTAAGTTCGCTTGCGACAGTTTCGGCCTCTCCTTCGAAACTCTGAAAAGCCTCCAAAGTCGGAGCAGCGGATATTATGGTGTACGATGGTAACGATTCCGAGACTCCCGAGGGAATCAAAACGTTCGAAAGTCGAGCTGTAATGCATTCGAAATGGTTGAAATCCTTGGAATGGCCAATCCGCTGGGAAACTTTCGGAAAAGGAAAATTGGCCGTCGATCTTCTGCGATTTCCCTCGAAGGACAAACGACTTTTTCATCTTTGTTAGGATTTCGTCGCGAAGTCCTGTCGTCGCGTACGGTTTATTTAAAAGGGTACGTTCAACCGGCGTATTATTTTTTCTCGCTTCACCCACTACGTTAAAGCAAATTTAAGCGAGACGCAATCGTGGATCGATAAAGGCTATCGACGGACTTTCTAAGAAGCAAAGTTCAATATGTAGGGAGAAGGGTAAACAGCGACAGATGGAAGCGATACGAACGTTCCTTATAAGCGTTACCACGGCGCAATATAGAAAAACTCCGAAGTCTTGCCGCTACTTTGGCGAAAAACCCTGTTCGTATTCCCGCGTGGTACGAGCGGGAGATGCGTACGAAAAAACGTGTATACATATATATTGCGCATTTACTTGAAAAAGAAGAGAAGAAAATTCCCGTGTTCCCCTACGTTGTTTCGTTGCTTCATAATAAGTAAATAAATAAATATATATTTGTCCTAGAAAATACTTATTACGGATATCGAGTAATTTTTAATATACGAAAATGCATTGGACCTCTCTAGAGAATCATTATTTTTAGGTAGGTATACGTTTTCATTTTTTAAACTCCTTGCACTTGTTCGTTCTGCAAATACCTCTCCCGCTCAAGATAAATAAAATATCAATTATTATGATGCACGTTTCACTTCGTGCGGGGATTTGATTTCGTGGTAAATATTAATCGTACAACATTAATATCAAGTGTAATAACGGTAATAATAAATATTAAGCGTACACAATTTCCACCTGGCCCGTAAGATAGTAAATTTGATGCACGATCGCGCGTTAATTCGATAAACTAAAATGAGTACTCGTAGCACGATATTAATATAAAATCGATATAAAACTCGTGCGAAATTATTCCGAATAACGAAGTCAATCCTTCGTTCGGCAGCTGTACTTAACGTTACCTCAGTCGCGTACAGGAGGATTCGTATTCCAGCGAGTGAGCGTAATCGAATCCGAGATGGGACTTTTAATACCCCATAATTCTCGAATCCTTGATAAGCGCAGTGTGTAATTCGTGCTGGCGCGTATTACGCGGATATTTAATCTGGCGCTCGCGTCTAATCGTGATCTGGATAATGTCCAGTGACCATCGCGAGTGCTTATCACGTATTCATCCAACGACGGATCTTCGTCGGCGTATGATCTATTCCCGGAAAACGCATGGCCGTCTCCTCACGCTTAATTGCCTCGAATCGACCCGAGACGACGGACCGAGAGGATTGCTGAAACTTGATTTACGATCCAAATTAAACCACCTTTACGTAACCTTCTTTTTTTTCCTCCTTCTTTTTTTAACGATACACTTAACGATACACTCGTGTACGTTTCCGTGCTCACCAATTTTTCGTTATTCCATCGAACTCACCGTCGAGTTCGTACGATTTTCCAATATCGATTTAACTCGAACTTAGAATCTAGTGCTTATATATTCTAGTTATCGAACCACGCATCGGCGACCAGGAATTATTAATATTCCACGCGTACATAGTCGACCGAATTTCCAGTTCTATGAGACCGGGTGGAGAATTCGAAGAAAAATGTGTCCGGCGAAGCGAGAAATCCGGCGAAGAATATTTCCTTCGAAGAGGAAAACAAGGGCGTGCTATTTCATAAGTATACGCGATATGGCACGGAATCCAAACGATTTAATTACGCCGCGGAAGGCAATCGGGTATACGGAGACATGCTTATATATAGATTATACGTCCGCTACGCGTTATATAGCGCATTTTCTGCGTGATTCGTCACGCATCATCGCATTCGTAACGGTTTGCGTCACGGTGCTTTGTTGAATTCGGAAATAATTTGCATCGACATCGTGGACCATCCTGCAAAGTTTACGGTAATATTTATTATTTTGATGCAAATTTCAATGCAGCTACGCACGACGCGCGCGGATATTTTCCCGAGTTAAACGTTCACGGAAGGAATTAATTGCTCCGATAAAGTCTTCAAAATTTAAAATGGCACAATTACGAGTAATCCTTCCGTTTATTTAACATTTTGGAGCCGAGTAATATTTTTATTTTATCAAATCGGGATATCAAAGTCTTTTAACCATGGCCCGTCCCAAGCTTTATGGAAGAAATCCAATTATACGCATTTTCAAAGATAAAATCGCGATGTGGAGCGCGAGGGATTAAATCCGGAAGAAATAAATCTCTCAAAGCTTTCGCGCTGTTCGTTCGGCGATCGCTTTCGAGGGGAATTTATCAAGTCCCGCGTGCTCAAAATGTAAATACGTCGATCGCAAATGAATGGTGAAACGATTGTAGTGAAATATAGCGCGTTAATTACGATGACACGGCTTTCCATAAGGGGCAAATTAAAACTTGAATCGCAAAAGCATTGCCGGCCAATCTTGGATCGTTGTATTTGTTTCGTTCTCGGCTCGGATAAATACGCACAATGCGGACGGTCGTTAAAATCCCTTTCATAGGCGGCCGCTTTTACGGCCGAAAGCTCGTTAGGTTCAATCCGTGGAATATTAATTTCCTTAATCTCGCAGACATAGCCGAACTTTTCACGACGCTTTATCGCTGCACGATGCTTTTCGACACGGACTCGGTTCAATGCGTGTCTTCTTTTCGCATTCGGTTTTAGTATCGTTTTTTTACGTTTACTCGTATTGAACACTTTTGGTGTACCTCTATATTCAAGTTAATTATTTGGAATCAAAATTAATCAGCACGAAGTTGAAGTCAGGTTTTGAAAAAATATTGGGAGAAAATTGCATTCATTCTTATTTATGCACGGTCCTCGGACATTTCTCGAGCTTAATATTAATTTTCTATATTCGCCACTTGCTTCGTGACTTTATGGGTCGATGTAATTTTTAACAACTTATAGGCAAATTCGTGGTAAAAAATTCAGGCCCTCGGATGGCTGACTTTTGTTTGATACGTTTGAAAGCAAGATAATGACATAGTTCGGAATAATGACACGAACAAAAGTCAGCGTAATATCGTAGCGGAGCAGAGAGGTTAATTAGCTCTTTTCCAGAGGAATCGTCGTTAATCGTAAAACGCAACACCGCCTTATCCGCAAAGTCTCGTTGGATTATCGTCGACGAGTCACTTTTTAAATGCAGACTGGATTCGCGTGTACTTTCAAAGTTCTAAGCCGCAAATTTATCGAACGCCGGGGACTGCAGCTTAGACTTGCATGCACAAACTTTATTACGCGCATATAGCCAGTATCAATATTTTTCAATGCTTTTCAGGAAGTTTCTTGGATTTCTTACCACGATCAAAGCCGTACTTAAGCTCGATCGAGTTCGTAAATAAGAAGAGAATTAATAACAACGTTAAAGGTATAAAATTGCAGGTTCATTACACGTAACGGTAAAATTAAGAATTAAGGAATGCCTTCGAATTTGTAACGTCATTCAAGCTAAAGATTCAAGTACCGCGCGATATTTTAAGAAGAACAAACAAAATGTAATAAAAGTAATAGATGGCGGGGCTTATTATTTACGATATTTTGCGATTCTGGAAAGAAATGACAGATTTAGAACGACTAATGCGATCATGACGCGACTTTGAATTTAACATTGGTTATAGAGGATTGATTTGCGAATACGCGACATTTTTAAGCGTGCCTAAAAAGCGTTAAGCCGGTAAATAAAAAATGTTAGGAGTACTTGCACTGCAGCAGAAGCATTAAAAATTTTGCTCCATCTCCGCGACAAAGACGTTTCCGTGGAGAAGGATTTGGCGTTTTCTTTCGAGCTCTCAAGGCGCTCCTAAAGTTTTTACGACGTTGGTCGATAGCATTGAAACGTATATGGCTTCTGAAATCATGATTTTATCGGTCTGAGTGTATGACATTATCGCGAGTTATGGGGCTGGAAAAGCACATCGAAGCGCGCGCGGCCTTTTCGGATTTATTTTAAGGGTAAAGCATTTAGAACTTTTTTCGCGCGGTCCGCGTCGCTTTCGCGGCGCAACTTTTAAAGTCAGAAGTAAGCACGTCGACCGGCTTTATTCCAGCTTTTTTTATTGCATTACCATCGAACGGTTCGCTCGGAGTGCGCACACTATGTGCCTCGATAAATAGGCGATTTTTCCCCAGGCACCGCGACTTCGCCGCTCTTCCGCGAATATATATTACGTTGTTTACCAATAAAAGCGATCTTATTTGGGTTATAAGATTTTTCACCACGAACGGATATGCGGTATATACGCGCTTCGATAACTAAACCATTTTATTTAGAGCAGCGGGGTATTAAGGATCGCCTACAAACATTCATTATATGCTCGAATAAATAGGCGATTCGAGAGCCATTCGAGATTTTTAATGATTATTCGTTAGTGGCTATTGTGTCATTCGAGGAATCCACAGTTTTACTCGAAAAAAGACTATCGAGTGCTCATTATCGGCGTTTAATCAGCGGTCGATTTTGAAGGACCAGGGAATTCTGTCGATCCTCTAGAAACGCGTATCGTGTCTTATAGAAAAATGGACGACTTTATTCGGCGCTCAGAGGTTTTGGCCGGTCGTCAAGCTCGTTCGCGCCAATGCAAATGGATCGAACAAGCTCGCTTACGTTCCGCAAAAGTGCTTTGACCATAAAGCTCCCGCAAAGCACACGCCCCACTCCTCGAGTGCAATGCGATGTTGCGTCGGAGGGTAAAACCGTAAAGACGGAACTGTCCCCATAATCCGGCATATCTCGCCTGATCCGCATATCATTCGTGGACTTTAGAGCATCTCCGCTGAAGTAACGTTGATACCTTGCGGCCAGAAAGTCGCTCTTAATGACATTCTATCCGCTGCTGAATAAAACAGCCCCTTAATACTTTGCAGACCGCTAATTGCCACCTGCAACTTCATTAAGGATCCGATTCTTCGCTCTCTTTTATCTCTATCCACGTGTGGCTGTCGGTCGGTTATAAAAATATCGAAACGTGCACTCACACGTGCACATATATATACTTTTTTTATTTCTATTCGCGCGTGGTTATCAAGCGAAAATAAAAATATCCAAACGTGCACTCACACGTGCGTGTATACATTCGTTTTATTTGTATCCATACGTGGTTATCGGGCGATAATAAAAATATAGAAACGTGCGCGTACACGTATGCGTGCATGTGCGCCCAAGCTCGATACGTTTTTAATCAGTTTTATAATAAAAGCTGATTGAATATTTTCACGCGTGAGTGCACGGTGCAAATTGGTAACTGCTCGAGCGTACATTCTCGAACGGATCAATGATGAAATGGTGAAACAATGGTCAATGGTGGAACGATGATCAAATTATATAGCAACATTCGTAATCCGCATTTTGTTATAACCACGGTTTTGACTCTTATTAAATTCCTCGTAACTTTCGACCTTTCGCATGTACGCGCGCGCTTTACTCTTCGGTTTCGAAATCTCTGTCTTCAATGTCTTTCACGCGTTGCGCATGGAAGCAATTTGTGCGCTAATAACATCTGGCCCGTTACTTGCGTGCAAAACTATAACGCGAGCTTAATGGCCGAACGAAATGTTCACACTTCGCACAGCGGTTATGGAGGCACCGTGATTACAACGGAAAATGATGCTCGACTCGAATGTAAATCGTGGCCGGTGAACTTTTATAAGCACCTCGGTTCGCAAACTAAGAAGCTGGAAGCGGATTCTGCGCCAGCGTGGACCCTTTGATAGAAAATACTATCCCCTTGCAAGCAAAATACTCGCTCGCTTTAACTCTAGGATGTCGCCTTGTAAAACCTATTAAATAACGTGGATGTTCGAAAAACAAGTTGGTACTGTCGTATATTTTCAGTGGTTCCGTCGTCCGAATCCTATATTCGTTATTATTCACTATAATGCAATAGGTTTTTGATGTTATATCGATTTAAATCGCATACGATAAGGATACAAGGGATAATTTACAATTTTGTTCGAAGTGTAAAAACAATGCTTTGTTCTCGATTCTAATTGCATTAATTCGCCTGGTTTCGTTACGTGTCGTATAAATTATCATGGAAATTGCGCCATGCCGTATAAATCGGTCGACGTAACTTATTAATTCTGCGAAGCCGGCCAGAGTTCCATCTGGTTTTTAAGATAATAAACCAGAAGGCAGAAGGTCCAGAGAAATATATAATGCTCTTACATCGGTGTAATTATAATTGTATACATCTGCACAGGAGGAAACTTTTAATAGCTCAAGTTTCAGCGAAGGGCAATAAAGAGCCGGAGCTTGAGCGGAACGGTTCGAAAGTTTCGGCGCAGTATCATTTTTGCGCGCAATTTGTTCAACATCGAAGGATTTTTATAGAGCCGATTATCGTTAAAGTTCCGACGAAACTGCGGCGTAATTAAAAAACTTGTGGACATTAACGGATCTTCTCGCTAACAAAGGGACACTGCAAATAGTACGTCATCCTCTCGCGAGGAAAATTTTCAGTGGAAAATCTAAAGGATAGAAAGCGAGTGGCTTCGAAGCGCGATTATTTTTTTCATTTCTAAAGACGTCGATCGATCGTTAATTATCGGATTCGATAAATCATAATTCACGTACCTTCGTAGGAGGAGAAGTGGGAGACAAAGATCTAAGAGAAGGGGGCAATAGAATGAAATATAATAAAACAATAACGTATAACAAAGAGAGAAAAATCACGAGCATAAGGAACCGAATCGTCGAATGATCGCGCTGACCGCTTCGTCGGTTTTTCTCGCGCAAGGCAATTTTTCGTGATAAACCATAAACTCTCGCAATGACCTTCGGAAGTGCGCGGATTGACAAAGTGAATCTCGTCGGCACTCGACGTACATTTTCTCGTTACGGTGAAATTGCATTTGTCGCCGGCCTTCGTGGAAAATGTATGGAAAAGTCGACCGGCCCAGTGCCGATAAAAACTTTAGCCTGTCCCGATAAATCCTCTAGAACGGGATACAGCGCCGATGGAAAGCCTCCTGCAAAATGCATTCCAATGTACGGTGCATCGTCGGTCGAATCGCGAAAAACCGTCGTAACTCCCTGTCCTCGAATTTCCACGGCGCTCGCCTCGCCAAATAAATGTTCATGAGGTCCCTACCCTTTTTTGGTCGTTAATTGATCTGCCTGCTAAATCGCAATTGATAGTAAAAGCCGAAGAATCGTCGACGTATTCGATGAACATCGTCGATCGAATAGCGAAAAACCGTGGTTATTCTCCATCCTCGAACTTCGACCGATCCAGTTTATCGAGCATGCTTTATTTAACGTTTTTTTTAAATCGCCCATTGACCTTTTCGATCGACTAAACTGCGTTTAGCAATGAAAGCTCGACAATTACGCGCTTTAATGGAAACCTGGTGTACAAAGAGGTATTACATGGCATCGGATTATATGACAAATCCTCGACATTTAGTCCTCGAGCACTCGCGATCATCGAATTTATCTCGATAATGTAACCGCCTTTTTGCGTGGTACGATCAACATCGGTGGAGATTGAAATTAGTTTAAAGAGGGTCTATCGATCGGTGTGAAAATTCGGATACCAGGATTACGTCTGTCGAGACAAATGATAAGCTGGTATAATTTGAGAAACAAGTATTTATAGTCTTCAAATCCAAGAATATTTCTTACGTATTATTTTACGATTAATACGTATGTACGATTAAGGAGGTCGAACAAATGTGCCGTGCAAACATCGATCAACAAATTACGTCATCCGTATCCGCCTTTCGGCGTATCGGCGTAGTCCGCAATTCCTTCTCGAGTTTGACCTTTTTGCACGTTGCGATACGCAACGCTAATGATGGCCAAACGAAAATAAGTCCGCGAAACTTGCACGACAAGTAAATAGGGACAAACTCTCCAAAGTGGATCGCGCTAATCGTTACCGGCAGACCTATATCTGCATTGCAAATTTCTGAACGCGCGATGCAATATCCCGGGGACATAGCGCGCTGTTAACCGCTTTTTTTTCTTCTCCAAAACTAATTTTTTTTCGAAGAGTATTGCACGTTGCACTCTTTCGTGTACGTTTGTTAACTTTACGCTTTCTTCGTATACACGATAATTTCGATTTTATTACGCGTTTGCCTTTTCATTCTTCAGTTTTCTATAATATCGAGTGCATTTATGTACCTTCGATAGATCTCGATGTACCTTTGGTACTTTGATTGGAAGCTTTGATGTTACTTGAACGCCTAATATTCAACAACTATTGTCCTAATCGACAATGGTTTCTTATCGAATGCGCATAAAAGACGATCTTCGATCAAAACCCTTCATCGCGTTTGCGGAGAAGTGGATAAAGCCGTGCAGCAAATTTACCCCGTACTCGATGCAACCATCGGCGTATTTTTGAAAATACCACTCGACGACTCTCCGCAAAGCCTATAGGCACCGCACGCTGTACAGAAATAGCATTTCCAGTTGGCAGCTGCAAATCTCTCCGAGAGTTTCCTCGAAAGTTCGGTTTGGGCTGGAGTTTGGTCTAAGTTCGGTTAGCTCTCGCTCCCTACCAGATACTTTCGGTGTATTCAAGGTTGACATTTACTTCTTGCGACTTGCCAATGCGACTCTCCGTCGATGATGCACGCCCAACGTGCTCGTTAACCAAGTCTGGAGAAACTCGGAATCCGATTTACTCCCTTCCTCATCTCTACCTCTTTGAAGAAAAAGAGACCCAAAGGGAGGGAGAGTAAATATTAGGCGCGTGCAGCTTTGCTTCCGCCGTGGCCAACGATGGACATTACTTTGAATCATAAATGTACGACCAGCTTTTTTACGACGAAGCAAAGGTGAACACCCGATAGCTCCACTTAGTCCTCCAAGTATCGTAATAAAGTAATGAAAGTGTATGGGTATAAAATATATAGATTTTTTGCTCGTTGATAATAGTATTAAATATTCCCGATCTTTCGAGCAGCGTAACATCCACCAATGCGAGTTGCTCAACGATCTCTTGTAAAACGACAAAGTCGCGCGATGCTTAAAAGTAAAAATCACTTTAATAAATACCACCGTAAGAAACTCGAACGTACGGATCGAGTCAGACAACGAGACAGGAGACTCCCCGTACGAAAGTAAATCAGGGTGGAAAATTGCCGTGGAATTCCTGGCCGACAACGGAGAAACGTCCTGGTCTCTGGAGAGCGAGCGGGGGGTGCCTGCCAGAGGCACGATAAGACACAGCCGGGATAAAACATTCCCCATTTCGACGGTTGCCTGGTCTTGTCCCTTCAAAGCGCCGTATTATCGCGCTGACAATTCTCCGCGAGAGGTTTCTCGCGAGAAATACGTTGTCGACTCGCTTGTAATGCCGGCCTAGAGAATGTCGATGGAACGGTGGGACACTTGTTACGAGGCAGGATCCTGATGCCGCGACAGTGCGCGCGTCGAATTTCTTCGACATTGGGTTTAACGCTAAACCTGCCTACCATTTCTCTGGCGTGCTTAAATATACTAAGTATGTGGGATGTGAAAATAGTCTGGCGTGAGGACGAATAAATATTTTAGAGTATAAGTGCGTAGGATCGAAGGAAAGAGCGACTGGATTTGAATCTCGCTCGTCGCATCCGCAGTCAAAGTCAGAGTCGAAGAGTAGAGGAAAGAATCTTAGTCAGAAACGGAGTAAACGTTTAGAGTATAGAATAAGACTTAATTATTTGTATCGTAGTATACAGTATTAATACGGTATCTTGATTTATCGACAAAAATCGCTGGTGAAAAAAAACTTGAATCCAACCGCCCCAACGATCCCCACAAATATAATATAATATACCCATAAATATAATATAAATATAATTAACCCATTAAGAGAAAATGTAATAAAGGAGAAATGGCAATGGATCAACGCATCGATCCATACGCCATCGAGATGTAATAGATAAACGTTTAGGTTGCTCAGGTATATTGTTTAATGAAGGACTGTAAACCGGTGTTGCTTTAAGCCAGGCCAATCCATTTTGTATACACCTGAGGGATATAGCTTTGGGCCGGAATAAATGGGGGTATAAACATCGTTTATTGCATTACCCACGCGTTCGTGCATTCTCTCTTAGGTTTTAGTATTCGCATATTTCACGGAAATTCTCCGGCTGGACATAATGAAAATTAATTTTCCTTAACTCGACGTTAAACGAAACGCGTACTAATTTACCATTGATATTCGCGACAGCTCTGACCGAAAGGCGACTTGCTTTTTGACCTTCCGATCGAATTAAATCTTCTCTCGTTCGAACCTCTTTGAGAACTTCAAACACCGCGTAACATAATTTACCGATTAGACCCATTTATTAATCGTAAAATGATTGTTAGGGGATAACAGCCTCTTCAGGCCTCACTTACTTACTGCACCTTGGTCTTTAATACAATACATATATTTATATCCCTCGTTACACTTTCCTATTTTTCTCAATCATTCGTATCGGTGTTTTGCACGCATTAAATATATCAAGGGGTTGCTCGCGCTGTCAATAAAGTGATATTAATAATTTTTCAGCCGATCGGTAAAGCAAGGCTTATTTCTTCTAAACGTTCGCCTCTAGGCTCACAACTTCCCATCTCGGATCGACTTATATTATTAGACATCGAGGAGCATCTCTGCCCAGTTGATTTCGTCGGTTTCATAGCAAACGCATAAGCATTCCTCGCACGAGTTTAGAATGGCAGGTCCGTATATTGTCGTAAGTGCGGCGGGAAGCTCTCAATCAGCGCGCGCGCTCTGTACTCTTCGCGCGCAGACGTACTCTTTGATATTCCACAGACGGAGCTTTCAGATCCGGTCCATTACCGCCCTGGATTACCTCGCGATCAGAATTCACCGTCATTTTCCTTTTAACACGGCCCCCTTTTCAAACGATTTTCGATGACTTTTCGTACAGGTCACTTGGGCAAATTCGCCCCACGCCCTGGGGAATAGTAATTTACATCGTGAAACTTGTGAGACGCCGATAAAAGAAAGTGATTATAATATTTATAGGTGGTATATCTATGCGATACATTTTAGAAGTAAGATCGATCGCCATCGAGAGGAGGACGAAGCTTTTTAGGCACGCGACTGAGAGAGATGCGAATGGTTCTCTTTTCCAGGGATTATTATTAGATGGAATTGAATGGCGGAAAATTTGAATCGAATTTAAACGGACTCGTTTTTAATGCATTAGCTCCTCGTACGTTTGCGCTTGTGGTACAATCTCGATTTTTCACTCCCCGCAATGTCTGCGAGTATGTTCCTCGTTCTAATAACTCATTTACCTTTACTAACCATCCCACTAGCGAGACAAAAAAACAAACGAAAATGGTTGGAGCACAAAGAGCCGAAGGCCGGTTCTTTTTCCGCAAAACTAGGGTTATTTTCGGTTCACTTTTAATAAACCTCCGAGAAAAAAGACATCCGCGGTCGCTTCCTCGTTTCCTATAGAGGGCCCGCCCTTTCCTTTTTCCGGTACAGCGCCTCTTAGCTTCACCTTGGCGTCCGAACATTTTTCCGCCTCTTTAACGTCAAAAATTTTCAATAAACCCCTTCTGTTCGTTAAAAGAAAACCCTTTATTCCGTTAACAATAACCTTTCGATCCCTCGCGAGCGATGCTTTTCAAGCTAAGGACCAATTAGCGAGGTATTAAAAGAACGTGAAATCGACATCGGAAAGAGGCGAGAGAATTCATTTTGCAACGGACGTCGGGTTTTCGCTATCGGAAGAAAAAAATTTGCCAGATAAATCTCGATTTTCGAGGGAGGGAAAAAAACGCGCCACTTAATTTGTCCCGCTTGTTTGTAGCCGCTGACGTTTTCAAATACCGCGTGTCGCGCGAGCTGGGAAATACCTTGTTTTTTTTCCAACGCGGCATTTAACGTATCGGCTCTTGAGGACGAACCAATCGGTTTTCCAGGCCTTCCTTCCCTCTCCTTTTTTTTTCACCAGAGCTAAACCAGATTACACTCCCGTTGACGGAAGGACTGTCCGACTTTGTCCACGGCTTGAATCAACGGTTTTACCACTGCGCTCCAGGTATTACACATGTTGGTTCGTTTCGATGCGCCAAGCTGTGATCCCTGTTACCTGCAGATACCGGTGGTTCGTCGTTTAGAATTCCTAACGAGGATCTCTCGTCGGCCACGCACAATGCTCTCTCGTAGTACTAATGACTCGAGAAATTCACGGCTTAAAGTTCGACCACGGGCGAGACCTGCAGCGCTTTGTGCCTTTCTCCATTTATACGTCCTTTGTAAGGAAAGCGTTTGTCGTTATACACTTAATCCTTGAAACACTATCCTGATAATTACCGTTACGGTCAAAATACCTTTTCTCATTGCGTACGAGTACCTTTATCGATACCAATTCGGCTCGATCGAACGTTTCATCGTGAAAAAAGGGATTAATAATACCGTACACGTTTCGCATTGTTTATTTAATATTGAGTTGTCCACGTTTATATGATCGAGATCAAATTAGTATTCGCTCATCGCGAGGAAATCAAATTTTCTCGCGTCGCGTCCATTTAACTCGAAACGCGTCAACCGCCTTCCCCCAAAAGGGGGAAGTTTCTAATTTCACCGGTCGGAGGGCATCTGATTTTTGCTCGGCGTATGGCGATAAGACGGGGCCATTTCTCAGAATGCCCGAAGGAAATGGACGCGCGTGAAGTGGAATATATCTGGCGATTTTGCGGCGTGCACTCGAACGTCCATTATTTTGCAGATTTAATTACTCTGCCTTTGGCACGATATTCGTGCGGAATAATCGTGTTCTTGCTCAGAAATTAATTACAGGAGCGTGGCAATTAACCTTCCATCGATCAGCCGCATTGCTCTCCGAGCGATGTGTGAAAGAACGAAAAAAGGGGCGTTTCTCTTAATTTTGCTTCACTTCCCATGACTTTGGAGTCCTCGTAAAATTCCACGCTTTTAAACGAAACATTTTTTCGTCGATGACTTCGTTACGATTCACGCTCAATGGAAACGTTACGAGAATTTTCCAATCTCGGGGATATCGATGTAAAAAAAAGATTCGCGATTAAATGAAGTTTTAAAAAAAGTGGTGGTAAAAGCGCGTGGCATTTAGCAGCTGTTCGCGGAATAAGCGAGGAAAAATTGAGTCACGGATGAGGTAAGATGCCCATTCGCCAGCGAGGCGAATCGGACCGGGTGTTTTTAGATTGAAATTCCAGTTGACGGAGCGCCGCGGGGTAACGCGGTTACGGAATTTATTACCCTGCCGCGCAGATCCTCGCGATTATACAGCCGTGGCCCCAGGGATCATCGGTTCGAACCTTCCACTTTATTCTCCACTCGCCTCGATAATGAAAAATCTTGGACAGATTTACGCGGGGAACGAGAATTTCGTCCGTCGGTTCGCGGAGTTTGGCGTAGACAGTGGAGAATTCTGGGCGTAAACTTGCTCGATCTCAAGTTTTCGCTCAAAGATTACGCTGAAGTATAACCAACCTTCTTTTAAAGACGATGCTTTTCAAATATACCTATAACAAGAGATCCGCGGTATTCCTTTTTTTTTTTAAACAAAAGTCGAAGTATAAAATGGATTATTCTACTTGAGTCTGTTTCAGTTTGGTTATTACTTCTTGTTTGTGATCGTTTCGTGATTTAATGGCGAAGTAAGGCACGAGTAATGGACGATGTTGGTTTACGTATCCTTCCTTCTTCTCTTTCGTTTTCTCGTAATTCCTACGTCTAGTCTCCATCGTGGTTTTTTTCGGATTAATCCACGCGAAATTTATCGATCCTCCGGAAGACGGAGCACTTTCTTTCGTGGACGACGCGGATATACGAGTAGCTTAGCGCCTTTGTCGCGATCGGATAAATGGAACTCGCGTAACTCGAGATTAATCCCAACCGAAACATAGATGCCCGTGTAAGCGACTGGCTTTGCCCTGAATATATTCAAGGGTCCTACATTACTCTCCGGCTATTTTAAGAAAGGGGCAAGGATTCAGAAGAAGACTTTTTTCTTCCTTTTTTCTGCTTTTCCAAGGCGATCAATTTTTTAATTGTCTTTACAAATAGAGCTCTAAATTTGAATAAGAATAATATGAGAAGCGAAGGTTTTAAGAACGAGACCAAGTAATTTTGTTACGATTCAGGTAAAGCGTTGCTAAGAATTCGAAAGTGGAGAGTTTATCTTTAAAACTTAGATGCCAACGAAACGTGTCACGAGCGTAGGAATGCGCGTGGTTTTGAGCGTGGCGCGCGATTAAGCGTGTGGAGCCTTTGAAGGCCCGGAGAGTGGTATCGAAAATGAAGAGTCCGTGAAAAGAGTCGAATATCGAGAGCCGAATATAGAGAGGGTCGTGTGCAGAGAGTCTTGCGTTGACGAGAGTCGTGCGTGGAGAATTGGCAAATAGACATTAAACGTCGAAGAGTCGTTTATACAGTGTCGAAGCGTCGTTCATTTTAATCGATGTATCGTCGTATCTCATGCTTGTCACTTGAATAAATAAATATATTTCTACAATAACGAAATTCTTTTCGAGATCTGACACCCGTTTGAAAATGAGAAACGATGTACGCGATTATTATTTTATGTATGTGATCATTATTATTATTATTATTATTATTATTATTATTATTATTATTATTATGTTAATACCACTGCGAAGAAGTTCCACCAAGAAAGAGACTCGCTCGGCAATGGAACGGAATAAAATCCAATTTCGTTATTTCAACGCCCTCTATCGGGTCGGGTTAAACCCTTTCCGTCGTTTAATCAACCCTCCGGCAACAGTACGCGGAGGGATCTGACCGTCGAAATTTCAGACGAGCCATTAATCGCAAGTATTTCACGACACTTTAAGCCGCACATCCTGCATCGCTTCGAGATACGACAAAATTACTTTTCCGACGACGATCCATCCCAAAGCGGGATAAAACCATATACAATATCAACACCCAACTGAGTCCCTAAAAAACGCGATATAATCCCTCGAAATACCGATTTCCACGATCAATCGTAATCTCCAAAACAATAACCAACCATCGAGCAAGCGATCGATGCGATCTGAAAAGGGAAGAAAAATCAGAAGAGTCACTCTTCTCACACATCTTCATTTCCTTTCATCCATTAGTTCCTTGTGGAGAAACGTGAGGCTGGAGGAACGAGAGAGGTGAGATCTTACAATGGAGCCGGAACCGCGAAGGATTCCGAACTTCGAAAGTGTATCGAACTCTTGAAGCGGGGTGTACGCGTTACATCATGGCCCTTTGATGAGGAACAGAGGAGGGACGTGAAAGGCCGCGTGAGAAAATGGGAGAGGAGAAAGGGGAGAGGGAAGAAAGGGAGGGTGGCGGCGCGATGGAGGAGGCGAGAATGGGAAAAATGAAGTACAATGGGGAGTATGTTCGCCGGGGAGGAAATGGGTATTTGGCGAATGAGGAAGAGAAGCTGGAAGAATGTTCATTCCGGTTGCAGCCGGACCGTGGGACGTGTACTCATCAGCCTGATAAAGGAACGTGCGCCTCTGCTGTGGACTATTACTGCCAGCCGCTGAAAGGCGCACACATAGCTGCGGGCATGCAAGAGGCTTTATACAGCGATAGGGATCGACGAAGACGCTGACCGCTCAAGATCTTTGTTCTTTAATTAACGCTCTATGGGTCCAATTGTAGCCGCTAATTATACAGCTTGCGCGGTAGTTATCTCGATATTTCGACGTTTCAGCCAGGAAGGAGATTGAGAGTACGTATAGGGGCTACGGTAGTGTAGTGGATAGAGGCTCGGACTGCGACGCGGCAGATCCGGCTTCGAATCTCGCCCATCGCCTCTGGTTTTTCTATGCGATATGTATACCGTAGCTCTGGTGGTTGGAACCCAGCTTAAACGATAGGTCCTAGGCCAAATGACCTTAGCAGTCGGTGCCGAAAAATGAATTTAAAAAAAAAAAGGGTACGTATACTTAATTATTAGTGTTTCTTATTTTTGTATTCTTGTTGTTTTAATAAATTCATTATGGTTATTTTCCATATAGCCTTATTATTATTAAAATTATTTCCTAGGGTATTTTATCGATATTTTTATCTCCGGATAACGTTGCATCGAGGTGCATGCGGCTGCACACCTTTGTCTCAATCCTCGAACAAAATATCGCGCGGTTCTGCTTTTCGAAAGAAGTCCGAAACTGACCTCTGCGAACATCTTCATGAATCTCTCGCACATTCCAATCCTCGTGGCGGCGCACTCTTCAAATCCTCGCGAATCTCGTTTCCTCCGGTGTAATACGACCAGAGGCGTATTTCGTGGGGCGGTGATACGCGGTCTTGGAACGGGCCTTCTATAAAACACCGGAGGGGAGAGAAAGGCTCTGGCAAAAAGTAAATTGAAAAGAAAAAAGCCACGGAGGTAGCAGGTGCGAGATAAGACAGAAGGGAATCCGAAGCGGGCTGGGTGCAATAAAGCAAATAAGCGCCACTGGAAAGCGTTCCTGTCCGACGCGCCGCCTTCCCTCCTCGCCCTCGCTTTCGCGATGCGTACCCATGAAATCTGATAACCGGATGAATGGACGGCCAGGCCTCGACGCTCGCTTTGCAATCGAAATTTTTACGACCCCACTGCCATCATTTTTGGCGAAGACGTTCGTCGGTTTAATACTAGAATCCTCGAAATTAATCGGAACGATCCTTCGGGAATCGTCGAAATTTCTATCGGTGCGTTTTGATATTTTCCACTATTTGCTTACGGAATCTGAATGAGTCGATGGCTTTGCGCGTATTCTTTTCTTGGATTAAAATTGGAAATTATAACTGATTTTGAAGTGCGCACCTTGTATTTTCCGATAAAGTTGTATCTCTGCAAATTTTTAAGAATGGCCAAAAAGTATCGATGAGTCATTGATTTACGGTCGAATGATTGTGCATATCATATCGGCCATATTTTTTTGGTGATGGAAGAAATCATTATCGTGACAATTTAGGAAACGATTAGGTGTAACATATATCCTTCAAAAAAAAGATGACGAGAGAAGAAAATAATCATAGCCTTTTAATTACTTGGATACCACGAGTAAGTAATGAAAACTCGCAAAAGATGTATTCTGTAAACTTGGAGGATGCGGATAAAAAATGACGAGTGAGATCAATTTAATTCTATACATAGTTCCATTATTGAATCTCTGGCAGATATGAAACCGTGTTTCGAGCCGTAAATGGACGTATTAATAAATCGCGAAGTCCGCATACGCGAGACAACGTGAGAATCCGAACGTGGACATCCACGCACGTGAGTTCTCGAAGTTTAACCGGGCTCGGATTAAATTTTTGGATCCGTACGAGAGCTCGTGGGTGTCAGAGCGGCTTAATCAAGGTAGCTGGATCGTAAACCGCATTTTAAGCTCACCGCTCTAACAAACATGCGGGAGAAAATTTCAAGGATCCCCGGATTTAATTTATCACGAAATTACCCCGAATAATCAGCGTGTACAGCAAGAATACGAGGATTGTATTAAATATGCATTCCACGGCTTCAAACGAATGAGAAATTAGGGGATAAATTAATTAACCGCCTAGCGGAAAAAGTCAGGCGACTCGTCTCTATTCTTAATCCTATATTCGTCTAATGATGCACGCAGTATGTTACGATATACCGATTACCTTATATTTTCTCGTATCACATTTCACGAAGCAGACATTTTTTAGGAATTAAAAACGTATGATTTTTCAAAACACCAACCATCAGGGATTTCTATTCAATTACTCTTTAATACAGTCAGCCGGTTAATCGTAAAAAGATCTACGAAAGTAAACTCGTTGAGATAGATCCTAAAATGCCGTGCTTCGAGTTATCTTAATACTTTAAGGCAGGGATGAAAAAGATCCCATTGCACATGTAATATAAGCAGGGAAGGCTTTCTTTATCTCACCATGTCCCAAAGAGTTAAGCTCGAGTCTAAGCGAACAGACGCAGGTCGTGGAACAGGAGCTTGCCCGCTCATGTCGGAGCTCATCGTATTATAGTACCTGTTTGAACATCAGCACGATCGAATCAATCGCATTATCATCTTTGAACCAATTAGGGCCAATCAACAATCGTGAATATACATTGTTCTCGAGGCCATCTCCCGTGCATCCTCGGCAAACGCCATTTCTAGAGCACTGTTGACGGAAATGGAAACGCCTCGTTTTCGTGCGATGGCATATCGGATACTCTCGATTTGTGATAGAACGTCAGCGTCTGACCTTTGAAGAAGGTTCGTATTAAACTCCTTCCTTCTCGCTGCTCTAATGATTGTACGCCACTGAACGTGGTTTCCAGGGTAGGTGATCGCAAAAAAGGTAGGATATTTAAGAAAAAGGTTTCTTTCGCATCGAGGAACCAACGTTTCGAATTACCCGTGAGCCTTTTTCGCGGTATATATTTCTTATAAAATTTATACTTCGCTAATAATTTATAATTCGTAGTTGATTTGTTGCTAAAAGGAAGACATTCTTTTTTTTTTTTTAATATCCTCCTCTTTTTTGGGATCATATGCTCTGGAAACTACATTCGGTCGTATATTTTGTCCGATATTCGATTTCAATTTCCAAAGCTTGAACTTTTAGTAACGTTGCATTTTGAAAGGCGTTAATTACGACTCGATAAAGTAATTTAGCGCACAGGTCAACATTTTCTTGCAAAGTATTATTCGTAACGCCACCGAGAAGGAACACGCAAAACCTCATCCTTCGGTGTTGTACAACGTCGTTGCTATATTAATAAGAGCTCGCTTCTAGTAATAGCTTGGCATAATGCGCATCCTTCGCTCCTTCAGAGTCGCGCCCTTGGCTTCTTCAACGAAACTCGGCGTAAACTTTTCAGTATGTATCGAAATCTAACCGCTTTTCTTAAACTTACCCTAAGTATTTAGAAGTTTGCACGAAGTTCATCATCCGAATTCCATTAAATAACAGACTTACCACCCTCGTGTCGATGGAGAGTTAACTACTCGTAGTATCTTTATCGGTTTATAATCCGCAACAAATTCCACTGCTTATTTGCTCGTAGCTTTGCGATCCAAAAATAACAGAACGCCAACATACATTTCGAGGATTCTTCAATTATAGTTTCAAATCTTTACAATAATCTATCATTGTAATATATCCAAGATTATCTAACAAAACATCTCTATATAGCCATCCAATAATAAATCTCTAAACAGATAAACACAAGTACTCCACATCAGGAGTACTTCGAAAAAGAATCAAGGGTCAAATAGCGCGATCCCGGAATTTATTCACCCTCCCTTCTCTTTTTCTCCTCGTTCCTTCCGCTCGACTTGGCAGGAAACGATAGAAGGATAAAAAAAACGAAGAGGAACGAGGGCCTCGAGTCGCAGAGAGATTCGGTGATCTCGTCCTTCCCTGAAGAGAAAAAGAAAGAGGGAGAAAGGGAGGGCGATTCGTATCGTTGATCCGTAGGTTTATATGCAGCCGGAAAAGTCGGGGGGTTCGCTATCTGCGATCTTGGCGGAAAAAAGGGGAAGGGGGGAGGGGAAAAGAAGAAAAGGGGGGACAGCATTTCCATCCGCGTTTCACATCGCAGTATCCCACGCAGGAGGGCGACGATCCATGGATGAGGATTAAAGCAGGAAGGGGATTACGTCGCGAGGCTTAAAACAAGGGGAGCGCGCGTTTTCGAGAAGCGATTTAAACGACCTGGACCTAATGCCGCCATTAATACTGGGGGGAGGACTTATCGGATGTCAGTCGATCGAGATCGACTTAACGCCACTTGGGTTATAAAAGGATGTCCTGGAAGTTCATCACCGAGCTCTCTGTACAGTTCACTTCCTATTCGATCACTTACTTTCCTCATGCCTATCGTGGGAGACGATAAGTTATCGAGAAGGAGGCTGCGTCATTTTGTCACGATTCGGGTGAAGCGTTTGAAATAATGCGAGCTTGGAAAGTTCGTGTTTAATTCATTGACTGCCACGAAAATTTAGCGCATCTTGCCCTGGGTGCCACGGTTTTGCAGCCAATCTAAACTTGCGGCGCACACTACGAGATATCTCGTAGCTGGCAGTTTTGGTACAGACGCTTACTACGAGATATCTCGTAGTTGGCAGTCAATGAGTTAACGAGTAAGCGCCACGTCGATTTTACGTGCCATTTCCACGAATGCGGGAGTGTATCTGGTTTTTAACACGGCGTGTGTCCAAAGTATCCAGAGTATTTGGTGTCCCTTAGAGTGCAGTCGGCGAAAAGAGTCGAATATTGAAAATCGAAAATAAAAGATCCCGTGTAGTGAAACGTTAAATAAAATCTTGGGAGACCATCGACCGATATTTGAGCAAAAAAAGATTACGCTATTAATAAATTAACCTCTGCCACTGAAAAAACAAGTGGCTCATACGTGTGTGACCAGCGGATAAAGAAACACGGCTGCTTTAGGGTCAAGTGGGATAACGATTGTAGTGTTGTTCCATCGCAGGCGGATTTAACCGCACGACACTTGGTCCACATTGCCAATAGCTCTGTACAGGTTCTCGAGTTCCGTTTAACACTTGAGCGCCTTGTTTTTCTTTAATTTGGAAGGGCGAAAGTTTTGTTAACGCCGATAACATCGCGCGGATGCGACGATCGCGCCCTTGGTTACGGCCTGCACCTTCTGCCGCTGCAACGGCGTAGTGGCGAAGTTGGTTCCTAGCTCGTAACAAGTGGATGAGTAAATCGACGGAACCTTTTTAAAGTTTGATACTTTACTCGCGAAGAATCTTCCAACACTCGACGTTCCACTTCCAACGCGTTGAAAATATTAAAGAATTTACGATAAGTAAGCGAACGATGTATGGATGACGGAGAGTTTACGGGCTCTCGAAAAGCTTTGCTCAAAACGATACTCGGGCTTGAATTGCACGCGCAAATAGTTGCCGCAATATTCAGGATTGAAATTATGAGATGATTATTTATGCACCGAACTGTGGAAGACGTAGAAAGGTATCTGGCAAAGATCAATATATTTGTACAAGTACGCTTATGAATATGTTTATACGAAACCTCGATATCTCCACTTTAATATTGAATATACCAAGTATTAATTCTGCGCGTGAAATCAGCATATATTATAATAGCAAATACGATAAACGAGACGAACTTAACGATCTGTAGCTGGAAGTCAAGAAAGCGCAAAGTAACCATATTTATGATATAAGAAATAGTTTCGTGAAGATTCTTTTGAAAGATTTACTTATAAATATTCAAGGACAGTTCGGTTTAAGCTTGTAGCCTTGAAATTGGATTTCAGACTTGCTTCTGAAAACCCTTTAACCATGGTTACAAAGCAGTGCAGCATCAAGTATATACCGAGGTAAACCGAAACGCAGTCAAACGCGTGCGTTTGATCGCAAAGCTGGTTTAACCTTTTGATCGTCGATGTAACGGGCCGCATATACGTGATGTTCCAAAAAATTGTTCCAACTCCTTCATTTACATTGTTTACTCCTATACTTTATTCGCGTACTCACGTATCATTCATATATTTGGGATTAGAAACGGACTGGGGGATGTAAAAGTAAGGATCAGAGGCGCCGTGGGTAGAATGGAAATAATCGGTCTTAAGAATAATGCGTCTTAGAGGCCGATGGCCGCGTCGTCCGCCATAAGAGGATATACACAGGGCGCATAGGAGTTTTACGTGCCCTTGGCATTCGACATATATAAGCGTGTGTGTGTATGTGTGCATGAGAAAATGTCTGACCATCTAGAGCACTGCGCAGAGTCGAATGTGAACGGTCTAAGAGTCTAGTTTGAGGTATCGAGACGTAGAGCCGAGTTTAAGACGTCGTAAAAGAAATACATTTATGTTACGAAACCCTTAATGCACTTCCGTCATCGCTGCTCTAGCCACTACTATCTTACGTTACGTTATTTTATATTTATATGTCTTAATATATATTATATATAATATTATTAGGAGTGGGATGTATAAAATAAAACAGAAATGTAACTAAATAGTAGTATATATTATTTTAGTTATATTTCTATTTTATTTTATATCCCACCTCTTAGAGGAAAATTCTAATATTCTCCATAATGCCGTACAATTTTCTAATCAGTTCGTCTTATTAAACTCGTATTTGTTCAAATAAACCCTTGAAACAAAACGAAATATAATGGCAATAGCCAATCGAAAGGCCGGTGCATTTTTTTTTCGCAACACTCCGTATTTTCCAAAGCGCAATAATCCGCCGGCGTATTTTCAGAAATTAAATGGCGCGCAAACAACAAATCGCCATCGATTCGAAAGCAGTGCTAGGCTAGACCCCGGGTTTGTGGGTCATCGCGAACGTTTATCGCCTATCCATATTTAACCCTTTTAGCGCCCAAGAGCCTACGTTTCGGCCTACGGCCATTGCCAAATATATCACGGCTCAACTCGATTTATCGACCATCCCAAGGGCGTTCGTTAAACACGGAACTACAAAGGTGCAGCGATTCGATAAGAATACAAAACGACGCGAGGATTATACGCGTCCTTACTCGCGGCCATTGGGATTATTCACGGTATCGGTTAAGCTACAAATCGCGAAGCCCGATAAACCGGCCAGAATGGAACGAGATTTAATCCAGGAAACTCTTTAGAAGTACGAACTATCGGAGCGCTCCTTTTTTCCAAAGTACATCGAACGTTTTTACCTCGCGAAACTTCATCCTCCGCGATTTTAACTCGACAGGTGCAAGCCGTCGAAAGGCGAAGTCCCGTCTGAAACATTAATCGCGAGAAATTAATCCGAGTAGACCTTTTGTCGGGTTAAACGGGTTAAAAACGTAGTTTGGGGGAGCGTGCGCGTTCAGAAATTTCGATTCGCGCTCTTCAAAGCGAGAAAGGGAGTTGCGAGAGGAGCATTGTGACGTGCGCGAGATCCGTAGGTTCAAAGCGAGCTATTCGAAGGGATGTTGCGTGAATAATTCAACGAGTTCGAGAGATTTACGCGTCTAGCCGCTCGCCCAACTCGTGTCCCGCAGCTACGTGTAAATAACGCTCGCATCCCGTCCTTTTGCGATTACGTCAGACGACTAAACTTCCTGGCGGTTTCGAGCGAACATTTTACTTTTTTCCGGTTTACGTTACAGTCGGTTGCTCGGTTTTACGCTCTAACAGGTTTTACACTTTACTTTCTACGCTGTAGCGAGTTCTTTGGTGAGCCATCGGGAACCTGGCTCTCCGGAGAATATCCCCTTATTATCGCTCTTACGAAGGTGATTTGGAAATTGGGCATTATAAGAATATCGTATTGCATCGATGAGAACGTAGATCAACGGTCGTAGCAACAGCTTGTAAGTCATTTCAAAGAGAAAAAGGGGAATGTAAATTCGTTTTAGATCTACCATTGCTACGCACTATATAATGCATTTGCGTGCGCATTTACGCTAAGCACTTTACGCGCCATTTTGCCATGCGTGAAACGAAATTGTTCAAATTAAGTTTTAGCGAGTATTGAAATTTTAGAGCATTTTTTTACGCACCAACGCGTAGCGATGAATAAAGATCGAAACGCTTCGCATAATCATTGAAACCGTTTATTTCGTCTTGTTTATCGAGAAACGTATCGCGGAAGGATCGAAGAGTATTACTTCTGTCCAGCTAGAATTATAACTTTTTCCAGCGTACGTCCTTTCGTCGGGCTGCCACTCGCTGCGCACTATCTCTCGAAGCACTCTGCCGTGATTTCCGTTTTGAAATGCGATTTGGAACACCAAAATGGAATTAGCGCGCAGATTCGAACCGCTCCCCGAGGTCGAGGATTCCCGATTGGTTCGGAATTAGAGTCGATTGTAGACCGGATTGGAGTTTGTCGACGACGGCGCTCCGCAAAGGGCGAAACCTGGCGAGGTAAAAGAAAAAAGGAACCTTTATGGAGTACAACCCGATCAGCGGCCTTTCCAGAACGATTTCGTTAAGCCGAGCCTGGGAATCCAAAAATCTCATCGAGCTTCGGTAAATCGGATACATCCAAAATACTTTGGCGGCTGCTTATCGATGCTCGGAGAAAATTCATATAAATGGAAAAAAAACTCCAACTCCTTCTTTCGTACTTTTGTCGCATTTGTTTTTTTGAATATTCCATGATATCCAGAGATGGTGTTTAACGAGAGAAAATATATAATCGATTAAATTCCAGTGACTTTAAATTACTTTAAATTACTAATATCTAGCGTTTCGCTTTGTGCTTCACTCCAGTATTGTCTTTTCATATTTTGAATATTCGTAACACATTCGAACCGACGCTCTAAAGAACGCGTCTTCTATTAGATGTACAACTTTGCTCCGCCAGTTTCTTTCCGAAATCGGGGCTTCGTCCTAAAAAAACTGGTTATACATCCACGATTTAAAGCACTGCCCATCGTTAGCCACGGCGGAAACAAAGTTGTACACCTAATATACCTCGGACACCATAACGAACTTGCGTCGAAACCAGCGCCTCCGCCTTTTTCCTCGCAGGCGCGACATAAAAGCGTACCCTCGAAATTAGCACGAGCAAGGCCGCGAGAGGAAAAAGGAAGGAGGCGCTGGGCGTTGGGAAATTTTGTGCGGTTAATTAGCCTGCGCGAGGCGGGAGCGGAGGAAGAAAATTTATTCGGGCCTTTCGCAGTCGGCGCCGTCACAGGCTGCAAGTGGGTTGCCATGAAAGCGTAATGCCGAAGAAGTTCGGGACACGCGATGAATAATATCGATCAGCCGAGCGCTATCGCTGCTGTGTGTGCGGATAACGAGAGGCGCGAGACGTCCGCCCCATTCGACTTTGTCGAAAGACCTCGAACGACGCGCTGATCGAGGATTACGCACCACCTTCCAATCTTTATTATACTTTGTAAGTTTGTAAGTTTGAAAAGCAAGGGAAAATGTGTAATTTCGCGACATGCATTAGTTCGATCAGCGCGATTTTTTCGTCGTTGTGTCGATATACGTTTGGGCTTGGAAGCGAATAGGGAAGAAATAGAGAGCTTTAATTCGTTTCGAAAAATAACTTTATCCCTTTGTTCCTACTAAGTCGCTTATAAATATGATTTATATAACTTTCATTAATCGTTCGACTCGGTCATTCGATATCTACGAAAATACGCTCTGCATTCTCTTTGGATATTACGAAGGTGACGTTGGAACGAGTTTCCAAGGCACGAGCCGTGCTAAGAGCGTATAATCGTATATTTCCAAGCAGACGATTCGAATGTCGGAGATCGGATACGATCTGGCGGAGGTTCATCGTCCCTTAACGGGCCCGACGAAATACGTCTGGCGAATAAAAGCCCATTAGTGGGCCGTGTAGCTTAATTTATACGATATTATCCCGAGGGCGCCGCGAGGGACATTTGGGGAAATTTACGAAGACGGCCTTAATGCTTCTCGCGAGAGTTTTGCATCTTTGCTCTTAATAACGACGCCGAGAGCACGAAAGTTCGCCAAATTATTCGGCAACGAGACACTAAGCCGCCGATGTGCCAAGGGTTGCACGAAACACGTAAACGGCGTGATTTAATGCCGAAATCTAAAACCAGAGGGGGAGTGCGGGGACTTTTCGAGCCAAGGGTCCGGATCGCTTTTCGCAAGAGGCAACCGTGTCTGGAAAGTGGATACGAGCAAAATGAGAAATATTGCTGAAATGCAACGAATATCCGAACGAGCATAAAAGACAAGAATTCGTATCGCTGGTCGTGATGACCATCCACGTTGGTTATTCGTACGTCAACCGGTGTGCAGACTCATTAGGGAAGATTATATTATGGTGCGCGATCGTAATTGTGTTAAAATTATAATTAAAAATTCGGATAATCGATACATCTTGTACGGTATCCTTGCAATAATTAATCCAAAAGTGGGTGAAAAAAAAATTGGCGCGTACCGTATGATAATCATTATATAAAATCTTGATTATCGCTGTACGAAATCTCGAAAATTATGTAAAAATCTTGGCACGACGATACTTAATATTATCGAGTAATAAAGGATAAAGGATATTTTGAAAATACATTTCTTACTATATAAAATTGCTTGGACGAATACTTTTATTAGAGGATTAATCGTACGCGATCGAGAGAAAAGATCGAGGTATTTTTCTACGTCTTTAGAAAGATATATTCTTATTCCACACGCGGCAGAAAGAGAGGTGGGATATATATTTTTGGGGGAAAGCCGCACGGGATACGCGTCCCTTTTATTACGAGGAACTTGGGGCGAGCGAGGGCGATGGAAACTCCATCCTGGAAATCTATCGAGTGTAGGTCAGCACGAAAGAGCTCCATCCACTTATCCATCTTCCAGCGATGGACCATTTTCCCGCGGTGGATGTCCCACGATTCCAAGAACGCGAACTCCAGCTTTGCCTTAAATACGGCCGCTTAATAAGCTTAAGGGATATCAGCTTGACATCACGCTCCCTGCTACTTCTGGAAACCGTAATCTCAAGGCAACCCAGGAACCTAATTACTTCTTTGCTCCTCCGCCGCCTTTATAGAATTTCCAGGCTAATGTAGTCCATATTCCTGGCAGAAGTCCAGGTTTTTAAAGGCGATAAGAAGGGTTGCCCACCGATGGGGCCTTCGAGCAGGTCGATCTTCGTTTAACCGTGGGATCCGTGCTTTTACCATTAATTACGGAAGGCTCGAGGAGAGTTTACCGACGAGCCAACATTGTGGATTATCTGGACATAATCGAGTAAAATGTCGTAGAAATCGCGAGGATGCTATGGGATGGTTAATGTCAAAGTGAAAGGATCGTCGGCTCTCTATCGTAACCTTGTATCGTATGCACGATGGCACTTGTAAAGAAGTTTGCAAATTAAAAATGTACCTTTTTCGAGCAACCAGATATATACATACATCGATATAATCCATTTTTACGATGGATCGTCAAGTAGCGAAAAATAGCTAAAAATTCTTTAAAAGAAAAAAAATGTCCATTTGGTAGAAAAAATAAAAGACCTGTTTAAACCGCGCATCATCCTTCCTCACTCGAAATCATCCATGATAAGCGATTTCGAATGACGTCCACGAACTCACGACCGAGTCGTTCCTCACCGTCGGTGCAGTCTCGCTCCTCTTTCCACGCTTCCCATAAGCGCAACGCGCCCCTTCGCTTTTTTGACCTTTCTCGATAACGGCTCCTTCATAAATTCGCCCCATATCGCCACGCCAGGAGAAAGGGTCGAAGCACGAGTTTGAAATTCCACCGACGAGAAACGCGTCTCGCGATTCTGAAGCGCATATACTTATATTCCATAGGTTCGTTGCATTATTGCATTTAGCCGGAACTCGAGGCCGTCGAGTTAAAGGACCGAGCTTCCACGGATGTTTAAAAGCATTAAACGAGAAGTCTCGCGAATCGCGTTATCGCCTCGTCCCTCGGTTGTGGCGCGAAAGAACTTCATTGGCGCATCGACGAGCGCTCGGAAAATACGTAGATCCCGATGCGGCTTAATGATTTTAATGGCATTAAGGGCGAATCCGCCTACGGCTCGTTGCTCGCAGCGCCGTCTGCTCGAAGTAATTCCGATAACTGCGCTTCATCCTGGAAACAATTTGCGGCAAAAGAGGAAAAAGGGACGAATCGATCCGGCGTTCCGCATGCGAGCTGCTCGGAATAAACGAACACGGTCAAGAGATCGTGCTGTCGTCGGTTGAATAACTGATTTTAACTTCCACAGGTCCGCGGGCGAGTTTTCCTTTTGTCGTGTTCCGGGAATAAACGCGTCGCCCCGAAGGGCAGTTCGAAAATCTGCACCTGAACGTGGCTTCGCGCGGTCTATTGTAAAGGGTAATTGGGAAATCTGCGCGCAGCAGTTATTCGCGCAATTTTCATTTTCTTGAAATTAAAACACGCGGAACGAATATGCCTGTTCCATTCGGTATTAGCTTCGAAATTGTAAGGAAGAATATTATAATAGAATATCCCTTAGTCGATCGACAGTTAAGAAATTTCCGTATATAAAGGACAAGAATTTCTCCTTTATTTTATGAAATGGAATATCTTACGAAGAATTGGGGTATTTTGCAAAAGTTCTCGCATCAGAGTGAATTACAAAATATAAAATACGAATCTCACTTGAACTCTCCAGTGAAGCATACGTACAATCTCTATAGAGAAAGAAGAAATTCCCAAGCCTATTTCTTTTTCCAACCGAAGTGTCGGATCCGCTCGACGAGGACATTGAAAAAGTAAGCGGTGCGCTTTCAATACACGGTTAATGTTCGGCTGCGCGAATCCATTGTGGCGTCAGTAGCGGCTGGAATATATCCGGGCATTCCAAGATGGATGGAGCACTCAATTACGATATGCCGCATACCACCGGCGGACCACTATGCGTGATTAACAAACCCAGACCCCCGACGTTCCTCGTCGTGATTAACCACTATCTCTGCGCCCTCGTGTTGCGCCCTTTTGTCTCGCCCAGCTCCCTTCATCAGGCCCGATTTATGGCGATTCTCGTGATCGAGCGGATGGCGCGGATAACAACGAGGGCCAATTACACAACCGCGATCGCACGTTCTCGCGAAAAAGCTCAGAGCCGCTCAAAGCTATCTGGGATTCGAAGCTCATCCGAGAAGAATATAATACTTACAGTTGAAACAGCTTAAAGAACAGTTTGGTATTTTAATGGATAGGAGAAACCAAAGAGGATATAAAACGTGAGAAGGGGTATCGATGAAACGAAGATGTAGGTATGCAGAAAAGAATTCCAACGATCGGATTCAGGTTCGAAAAGAGGGACGAGTTGCTCTTCTTTCGAGCGCAAGGAGCCGCATTAGTCGCAATTTTCCACTGGACGACGAGTCGAACGCTTTAAACGCGGCATCTTCCCTCAAAGTATTCGTAGCTCTTACGCGTTCCCCCCCACGCTTGCGATCTCGCTTCTCATTTTCCCTAAGACGACACGTACGTTTCTCCGGGAGCATAACTCTCTCGTTTCTTCCTTTGTACCTCCTCTCCCTTTGTTTTCCTCAGCCCTTTCTCTCGCGGAAATATCGTTTTACCGCACCTGCCCTTTCCTCCGACTCTCGTAAAGAGAAAGGCGCGTGAAAGTGCGATCGCGAGGATTTCGATTCCCTTTGGCGAAACGACGGGTATCGAGTTTTCCTCCAGGAATCCGCGATCCCTCGAGGTCGAACTTTATCCTCGATGGATTAAATTCAGGGTGGAGAGGGTTATTCCGCCAGAGGCGATAGTGGTGAATGGGTAATGAGGTCAAAGACCAGAAAGTATCGCCTGTACGGGCCATTAATCACGGCGTGTCCTCGTTATTGTCGAGATTCCGAAGACGATCGATCATCGTCTCGTGCCCGGAACCGGCCCTGTTAATGCGAGGCCGACGAAACTCTCCTTCCTAATTCGTTTAATGGGCGTCGTACTTGTACTTGGAATTGTATAACACTTGCACCACCGAGATAACTTCCAGAGCTGCATCCTGTATTTTGGAAATCCCTTTTGGGTATTTTTGGTACTCGGAGATGGAAACGTTTGTTACGTTCTCTCGATTCATTGCCAAATGTATATCTTTGGAAAAAACAAGCAGAAATATGGATAGAGAGATATACCGATACAGTGCTGTATGCGAAAAGATTGTATATTATTTTATTTCGTATTTATATTTATATATATTGCATGTTGATAAATAATGAAAGTGAGAATAATCGTGTAAAGAGAAATCGAAACGATCATAAAATTGCTGTATCGAATTTCTGAAATTTAATTAAAATCGGCGATCACGAAACGGAGGCAGCTTTTTGAGCTTGAAGCTTTGCGCTTGCTCGACGATTTTTCGGGAAAGTTTCTCCCGAAATCGAGGTTCATTTTTCAAAAATTCCATTCTTCACCCCGTCACCTTTATCCCTCGATGATTCTGCAGATTCACGCCAATTTTACCGAGCCCGTCATAATCTCTCTTTCACGCTCGTCACTCTTATCTCTGCTTCCATTAATATCCCTCGGCCGGAGTGGCTGGACAGTCTTTCCTCGCTTCGTCTCTTTTTTTTCTCCTCTTCTTTCTCCGACGTCGTCTCGGTAGGTTCGCACTTAAGAACACTCGCGCGAAAGTTGTTTCGCACGTGGATAATTGACTCTGTGTATATATCGCACGGAATGATTCCCGCGGGATATATTTTGCAGACCTTCGATCGATTCACACGTGTATTTGCATAGTTTAAGAGTGAGCTTAGGATACTTTGAAAAATGATTTGGATATCGATACGCTTGTTTATATCTCGTTAACACGCTTGTTCCTGTAAGAAAGTACTTCGCACGACTGTGGTACAGCGACGAGTATTCGAGAATCCAAATTTTTATCCGCTCCTTCGTGTCCACTCGCAAAAACTATATTACCATGAAAAATAGGAGGAAAGGAATATTTTGGAAAATACTACAATAATGGAGGTGTTGCTCGCTTTATTCAAATTCTCTTTAATAATTCCAACATCGCTATTTTCTAACTGGATGGATATTTAGCACTATATTCGTCGTGGATACGCGCCTATCATCTCGTTCAATTTCCTAAAAATCAACCTGCACCATGGAAGGAAGATCCCTCCCTCGTCCTGGTAAAAACTACGATTTTGCTCCGTCACGATCGTCCCTGAGCTCTGCGCGAAAACTTGACAAAACAAAATCGAAACGGAGCTGCGCAAAATGTCCAATATCAGGGGAACAAACATTTGCGGTGAATCTAACGTCGGCCACAAGTGATTGGATTTCGATCGAGGATTGCCCAGCCGGAATTGGCGTACGCGCTCCGGCCACCGATTCGGCTGCAAACAACCTCGCATACCGGAGAATTCGAGTGGACGTACGGTAGCGAAGTCGCACGCTTTGGCCCGCGTATCGACATCAATGGCGCCTATCCCTTTTGGCTCCTCGAACGTAGACAGACACGATCTACGCATCATCATTGCGATGCAACATCACAAAGGAGCGCCTATCGTTGGAAGATTTATAAGGAAAATGTACGATTCTCAAAATAATCTCTGACTATAGGGATTAAGAAGAGATACTTAAGGATATACTGTCCGATTTTGTAAGGATTAATGCAGTACAATGGCGTTGGTAAGATGATGGTTTATTAAAAAGGTCGAAGCATATACGGAAACTATTGAGAATATTGCTAATAAAAGTCGAGGTTCGGAATGAAATTGCACACTTCTTCGCTCTCTCTCTCTCTCTCTTAAAACTCACGCAACTCAATATCTTCTTCGCGTAATTTCTGCTTAAAAACTCGACCGAAAACCAAACTTACGCCAACATACGCTGTCTTGTATATTAGAAGCTCCGTATTACTCCTTGGCCGTTCTAAGGGATTTTCCTTTCTTTTCTACACGCCGCACGGGTTATTCGCATTCCAACCAACCACTGCCGCTTAGAAACCCGGCGCACCACATTAATTTATATTAAACTCTCTTTTGGTATTTTGAATTTTTTACCCCTTGACAGCGATTGTCGAGGTATACGTATTAATACGATTTCAGCGTTGTACCTAAAAATACGATGAAGAACGCAAAGTCCAAAATTAATAAGATCGCTTATACGAGGCAATCCTATGATCATCGCAGAGCTTCGCTCAGCAGTGAGGCTCGAGCCCTCGAAGAATAAATCGCGATGCGCGATCAAAGCCTACTTCGACTCTCTTCTCGAAACGAGCACCGAAGCACGGACGGAAAGGGAGGAAAGAATGGAGACGAGGCTCGCGAAAATGCGATCGTCGTAGGAACTAAATGGGAACTACTTAGGGAATAATTATCCAGGAGCAGAATTGGCATAGCTGCTCATCGAGGATCGATTTTTCTCGAAGGCGGCCCCGGCATAAAGCGACTTCGAAATCGATTTCCGCAGGCGTACCGCTATATCGCGTTAAGCTCTCTCCTCCTCGATATCCTATTCGTCTATCGGATTCCTTTTTATTTCTCCCGAAGTCTTTAGGCCGGAGAGCCTTTGTGTCTTCCCCTCCGCCTCGCGGCGATCCAATAATCAAACGTATCATGCAAATTCCTTCGTACTCCCCGAGGGGCCTTTCCCCAAATCGACTGCTCCTTATCTCGCGTAACCAAATTTCCCTAATGTCCGATCCACATGCGCCATCGAGCTCTCCTCGGGCCTCGAGGAAAACGATCCTCGATTTTATGCAAATATCGAGCTTTCTGCAGGGAACTTTGCGAGGTGGAGATGTAAGAGGAGTTCGTCTCGCGAGCCTTGTTGGAGATTCGTCCTCGAATTTTACGGTCGTGACTTGTCTTTGACTTCTCCGTGTGTTTGTTTTTCTAGGAATCTGTAGTTGTTCTTCCAGGAATAAATCACCTTGTACGTGAATTCCATGCGAAAGGAGGATTTATAGGGATTTTGATAACGGTGCGAGGAACGTGCGAGATTTCCCTGTCTATTAAAAATTATTACGCGCATGTTATGCATCATCCTTCCCCTTCGATGTATAAATAGAACGCTTACGGTAATATTCATATATCGATTTACTTTCCCCGTCCGTTGCTTTATTTCGGTATTTGTCCGGAAGGAGTCGTGTCATCCACGACGATCCCGGCTAAGCCCTGCGAATTCTTCGTTGATCGAGCTTTCGATTGGCCGATTAATCTGTATTATTAAGTACGCGAGTATATAACGTCGGATTAACGAGGAAACCGAAATGTTTTTCGATATTTGAATGTAAGTTTGCCTTTGATGAATCTTCGATTAAAGTACAGGATATCGCGATAATCTTCCCTATTTAGTGTATATAATCCTTTTATCGGCATCATCGACATTCAATTAGGTGTACTCACTGACGCGATTGAAAAAAAAAAGGAAGAGAAAATTACGATAATCTTCCCGATTTCGCTTATAAAATCTCTACGATTATTGTTAATCGTTTAGTTAGTTCGTCTTTAGGCGTACCAATTATCATTATAATCACAGGATTATTATTCCCCGAGACTATTCCAAGTTTTCAAAAAGAAAGGATTTAGCAACAAATCCTGTAACGGTATATGAAGGACGCACGGCCATAAATCGACACCAAAATCATTATATCGAGGATTTCGGCCAGGATCTTCGCATTCCGAACCACGGGTGGGACGGCTTGATAAATTTCCATTCGACGTATCTTCCGAGGGAAAACGTAAATTATCAACGCGACACGTTAAATCGGGCCGCGGATATTTCATCCTGGCGGTCCAGAAGGGATTTTTCGGAGGTAGGAAAAGATCCTGGGGCGGTGATTCACGAGGAACGACGATGGGGCACGCGAACCCGGAGAGCCTCGAACGCGAAAAGGAGAATTTTCATCCGAGCGACAGGTTTTTCACGCTTCAAAATCCGTAAACGGTGATTCGGGAATCTGAATGGTGGCTTTCGCGACATTAGGGAAGGCTGAAAGTAATTTAATACTTTCGTAAGTTCTTTTTGTAAAAGCTTGGGAAAATTTGTCATAATTTGATCAAGTGCACTCAGTGATTATGACTGTGGTTCGAGTTGAAAATCTAAAATAATTTATTTAATTACGGTAGTGTGAGAACACTCTTTTCGAGACAACGATATAATCGAGGCGCAAAAAATGATATTATACTTTACATACTTACTATACATATACATAATACGCTTTAATAAATATCGATGTAAATTGTAGGAGTCAAAACGAAGGTTAGCGCGCGATAACGGTTTTTAATTTCTCAAAAATATCTATTTACGATCACAGTTTTCACGAAACGTTCTACCATTAATAAATAATACACCGCCTGAGAAAGCGTCAAAGAAACTATCGAACAATCGCCGACCTTTTTTCGCGAATCGCCAGGAAAGCTGCACCGCGATTTTCTGCACCGTACAAAATGACAGAGATGCATCGCGAAAAACGTCCTTCCCCTTTCCTTCATTGGAAATTACTCATTCTCAAAGAACACAATGGAGCGGCGATCAATGGAATCCCATCAAAAGTTGGCGCGCACTCTCCGCGGTATTGTGCGCTCGAAAAGAGCATCGGCTATACGGAGTACACTTTCATGGAATTTCTCCCGTTTGGGAGGAAAGAAAGTGCATTAAACAAGAATGGATCGAAGGGAGGGTGGATGGAAGGCAAAGGTATTCGGGGCTTTCGCGGATAAAACACTCGAGAATCGCGATGGACGAAGTAATCGTTCGAGATTCTGTCGCAACAAGCGATCTGGACGTTTATCTATTGAACTCGGCTATCAAAAGAATAGTCGAAATAGACAAACATATTTACGATAAGTATTATGAATTACATTAACTAAATACGTTTCTTAAATAAATCACTATCAAAAAATAACGAGTATGACTTTACTAGAAATATTAAGTCCCTCATCTTACTCTTCCGAGTGATTCTTGCGTATTTAATTTCGCATCTTTAAGACGTTTCCATATCTATCGTGCGAATAAGACGAAAAGGCAGTTCGAAACGTTGTCTCGTTAGAGACGCTCATCGTTGCAACTGCTGGCTGTGCAAAATCGAGAGAAGATTAGGCTCGACGAGTAGTCGGGGCGAATCAGAGTGGAGATCGTTTCGACCCTTTCCCAGACGTGGCCCGAAGTACGCGCAAAATTGTTCGAGATGTACCTCGGGACTGATCCCGAGTCGCTCGGCTCCTTCGCATAATCTCGGATCCGGGCTTAGGCCTGGCTCTGCCCTCGCCAAATTACGGTATTAAGAAAACGATAAGCTAACTCCTGCCGCAAATAACTCTGCCGATGACACGATCCTTTCCCTTTTTCTTTTAAATATTCAAAATAATCATTAACGGGTGTTGTATATTTATATAGTTATATGGTACTACTTTATATTGGATAAGAACGGTCTTGTCTTATTCTACGTTTACTTATTCACTTTTCAACGAATTCAAATCCTGGCATCGAGCAACGATAGTCTGAAACATCGACTCAATTCTGTACACGCCTCGTTTATGTTGATTCCTCGATGCTGGAAACTGCGGTTCGGTTATACGTTGATATAGAGTTTCCATGTTTCCTTTTTTTTTTCCTTTTTTTTTATTTATTTCCACCAAAACCCCGATGGAGCGTACGAACAAAGATTAATAGCCGCTGGTACCCGACAGGTATTCCTCGCCTTTCTCGATAGATCATATTTCTCGGCCCCTTTGAAACGCGGCTTTATGGCGGCTTACGCGAATATAACAGATTACGCGGCGCACTGAAATAACTCGTCTGCATGTCGGCTGCACACTGCGGAAAAGAGCGATAACGCGTACTGCCGAGGTTGGCGAGCAGAACAATCGAGCCGTACTACTGGAGAATTATTGGGAAATATCTTTAATCCGAGCAAATCCATTTAGTTATTTACCGTCTTTCTTATCTTTCAATTCGAGCGGTTGCCATTGCGGCCATTAATGTTGAACGCAAGCTTGAAAAGTTGTACGACGCGGGACCCATCGACGAAAAACGAATTGAAGTCTTCGACGTTCTTCATACCATTTTCCTCATCTTGCAAGATTCGAAAATCCAAATATGTAGAACAAATCCGACACAGATCTTTAAACGACCGAAACATTACCCAGGAAAATAGAGTTTACTCCATTATATTCCTCATCATAAAATCATTTAACCCATTCGCAACAGAATCGAATGCATAATAATCTACATCTAGCCTAGCAAACCTCTCTTTATAAGCTACCAAAACCATTATATGCATGTCGTATTTCCACTAGTCTATTAACTTAAAAGCATGTATAGAAAACATAGGAAAACAACGTACAAAGCTCAACGCATTACGTTTGCAAGGAAAGGGTAAATTCCCGCTTTCGAAAAAAGTCGCGATAGACCGATCGAAATCAGAAACAGCGATAATACTCCTTGGTGAGCTAAAAAATCATCGTGCGCACCATTAGGCGTCTAATAAAAACTAATAAAAACACGATCCTCCCTGCGGGGAGGCCGGTGAAAAGTGCAAACTGCCCTTCGGCCCTCGCAGCCCGACATTGTTTACCCGCAACTCGCACCTTCGGGGTGAGTCGCTAAAGCGCCGTGACGTCAGGCGGCGCTCCGTCGTGACGTCAGACCGCGCGGGTTTAATGTTAGCCGTCGGCCAATAAAAAGGGAGAAAAGTCCCCGGCTGAAACCCTTCCGTGGTTTTAGCCTCGCTGCACGGAGCGCAGCTCGTAAAGCGGGATCGATAGGCCGGCTGAAGGTGCACTCACGAGGTCTTTGGTTTATCGGCTATCACTCGATGCCTTGCCACCCTCCTCCCTTCGCCCCCCTCTTTCTTCCTCGAGGACGCAGAAATTTCCGGGACAAAGGCGATCGATCCATCGGGCGGTCGAATTCTGAGGCGCGCTGGCGATTGGATCTACGTTTCGACGCCTGGATAATGCCAGAGGTGGAAAGATAGATTCTTCGCAAAGATGACTTTAGCTCCATTAACGACCAGAGCGAAGGATGTTTTAATGATTTTTGGGGTTTTTGGTATATACCGTTTATTATCTATAGAGATTATAAATTAGCACTCCCTGTTTCGATACTAGAAACGTGGTAAGGGTTTAGTTTCCTTTTCTTTTTTTTTTAAATTAATTTTCGACACCGACCGCTAAGGTCATTTGGCTTAGGATATACTATTTAATGTGGATTTCGAACCACCAAAGCTGCGGTATACATATCGCGTGGAAAACCAAAGGTGATGGATGAGGAAGCAATTAAGTTCCTAGCTTGAAGAGAAATTGAAGATAAAATATGTACCGATGCGTATGATAAATCCTACGCTGGGTATTAAAGAGTTAATCGCTGTATATGTCGTGTACTTTGAGAGTTTATATCGAATAGTCGAATCCTACGTGCGACCATTTGATGTATCTCGGTGAAGAAGCGTATTTTCAATGTTCTCGTTGGGTACAGTGATTTGAAACTGTGAATCGATTTTGTACTGACGCACAGTCGCCGTTTAGATTCCTTCGGCACGCTCACTTTGGCCAAGGTGAGCCGTAAATCGAGCCTGGTCGTACGTTTCGGTTAAACTGGACGTTTACCACTGGCGGACACTCGGTCGCGAGCTGATTCTTGCCAGACACCCGCCTCGCTCGTCCCGCTTTCTACGGAGCCATGAATCTTCCCTGGAATTTCCTAAACGGTCGTTTCGTTAACCCTTTGGGAAGCCCAGTCCTGCGGATAAAATAACCATAAGCGAGCGTGAAGTGTGCCAAACGCTTTCGACCGGCCATCGGGTTTATAATTTACCGCTATTTACGAGCATTAAAAATAGTTTTTTGAAAAATAATTTACCCTTGCTACTACCGTGCACAAAGGTTAAACTTTTGAGTGCTGTGTTTTTTATATATTAAGGGGAAAATAAGCGTCGCCCTGAAAGGTCGTTTGAAGTAAAACTAGACGATTGGTAGAAAAGATTCGACAATCGCGCACATCGAGAGAGAGAGAGTAGGCGTATTTTTTATTTTAAGTACGGAAGCGCGTGTTATCCCTATTGTTATTATTAGATGCTTCATCCATTTCTGCGAACAACTCCATCGAATCTGTCGTCTGAATCTGCCGGATGAATTTTCAAGATCGATCTCCGATTTCTTTAGACGATTGAGGCACGACGCACTCTTTTGCATAAATTCCGAAACAGCACGGCTAACGCATATGAACGACGCAAAGAGCAGCGGAAGTAATTTTGTGCTATTTAAACTAAAATCATCCGTGCGGAATTCCAGGCTCTTTACGTAAATATATTATCCACCTTTTACTTCCACCTCGAAAATCTCTCCACCATATTTCCCCATGAGCGGGTTAATGTAGGCCGAGCAAAAAATGTTCCGCTCCTCATATGAAACTCCACAGCAAATATTGATAATACATCTCTATCTCGAAAACGACTATTAAATTACCCTTTTTAGCCGCGCTGTAAAAATTGCGGAATACCTTGCCCTCTTCCGCCACTCGCAGCGGAGTTCGACGCGAAAAACGATCGTGATTTCTATTATTACGAGCGGCGGCATTTGGCGCACGTGAATCGGCGTCCTCTTCATCCGGAATAGCATAATTTACGAGGAATATCCGAGGTGCGGGCTATCGATCATCGGCGAAATGGAGAAACGTCGCAGGAAGGAATCGAGAACGGCGTCGTATTTCGAATCTCCGCGAGGCCAAAAGGGAGGACGAGCGATGCATCCGCGCGGAGTGGCGTTAAATCGAAAAACCCAAGGAGATAAATCGTCGGTCGGAATTTCGTGGGATTTTGAAATATGGAAGTGAAAAAGGAGAAGAGAGGGGAGAGCGTCTCGCGTGGAATACCAAAGAATCCCGAGGTCCGTGTCGGCCGAGGCCCTAATTTCCTCGAGATTAAAGTTTTCGACGTTCAGAATTACGACGGGCTTTAAGAGCCGCGGAAGTGAAGTTAATAGGACGTAAGTTGTTTCTTCAAGGAGCGCACTTACCGTGAAGAGCGGAGATGGAAATCTCGCTGGCCTTAATTCTGGCAGAAACAATGGCAATTTTCGCGACATCCTTGTTCCTGCCCTGTCATAAGGTGCAACCGAATGGTGAAAAATGCAGGATTCACTGGTAAATCTAAAACGATAAAAGATTTCGACTTGAAATATGAAATTTATGATATATATAATAGTGAAGTATTAAATTTTGTCGCAATATTGACATTAGAACCACCGACGCAATTGGCCCGTCTTAGAGCCACATACGCCTTAGAAGGGAAGGAAAAATATCAATAGGATTGTGTACACGTCGCAATAAAATCAAGAAAGAGGAAAAAATACGGAATTGTGGGAACGAGGTAATTAAAAAGAAAATTGTTCAACCGTACCATTACCGGTTCGATGGTCGTGGCATTAATTAAAAGCGCTTCGACGCCTCACTAATCGGCAATAATTTATACTATTAGCCGTACGATTTTACTCCCACCGTGGCCAACGAGGGACAATACTTTGAATACAATAATATAAGTACTAAAAACAATACTAAAATTGCTACGAAATACTTTAAAGATCGTGGAGGGAAAAATAAAATCCCAGGAATGTATCCTTAAACTCGAGTCTCGAAAGCGTCATCTAAATTCCAGGAGACGAGTGGTGTTTTATTCGCGACGGGACTCGACCGTTTCTCCGAACTATCACATTTAATCCTGCAGAGGACTCGACGACATTCCCTAGGATCATTTTGTTCCGAGCAAACATTCTAATTTTCTCCGTCATTTCTCTCCCTGCGCAAAGCCGAGGGAGCGAGCGGTTTTTGGACCAAAGTGAGGGATGAGGAAAATTGAGCATCGGGTATTTGTCGAACAATGAAGTCGATTGGCGACTGTTTGCCGAGTGGCGTAAAACGTTTCGGTACTCGTTTCCCTCCTTCATTGCCCTTATCCTCTCCCTTATCAAACGAAGGCGCGCCTTTCCAAACCTCGAAGCAGTGCAAACACATCCAAATAGAGTATCTTCGACCCTTCGCTGCAGTTTAACGCGAGGCACCGCGTCGATCTTCTACCGAACACGTTACTAACAGGATCGTTTCTCGCTTCAAATATGATTCTAGAAATGCAAAAATGTAAAATAAGAAATCTACCAGATTTGGTCGAATCGTAAATTCTGATCGTATACGGTGGTTTTGGTCGATGACTACTATGATCGTGCTTCGTGCCAAGTGTTATTACATAAATTAAGGACAGATCGCATATTTGTTGTTTATTAATTAAATGTATTATTATGCTTCAACCTTTCGAGGGACTGCTGTTCTCGAAACCGATCGAGCATTATATTTTTTGTAAAATGTCCGATCAAACCAGAGCACTGTGAACCGCGGCCTAATTAAAAATCGATCGATATGCCGTAGCAAGTGCCGACTAATGGCAACATAATACTAGCTCGTACATTTCGCAAATTATAAATTCGACACGGGTGGATTATAATGGCGACTTGGTAAACGATAAACGATAAACGACAGCGAATATTAATGAATGACAAAAGATAAACAATGAGAACAACGATTAATAATCCTGGATTGTGACAAGGCAGCGTGTAATATTGGAATAGACGTACCAAAATAGCGAGATAAACCATGAATCGGAATCGTACGAGGGAAAAAGCATAGAGCACATTTGATATCTTGTCAAGTCATCCAACTTTGTATCCGAAACGCGGTTATTTTGATATTACATCGACGACTCGGGCATCCGTCGTGGGAGGAAATTACATTTCATCGATGCGTGGCTTTCAATTTAACTTCGTGGAAGGTCGGAACGAGCGGCAAACGCGTTACACGGCTGTGAACTTTCTTACGCGGCGATAAGTTTTTCTAGAAATCGATCTACGATCTAGAATTCACAAATAGCGCCTTTATAGCGACAATTCTCCCGACGAGCTCGGCTTTACACGACGCCCATAACGATGGTGCCGAGCAGCGAGAAAATATCGATGTTTTTTGCCGATTAGATTCTATTAATATAATTATGGGTGATACGCTTATTAAATTCTATGGAAAAATGTATTTCAAGTTTGAAGAGCTTAATAATAATAATAAAAAGCGACCGTGACCATAACGATATTCTAATTCTTGGCGCTTTTGAGCGAGGAACATTTTTGCTCTGCCAACGCGCTGAGTTAGGAAAAAATGAATGGGAAAAAAGATGGGACCATTTGCATTCACACGTATACGTACACACTCGTACGCGTAACTCTTGCATCCTATACCGAGCAGTGCCGCACCGACACACGTACGTAGACCCATAGACCCTGTCCTCGGATCGCACAATTCATTTTGGCGATGAATGCCGCGAGCGAGAAGCGCTAAGTGGCTCGTAAGTTATCACTTTTTGGCGCGGTTATCAGCCGCTGCGGCGTTATTAGCAAAAAATTCCGGAACCACCTTGCGTGATTTATACGAAACCGCGTTTCATACGAAGGAAATTATGGGGCGTTTCACGAGGAAATTACGCGCTCGCAGAGAGCCACGCTGGTTTTAAGATCGAACCAACGTTCTCGAAGATTTTTCCGAATTACTGGAACGTATAAATTGCACGCTCCTGGCAAACGTCGAGTTTAACTTCTAATCAGTCTCGATGAACGACTCTTGACACGTGTTTGGAGAATCATTAAACGAATGTCCGTGAAACGTTACATAAAACACCGTGCGTGACTTAACGCAAAGTTTGTAAAAGGAATAAAAAAGCGTACCACTGCTCAAAACTCTAACTTTTAATATTCGTACGTTAATATTCCTCGCGTGAATCTAACTCGTGATATTCGTTAGGATAACGAGATAGGTTAACATTTGTCGAACCGGATAATCAGAGCTCCGCAATGATCGGAACCGCACATATCCAGGATTACGTGTATCAACCTCTTCTCCGTTCTTCGGGAAGGAAAGTTATTTTCTCCAACTCCCATCGTAGGCAGTTCCTCGATTGCGTACACAGCGGGGCAATATCCCTCGGAAATAACGATCCTTGATAGGTCTGAAAGCCGAGTCGGCGGTATTTACGCACACGCGTGGAACTTTTCAGCCCCGACAGAAGTTGTCCGGATTCGCGATGCTGCGAGTTTCCGCGGATAAATCGGAGGAATAAAGAGGCCATTAGTGCGAAGAATGCTTTCCTAGCTCGTCTCACAGGATCATTCGCCGTGCCAATAATCGTCGTAGCCGTCTTACATAAACGCGTATATCATATCGGTTGCAAATTAATTAAATAATAATAAAGCAACGGCGTCTTGCAACGATTTCGATTCCGCGAATGAGGACGATTATCCGAATCACTTTATCCAACTATCAATTACATCTCCGCACCATTGGCCTCGTATTACATGTTCCAAATTCGGGATCCTCGACACGCGAAGAGCTTGTACCATGCTCGCGAGCGGCTCTCGCCAGGGCGTCGATTTTTTTTCTTCTCATGCCTCAGAGGCCTAATCGTTCTTTGGAAAGACTCGCTCGTTCAGAGTCCACGCTGAAAGCTCGCGTAAAAGTCGAGGAAAGGGGGATTGCAAAACATCGCATGGGAAAAAGCAGAGGCGACGTTTCGAACTCGCAACTCGGGATGTCGCTATATCGAGGTAATCCGGGGTTAACCGCTTGCACTGCACCGAAACTCGGGAGAAGCAGTGCCTAACCCGTGCGCTCGAATGGTCGTGAAAGGAACCCAGGAGACGGGCGCGAGTGTCGGAACTTGAAACACGATATATCTTACGACCGAGCGCGAGACAGCCGCGCGCCTGCTTAACTCGCGCCAACCCGAATCGGTACGAAGGCTCGGATTCTAGACATTCGTACTTAGCTCGAGAATAAGACCAGGAGTTCGACCCGCGATACTCGCTTTTCACCCGAAATATCCGACTCGTGATATTCCAGTTTGGCTCTGAAATCATCATCGCGAGTCGGACTCGTGAAGATGGTGCAAGGGGTCGAGGATGAACGCAAGAGCGTCGATGGCATCGTACGGGAATTGGAGGCGGCGGTAGTCGTGGAAACGATACGAATAGGATGCGGAGAAGCAGGTGGCGGCGGTGCTGGCCGCCCCGTGACGTCAATCCTATTCAAATCCCCGCGGTCCCGATCGGATTAAAGGGATATTCCGATCGAACCGATATCTTCTCGAACTTTGGACCGGGCCAACTTCCGGGAGAACCAACTTCCGAGCGCCTTTGTGCCGCCGCGACTTCCTATTATGGATCCAAGATTTTACGGCGTATCAGACCTTGCAGAAGTTCGCGATGATAAGAGGTGCGTCTGCCCCGTGGGCCTCTGGATAAAGACGCTGGTTATAAGGGGTCGGCACCCTGAATTTAGACCCTGAATTATTATAATACTGTGGGAAACGAAAGTTTTGAGAACGAAACCGAGTCGTTTTGTTAGAGTCCTGGTCCAGTTAACCAATGGTCCGATTTTTTCTACGTCTTTTTTCTTATATACGGTTCTTTTTCATCTTAATTCTTAAATTTACTTGATATCAATTCTGTTTGTTTATTATACCTTTAATTATTTGAGCCACGCAACACGATTTCCACGATGAAATCATATTTGAATATTACATTTTAAAACGATCATGTAGGAGCATCGATACATTATCGATATGTACCACCGTGCGTGGTCTCGTATCTGGATACAATTATTAAAGCGAAAGCGTGGAAAAAATTGTATCGATGCGCAGTACGTGAATTGCGCGTGCGGGAAGCGTCTGTCGCGAAGGTGCGCGATGAACTTTTGTTCGATGGTCGCCGAGGGACGAAGTGCAAGGCGAAAAAAGCGATTTTGTCGAAAAACCTCAAAACGTGACGAACAAAGGTCAGATTCGACCAAATGTCGGCGTAATAAAATTTCTTCTTTTTCAATTCCCTTTCACGTTTTCCAGAGAGATGCAAATGGTGAGAGCATCCAATTATCGCGGCCGCCAATTTATGCTTCGAAAAATTCCAGCCGTCGTTCCCATCGTCGGATAAAAAAAATGAAGGAACGAAGAAGAAACTCGTCCGATCGTTCCTCGATTCCACCTTAATCGAAATTCTTCCGGCGCTGGGAGAATCAACGATTGAGATTAAGCGAACGTAAACCGGCATTCCTTTTAATCCACCCTCGAATCGGATGTCCGATATTTGCGAAAACGAACGGCCGCTGAATTTCCAGAGTTTTGATTTTCACGACAAGATAATCCTGAAATCGATCTCTAAGAGTGCTCGAGTGGAAGAAAATTCATGTCTCTTAAACGCCTCGGATAAATTTGGTATTCGTGCAAGAAATTGTAGATAATAAGAATAATCCATTGTTCCTTATATTACGCAATGATCAGTGTTTGATCTTTGTACAAGCATCAAACAGTTTCCGACTAACTTTACCCTCTTCGGTACAAATTTAAGTCACGATAATAAACTTCTCGCAAACTATTTATTCAATCCGCCACGTGTGCTAAGGAAAGAGCGCATAATACGGATCGCGATATCGTCACATTGTAAAACCTACTTTGACGCGAGCCTTGCACGATGGCTAATGCGAAATACACGTTACAAACGTAATTATCTCAATATTACGAGACGACCAAGGCAATATCCGTCGCCAAAGAACCGCCTCGTTATTGCAGCTGGATAGATTAAAACGTCAGGCAGAAATGGGATTTAGTCGATCCGAAAACATCATCCATCCGTCGGTCTGTCGTCGAAACGAGGGGGAAATAAAAATTCATTCGTCCACAGGGCAAAATGCCGCAGTGACGTTCACGTCTGTCATACGACGGAAAGTTTATGCCAGGAATTCTCAACTCGACGCTGTTGATGAAAATCACGAAAAAAGGGAATCACGATACGAGATGATTTTTTTTTCATTTTTAAAAGTTTAAGAACGGATTAAGGATTATTACTTGCTCGAAAGAGGATTATTACGCGATCCAAAGAATTTTGTATTATCCTCGAAATAATCGAGAATCCTTTTCCGCCCTTTTTTCTTCAGTTCTCTGCCGTTAATCGTACTCGATTAAAAGATAGGATCTAAATAATTCTTCCTCTTCCTCTTTATATCCCCCCTGGCGCTAATATTCCGTCTTTAGCACCGTGGGATAAGAGTTTTCCTTCCACTTTCCTAAACGTAAGATCAAATATTCAAAACGATAGGAAGTTGAGGATATCGTCCACGTAATTCTTTATCAACGTTTCGTATCTTTATTAGCCTATTCGCGATAAAGTTAAATAGGAAGTCGAATTTTAATCAGAGAACTTATTCCTTGATCACCAAAGCTTGGAACTTGGGTCATTCTTGAATCATAGTTTGAGAGTCGTCGTCGATCAGCGACTTTCAACCAAATCTGCCGCGTGAATTTATGATCAACGGCATTGACTTCCTTTCTCTTAGAAAATCCGTAGGAAGCCTCACAATTTTCACGATTGGTCGCAACACTCACCGAGATTGCATCCGATTAATTAATCCTTGCTACCAAGGACCCTCATGGACAAGCGCCGGTGTCCAATACACTTACGTATTCGCGAGCTAAATAATTTATCCTTCCGTACGTTCTGGAAGTTTAATAATCAATTGCCGGGTGCCATGAGACGAGGGAGGTCGAAAATCTGCAGGAGGCGAAATTTCCAGGCATTTTCCGACTCATCGGACCGGCCGACAGGCCGAAATGGAATTCTCGCGTAAAGTCAAGCGCGATTAAACTCAGTTCGCGAGAGGATTTACAAACGACGCGCGCGAGGGCCTCGCGAATAACCGTGGAAAATCGATGGTTGGGCCGCGGGCATTCCGCCGGCGGCTAAATTACGACGGTGCCGCGCGTAATGCCGACTACGAAACTGAATGAGTTAACGCGTCTCCTCAGAAATTTTACATCGCGCAAACCGGCGTTTCTCAACGTCACTTCGCCCCCGACGCCGCTTTCGAAATTACTTTTATCCCACGTTGCTTTGTATTATTTCGTAATGTCGATTACGAAAGCGAATGCGTTAACGCTTCTCCTCAGAAAATTTTACATCGCGCGATTCAACGTTTTTTAACCCCTTTTTTTTATCCCTGACGCCTCTTTCGATTTTACTTATATGCTATATTGCCTTGTATTATGGGCGAAAGAATGACCATTCAAATCTATCGGTGGTAAATGATATATTTGAATAGTATAGGCATTCTCGTATGGAACTTTTATAAAAAATGATGATGGATCGTAAAATTGTTATATGGATATTCTATAAATGTAAAGGATAAATCTTGAAATAATGACGCGGGCCGTCCTTTTCTTCAACCGCGAACATCGAACGTCGCATTCGCGCGACCGGTATCGACTTGAGTGGCGCAAATCCACAATCGATATCCGGCTTTTGCGGAAAAGCGAAGCGAAACTAGGAAATTCGTGTGCACCGATGGTTACACAAATGGGGCAGGCGCATGCATGTATATTGCATGCTGATGCACGAACGTCACTACGTCCGCGCGCGTTTAACAATGCACGTCAACGAACGTCCAACGGTACCATGATATATCCGTATCGCGTATCGAATCGTAATACGGACGCTGCGTACAAAGGTCCGTTCGCTACCTTTCCTCCCAAAATATAAATGAAAACGTTATTTCGCCTCTTTGAATGTATCGTATTTTGCAAAGCGCGCGCTGTTCGCGCGTTGAAAAGAAACGCCGACTTTCGCGAAAATTTACCACGATTTTTCCGCGGGATTGAAACTATGAAATGCTCGATGCCAAATTTTCTAAGCAAGGAAAAAAGTTTTCGGTTCGATCGTTCCGCCTGCGTTAGCGATAAAAAAGAAAAACGCGAAACATCCGCGGCTTTCATTCGAGTTTCGGTTTTATCGATGTCGAGTAATGGTCGCGATAGTCGGGCGTTTTATCCGAAAATCGCTCATAAACGAAAGAAATTACATCCGATAAATCGTCGCTGCCTTGTTCCAAATGACACGAGATACTGCCCAGTGTATCGCTTTTATATACTCGGTTAAATTCATAAAGTACGTTCTTTCATCCTTTGCCATACAAAGTGCGATGCTTACGCGAAGGAAATTAACGATGCTTAAAATTTTTAAGCTTGGCTTGAAACAATATTAAGAGCGACGCAAGTTTCCTTTGCTCGAGAAGGTTAAGAGAATTTTAATAAATAACCAAACGTGGCAGGATACCTGCAAAATTATATTTGGCTCTATCATAATTCTGCGACCGTTATTCTGCTTTCAGATTATATTTCTGGTCGTTTATCCACCTCCTCGAGGGTGTAGTTCGCTTATGGGTGTTTAGCCTCCGTTGGAAATTCAGTTCTGGTGAGTTTCTCCCTCTGGCAGCAGAATTTATCGACCATTATTAAATCTGTCTACCGACGTAAACGCTGATTTTTGCGACGAATTATAACTAATGCAAGTGCAATTATATCATTTCAGCCGTTCTTATTAAATCCGATAATTAACACAGTCCTTGCACTTAGAGCTTCTTCCGAATCGCTTTCGCACGAGTACTGACTTTTTTCTTAAAAAACGGACTTGGTTTTCCGCGAGGACTTATTTTCACGTGCAAACATAATCATAATTGTAAACATTTGACCGATTCCAAAATACTGTATTGGGAAGAATTGCTTTTCTCGATTACAGAAATACGAATTATTCCATATATCCGGAACTAAATGTTTAAGAAAAAAGATTTCTGATTCTCGATTTTTTAATTATAAACTATACAAAGATGGATTACTTGTAATGGGCAATGTCTTTTTCCCAAAAATAATTTTAATATAAATTTTCCCAAAATTAAACATATCGTTCGCTCAATCTTTGATCTTCCTTCGTCCCAAGGGACAACATTCTAGTTCGTCCTTATTTCCCTCACACGAGAAGCTCCGTACTAACGCAGTCACGGTACGCGTGCCTAATTACAGAATTTAATGGGACGGAAGGACGTCTTCCATTCCAACCAACGTCCTTCGTTTCCGTGATTCGGTCGTTTCATCCGTGTCGGGGGCTTTTGCACGACATCGATACACAGCGCGTATGAAAAAATATCGCCGCGGTTAAAGAAACTACCATTTCACTCAACAAAGTCATTCAAAATGGCGAATGAAACTTTTCTCACGATTCGTCATACGCTTCGTACATCGATATCGAATAATTTTTCGTCGTAACAATATTAGAGACCACTCATCTTTACTCACTTATCTCGTAAAGTCGATACATTTTTCAAGCTAACATTCTACCAATTCCTTTTTCGATAAAAGGTATGAGGATGTTACAGGCAGAAGGGCCGCGAATCGCTTTCAGCCCGGAAATATTACGGCAGTGTTACAAATTCTATTTCTCCCAGCGCAAGGATACGCAAACGTCGTAAAACCCATCCGCCTTTATCCCGGAGGCGACCTTAAAATGGCTCCAAATTTTATTCTCTGGTCAATAGTAAAAAGGAACTCCTTACCATAATTCTTCAAAAATTCTCTCCTGTTTCCGTCGGGATATATTACGTATTTTGCGCGGAATTTCCGTGGATTTTCTCAAACATGAAATTCGAATTTCGAACGCGCCCAAATTCGGGGCAAAGCCAATATTGGCGAACGCAAGAAAAACGTAATGCGAAAATGAAGGTTGACGCGGTACAGCGCAAAAATATTAAAAAAAAATCTGGCGGGTAGGAATATTTGAACGTGGTAAAATACAAGGATGGAGCGATATAATATTCGCGAATAATACGGTGGAACAAAGGTGTAATATAATATGGACGGTTTACATTGAACTTTTAGATTGACACGAATATTCAGAGCGTGGGAGGTTAAAGACAATATTTGGCTTGTCGCAAGTATCGGGAAAATAAGAATAGTGGGAATATGGAATTGCGTATGAATAATTCAACGATTCGACACTTTGACGTTCGCCATTGTCGGCCGTATAGCGCAAAAAACATCGAGAGAGCATAAAAAATCGTCGACCTTGCATTCCCCACTGGTATTGAAGTCGATTTAGACTGCAATATAATACGACCGATATAGAAAGTATCGGAATTTATTGTTGCGCACGAACTTCGAAACGTATATCCACGATAAATTTTGAGATATTGGTAGACGGATAAAATAGTTTGATTAACCGGATGGAGAACGTAAATAATTCCGTATTTTTATAATATATTTATATACGCGCAGCGTCCGCGGGAGGTTGATCGTGAATGGTGATAATTTTTTACGCGTACTAAACGATTTGGTGGAAAAGGGCGAAGCGCGACTCGACCCTTTTCTTCGGAATTTTCTTGGAAGTTTCTTAATTGGCTTCTGAAATGTAATTACGATCTGAGCTTTCATCGAAGAAATTATGAACGCATATTATAATATCATTTCTGATAGTAAATCATTCTTTTCTAACTTTTAATCATCGAATTGAATAAAATTATTTTAAGATAAACCGCAAATTCGAGTAACATTTTTACACCAGCACCCACCAAGACACTTTCTTTATAAGGAATTTAATTTTACGACGGACCAAGAAGGAAAATCCGATCCTTTCTGCGAATTTTCTTTCCAAAATTCGCTCGCGCACTTTCGATGAAATGTAAGGACATCCATCCGAGTCGAACTGCTTCCTACGATCGACCCGAGGAAAAAGATCGCAATTCCAAAGGGACACCTTTCCTCGCCTCGAGGGTCGAGGCCCAGGAGACGAGGCTCAAAAGCCTAAAAGTACCTAGTACACTTGGCGTCTAACTTGAACGACCTATAAATTGTAAGGTAGAAATCTATTTTGCAAGGACGAAAAACCCGTGAGTGAAATAGAAACGATGAGTGAATTTGCACAGAGTTTCTCAACACTGAGCAGACTAAAAATCTTATACAAAATGAGAGTAATTGAAAAATCTGCTGGATAAAAGAAGCAACTGTACTCGATACACATCGCTACTAATGCGTGCACGTTTCAATGACGTACGATTCGTTTCTTTGGAGGCACAACTTTTACTTACATGAGCGACAGCGACGTGTCGCAGGAGCCAACGCGAACTTTGCGCAGATCAGAAGCATCGAAATCGAGAAATGGCGGAACCGATAAGACGAGAGAAGGGCTCTGAGAGCGGACTGTCGTAATTCCAAAGAAAGTTACGAAAACGAGGAACTTCCCGCCGTGAAATGCGATAACGAACGGCGTTGCAACGAGGTTAATGATATAATCAATAACGTCGTTCGAAATTTCGCGAGTAATTAGTACGAGGAAAATGAGCACGGCAATGGTTAAATTACTCGAAATATTCGAATGGGCCATCGATCGGCTTCATAGTCATTAGTTTCCTCTCGTGGAATGTTTGCCCGCCAAAAGCGCATTTGATCCTATCGCGCAAATAAAACGATTAATTTTACTCTCCTAATGAATTTTCAATTCGAATCGTTATTACCTCGCACTTTCTTCTTTGGAATACGTCCAATCCCGCTGCGCATCGTATCGAAATGAAATTATGCCGGTGCATTAGAATTGTAAAGATAAATGGAGACGCGTGGATAATGAAAATCGTTCCACATTTCAAAATACGACGTGGAAGTACTTTTTCTCCCTTCTCTTCGTCACTTTGCACAATTGTCTCCTTCTTCGATAGCAATGGAGTATCCTTCGTTTAATTCGTTTTCGGTTGCATAAGGAGCGTTACGCATTCGATTCGAAGATACACGATGAAAAAGAAATCATTTGGAAACCGAAGAATTCGTTCAAAAAGCTCCTCTATGATTAAGAGAAACCCCTATTACATCCTTTAACGATTCTTCGATACGGGATTGAACATCCTTTCACGATTCTTGGCCCGTTGCGCAAGAAGTATTACACCACACACTCGATGGCGCGCTGGAAAAGGAAGAAAACGAGGGGGCAAAGAAGCGTGCGGCACAAAAGCTGCGGCGGTGCATTCGAATCGTCGGATGGTTAACGCGTATAACAGCGAATGCGATCGAGGAAAGAATGCAATGCCGCGATCGCTGGTCGAAGGGCCGCCTTTCGAGAGGACATGCAAAAGCCGGGACAAGTGCGAGCGACAAAGCGGGCGATGATGCAAAGAAAATTGGTTCGAGCCGCGCTTCAAATCCGACTCCGGTTGCCTCCGCGGATCGATATTATCTTTCATCATCGTCGAAGGCCTTCGCAGAGGTCTCCATTCGGATCGCTGGCATTGAAAATAATCCGCGGCGGCTGGACGAAGCGATAGAACCGAACACCTGTCGAACGTGTTTACAATTAATTTTCCTCCTATCTTGCACGCCGACATTTTGCTTCTCTTCTTATGTTTTTATTCATCATTTCTATGAGAAGGAAATTGTTTTTCTTGTAAATCGATCGGAGTTGTAAATTAACTGGGGTGTTGAGATTATTTTAACATTAGAACTACCAAACCAATCAAAATGACTGGTCGGTCGTTTCTTTAAAAAATCGTACTATTTTATAACGATGTATTTTTTTAGATTTTGTATGATTTTCATGCAGTACTTGGATCGTCATTTTGATTTACTCAAATTTCCATTTACTCTCCCCTTTTTTTTGAAGATGTACGAGGTGTTATAAATATGCCCAGAAAGTGGCCGGTAGTTCTAGTGTTAATGACATTGGTATTAACCACTGTGATCGGTGGGTGTATTTTATAAAGGTTATGAGTTGAATTTTGTTTGAATTAACGAGAGTTTCGGTGAAAAGTGGCGTGGAAAAGGATCGTTTTATCGGTGTTCGCGTCGACATTTCCCCTACTTGTTTGAGTCTCTCCGTGTACCAAGGGATTGCCCGCGTGGTTAATAAAAGAATAATAATCGTAATCGGCTTTACATTATGCACTTTATTTGCATTATCCGTTATATTTCTATTAACCTCCTCGCTTTATATTCCGCATTGCATTTCCATCAATTTTTGTGCTTTGTATTATGCATTACTTCTCGTTAATTCCTTGATTTCGCATTATGGCCTGCGTTTTAATTAATTCCGTGCAATAAGCGTGTTGCCATAAGCGCGATTGCGTGAAAGGCGCTATTTTATTCGGACGAGCGAAATTTGGAAATCAGCGAAATCCAACGCGGAAAAATCGTCCGATGTAATGGCCTTAAAATATCTAGAATCACCAACCTTTTGCTGAAACACCAACACTTATCATTTATCCAACATTTTTTAGGTTCCGAATCCTTGCGAAAATTCTGAAATTCTTGAAATTTAATTCCAAGATTTCGACGAACGCGATTTTTCACATTTGTAAGCGACAGGAATATTACTATACTATGTTATCCGAGTTACTCGTTTATTCGCACCATACTTATACTCCCTCATTCTCACCATTCACTTATTCGTTAGTCGCTTATTCGCAGGCCCGTCTCTCCGACAATTCGGATAATGAACGATGACGCATAACGAGAGCCGACGTTTCATAAATAGCCTTTATTAAACGCTACTACTCCTCGACGAGTGCCCAATCTCGACTTCGTGGAATTACGCATCAGGAACGAAGACCGGCTGCACTCTTCCTTCCTTTCCAGTTTCTCAAAAGAGGGGGAGAGGACGCGAAACTTCCACTCGGGTTAAGAATAGGGAGAGAGAGAGAGAGAGAGAGTGAGTGAGCCGATAATGGTGCGGGGAGAAGCTGTCATTGGCAAGTAGCATCGACATTGCACCGACGCGATAATGGGTCCAATTATCAATTAGAATAGCGCAAGGAAATTCCCTTGTGAAAGGAATCATGGCGAGTGACGTCGAGTGCCGCGGATGCCTGATCGAGGCCCAGAATCGTGGCGAAAAAGAAACCGGGGAATTAATCGGGAAGAAAATACGTCAACGACGAATGCATCCTGCGCGCAAAACTGCTCCACGAAGATCGATATTCGGCGCACATGTTTAATAAAAGAAGCGTTACGGATCATCCATACTCTTCGCTTAACGAATATCATATACTTTATCGAACAGTAGTATGATACGCGTAATATAAAAAAAATCAGTAAAATAAACGTAGGTTATCGCGCGTCTTATCGCGCAATACGACGTAATAGATATAAAAAACTATACTCAAAAGATATTTCACAAGTGCTCGCCAAAGTTAAGTTCGTATTCGGGGACATTTGGCGAGCAGCGTAATTCGTATCGGGGAAGGTTGAAGGTCCATTAGGAGGGCAAGAGGACGTGATGCGCTCGAGGCAAAGGAGGCGCGGACGTTGCGAGAGGACGGCCCTCAGTTTCTGCAGACGCAAATTCCGTCGCGACAGCGGCCGCCCCTGCGACGTTGAGCCAAACAGCTCGCTGCGCAGGCGGAATGGTTGACGGTCAGCCACTTGGACTCGAAGGACAGAAGGTCGCAGGTCACCCTTCGTTGCCTGAAGGGCGCCACCTCCGTCGTCTCGTACTTCGTTTCATCCTCGATTTTCTCTGCAAGAGGAAGATCTTCCTGAGTGATGGCAATTCGATGAATTTAACCGAGGACCTGACGGAAGTTTAGACGTTCCTTTTGAAAAGTCTGATATATATCAGGTGTGCAGGTACGAAGTGAGCATTAAAATACAAATGTGTCGATGGGGAACATTTGTCGTGAGCGAGTCTTGATTTTTGTTTTGTTTGGTTGGTATGACATCTGTCGCATATATTTAATATACATCAAGTCATCGAATAAACAACATCATATTTTTTCATTTTTTCTTTTCATCATATTTCAACATCGTTCTTTTCCGATTGGTTTGCTTCGAAAGACGAATATTTCTACTGGCGTGGTATACACAAATTGTCAGAAAGGTGGTCAAAATGTGTAGAAAGCAATGGTCGATGCTTTGAATAAAACTTTTTTACTTTCCCTTTCAAAATTGGTGTTTTATTTTCACAAAAAAACACTCGCTTCATACCGGTACAGCTGATGTATATATATTTATATCGTCCATACGTGCGCATCCCACAATATTGATTGCGCATTTCCACTCCGCTTTTGCCAATCCACTTTTGTTTATCGAAATCGTCAAAGCGTGTTGCTCGTTAATATATTCGCGGTACACGTCAATAAACCGAATCGGTTTACCGTGAATGATTACAGATACCCGAGCAGATATTGAGCGTAAAGCATCCGGGATATTACTTTTGAAGTTATTCAGTGGCATTCGTCGTTGAAATTTGTATCGCAAATTTTTTTTTCATTCCCATAGGGCGGATTACAACCGAAAATCAACGCGCGATTGCTCGTGTACGATTTCGAATCGTAAATAGAATTGGACGGATTCGAGATATTATGCAAACGCTTTTGATTTTATTTCATTCCGTGTTAAACGTGAAAACTGTGTTCGAGCAAATTACTCCCGATAATGAAAAGAAAGTTTGTTTGCACTCCGACTTGTCGGCCAAAGAAAATTAATTTTTTTTAATTATACACGAGTAGGCCATAAATGAGAGAAAGAGAAAACAGCGAGAGACAAAATTCAGAATTCCGTGATTATTGTGCGATGTGTGATCGAAGTAGCATCAACGAAATGCATTAGACGTTTTTTTATATTTTTTACTGATTCACGGAAGAGATGCAGGCGTTACGAAATTTTACGGATACTCAGAAATGATTTACACTACGTTTCGACGTGAAATGCGGAGAAATTATCCATCGTTAAAGTGCTCTGGATATTTTTATTATCACGAGTTCCGCTACGTGCAGTTATGACGAATGGAAAGAGTGCTTTGGCTAAAGTGCTTTGGAAATGCATCCATTTGCTAGATTCCTCGTCGATATAACGACTTCCAGCTACCATCCCCACGTATTCGGATATAAATAACCAATCAAATAAAATAACCTTCATGCAAAAATAAGCGAAGAGAAAAACAGATTGTTCAACGGGTAAACAAAAAATTTGAAATTTAACTTTATTCAATCGGTCAGCCACCGTGAGAAGATGATGAAAAATAGCAGAAAATACACCGTCCTATATTTCAGCAATTTCTTATAAAAATTCCCCAAGTTTAAAATAGCGGAGTTTTGAAATAAATTCCACCGTATATCTGCGATATGCGAACTGTTACACAGAGTTATTTACCTTCCTTTTTCGGACTATTCTCTTTTAATAGATGTTTATAGTATACTCCCATATGTCGGGACAATGGCCGATAATTCTACTGTTACCTTAGCAAAGCGCCTCGGTTGCGTGTGCCACTAAGGAATTTTCCTTTCAATTGAATTTATTAACTTCGTGTATGTGCGTCAAAATGACAAAATCAGTAATCGATTCTTTGATACTCACTGAGTTCGTAAAGTGGTCCGTCGTAAAATCCATTTGGCAGAGCCTGGACGCAAGCAACGAGGGCGAGGATGGCAAAGAAGGCGAGGTACTTCATGTTTCTCGATTGCAAAATGCGCGCTATAGTTAGGAGCGTCCGCGGTTGACCTTCCACTGGTATTTCACCAAAGTGATGGGTCCTTTATCCGCCTGTCGACTTATATACCGCGCACCAACGCCAAAGCCTAATCGTTCTTTCCTCATCTGTTTCCGGCTTTTCGAACGTTTCTTTCTCGCCTCGACGCCGGGACTTCCCTTGCGGCTCTGGGAATTTTCTCTCGATAATTCGATAAGAAATCTCGTACGGGGTCAACGAAGATTCGCGCGGGATAAATTCCATGCGGTTTATCATCGTCGAGTAACATACATGTTCGATTATTCATCGGTAAGAGACAAATATTTCCCCACTATTAGCGTGAATCATGCTTGGAACATGTTCGGATATACCCGCATTGTTATTCGCAAGGAGTAATTATTATCGATGTCAGTACTGAGTTTGAATGGTAAATATGAAATTACTAATGGACTGGATTATGCGTTACAATCGAAGCTAAATGGAAGAAAGTGACGCGTAACCTACTAAACTTCTTATTTTCTCAAGTAACGAGATCGATGTTTATGTAACACGATGAAATTGCATTATATATTCATGGTTTATAAAGACGTTGTCGTATCTTAAGCATGTATACGTAAATCAAACGCGTGCCTGTGAGCTCGGTTACATTATCCTTCGCCAAACTTGATAAGGAAACAAATTTATGTGTGCACCCGAGTTAATCTCGTGTAGGCACACATATTATCGCTGCAGGTACATACTTACGCACGTTACGCGCGAGTATGCCTCGGGATGCATTACTCGTGCACGTCGTCGGCTCCTTTTCGAGTATTAATACTTGGAATTAAAATTGAATTACGAACCTCGTAACTGGCAAGGATAATGACAATGCCGACATTCATAACGGGGAGTTGATATTATCGCTGTAATAAAAAGTACTTGAAATATCTGGCAGACGTACCTTAAGATATATAGAAATGTACAGCTACATTCTTCGTATCTATATTTAATACAATGTCTACGAATAACGCTCTTAACAAGATTTTGGTTACAGCCAATCGATCATCATAACTATTACACGAACAATTTCATACATTGCTATATTCTTTATATTATCGTATATGCAACTCACATTTATACATAATCACTGTTGTCTGTACTGCAGTGATTATGGCACACCAGTGCATACAAGGCTGCGTGAATCCATTTCAATATATTTTAGTTTCCGCTTATATTGCAATTGAAATAGAACTAATTTAGAATTTAAGTACAAGTCAAATATAATTAAAATTACGATTTAAATCGTTTCCGCCAAAATTACAACAACACAGCGAATGGCGAGTGAAACTACGAGCACACTCGTCGCGATACAAAATCCTGCCACTTCTCCATGACGAGGGTACTCCCGAATCACGGCTAACACGTTAATAGCGATGCCATTCTGCTTCGCGCATACAACGCGCGTACATTCATCCGAGAAAGTAATACACCCACGCCCTTGACAAACCTGGACGAATGAGAACGACATCGACGTAGGGCGACGCTCGACGTTACAAGGCGGTATAGGGAAACCCGTTTTAAAGGGATCGTACCAACGCATGAATATTTAACGAAGCTCTCCTGCCTACCGGGGCGCCCTTCTCCCGCATTTCGAACGACAAAGTACTTTAATCAAAGACACACTGCACGAAATATTATGCGAGCAAGCAGCTTTTCACCGACTCCAAACCCCTCCGCCGCCCTTTGTACTGGCCCACCTGAAAATGTCGCGTTTAGCCTCGTAGAAGAAAGCGGATAACGATTCGCCTCGTTTCGAATAAATAACGAGGCACGCTCTCGTCTGTGGCATTTGAATCGAGAAGCGGAAAGTGCACGAGTCGGAAGAGGCCGAGGTTTCATTACCGAAGGCTTCGTGGCCGAGTCATTATCGAAGGGCCTATAATGGAATTCTAGAGGGTGGACGTGGGAGATGAAAGCATTTAACTGTATAATAACGATCGCATTTATCGTAAGACGATTTCAGGATTATGGATAGCGGCCGCGAAAGCAATGAGAAGTAAATTCATTCGGATTTACGAAGGAGGGGTGCTCGTTAAATATTGGCTCGGTCCACAAAAGTAAAAGTGAGTGGACGGGAGTGAATAAATATGAGACGTTTGTCGAGACAATCCTTTCTACAGTGCGCCTTCTTTGAAACTTCGATCATCGAGGGTTGTTCGATATAAACTCCGGTTAATGCGATGTAAACTCGAGGTTGACGTTGGAACGACACGATTGTCGAATGACTTCCCCTTAGTCCACTCGTAGACATAAACCACTATTGTCCGTTGTTCAACTCTTTGGTCCTTCCGATAACAGCGCGTCTGCGTCCGCGTGGAAAATTAAAGGCACAACCGGAATGTCCGTCGACCGCGGCGCGCTTTTTCCAATAAAATCCGAAGAATGAAGGGAGCGTAGCTGCCTATTCCATTTTGACAATTAAATTCAGGTCACGTACGCGGCGGATGCAGCTATTGGATATCCCCGCCTAATCGGAAACAGACGCTTCTCGATCAGCTTGTCGGCGTATATTCTGTTTATTATCGCGAAGGTGGAAAGTTTTTTATACGGTTGAGTAATAATCTTACTTTTGTTCCAACTCTAAGGACGATCGTCTAAAGAATTTTCTGGAGGACGAAAGTCAATGTGCTAGTGCAGCATTTAAAAAATTGTGATCTTTTCATCGTATTATTTCTAATCCGCTTTTCCTTATGGAAATAAGGCGATTACAGGTGACATTTGTACTATCGCGTAAAGTTCTCCATTTTAATATGGAGATTAGTGACAACCATCAAACGAAACGTTTGAACAACTCGTTACAACGAACAATGTCGTTTAAATTACACCAAACTAGAATTGTGCTATTCTCACAACGTGCCTTATTGTATGAAAAGTCTTGCTTCGTATTATTTATATATACGTGCTTCACTATTTAGAGATTTCGCCTGCACAAAATTAATAATTCGGTTTTCCATCCTCGTATTATATTATATCTATTATTATATTATACCTTGACGAATTCAGCGCTCAAGGCCTTTTTAAAAGTCGCCCCTCGATAAAGCTGCGCCTCAAAAAATCCTCCGTACAACGAAGGACGTGACATCTGCCAATCCAGCAGCAATTCAAATCGCTAATGGACGGCTGATGACTTTGCTGGAATATTAAAGAGTAAGCGCCAACGAGGAGGTCGATGCAAAGAACGAGGACGCGGGGCTTATGAAACTTGTGCAAACACGGAGCGCAGATAAATTTACTGAGAAACATACAACTCGAACGATTGATCGGCTCACAATGCGCTGGAACTTTGTAAGTAGACCGTGACTCTCGGTTAACCACGACAACCCGCTTTACTCCGTATACAGGGTGGTCCAACTAATGACGATCGTGATCCTTTATCCAACGCTTTTAACGGATTTACGATGGAAAATTACCTACGAAGATTTACCGATCTTTAATCGAGTATTACCTTTAATAACAAAAACAGCACGGAAACGTATTTGCAGGGTAGAGTATATACTACGAATGAGGAAACGTTTAATACTTTAACAACAAGGAGTTGAACGAATGAAAAGATTTTAACGTTTAAAAACATTGATCTCAAAACTTTACGATCGATGATCTTAGGGAAATTGTTCCTTCTTTATTATTAACCATACATCTTAACAGCGTAAAATGGTTTCCTTCGGAATCTCTCGTTGTAAATTCGCACGAAACGAAAGCATTTACGTCTTACCAATCGTACTCTCCACCCTGTATGAAGCGAGCGACGACAGACATTCGATTTGAGTACACAGTCCAACCTGGAAATAATACTTGCCCGCTCGAGCGTGGAACAGACTCTGCGATATATTCAGAGTTAATCTATAGAGTCCATATGTCACTATATTTTTCTGATAGCAGAAACGTAGCAAAGCCGCGCTATGGAGCAAACTTCTCCCCGGATCAATGGAACGAAGCCCCGGCATTTCGTGCAATAACATTGGTCCCAGTAGGCAAAAACTGTGATTCTGCGAATAGATGACTTTTACTCAAAAAAAAAAAAGAAAGAAAGAAAAATGTCGCAGGACAAAAACTTCCTACGTTCTTTCACGTGCGAGTGCTGGTTAATTTTAAAATAAATCGAGTAGGTATGGTGCTATCGGTTTTAAATCATCTATCTTCATCATTTCTCATTACGCGTCTATGTATCTTTGAGGCTTCGTTATGCATTTAATGTGCGTATAAAATGCATATATTTTTCATCTATACTCTAATAATAACGACTGATCGGAAAGAATAAATATCTTCATAAACTCGATAGTAACATCCACCGCGTATTAAACCAGAGAAAAGAGACATCTTTATACCTTGGAACGGAAGATCTTTTTTAAAGATCCAGTAAAGCATTTTACATATTTGATCTCTCACATCTCCCTCGCAGTGTTCATTAATATTCCGTTACAGCGGCCTTGTATATCACCTTGTTTGTTCGCGACACAGTTTCAGCCCCTTTCCTTACAAGCGTATAAAACTCGTGGTCTATAATGAAAGCTGACACCTCCACAGAAATATCTTCGACGCTTCGTTCTACGCGGCGGAAACTTTTTCCGCCCTCGTTGATTTGATTACGCGAGCCGTGAAAAATTCCAAACGGCCAAAAGTGGCCGCCGGTCGAAATTTCACGGCGAGCCAAAAGTTGCCGATCCTATTACCCGACCGCCCAGGTAACGCGTTTCTGATTTTGCCCCCTGGGCAGAGCAGTTTCAAAATTCAATCCGAAACTTTTGCGCATTGATTTTGCCATCCTTGAATCGCCCGCCGCGAATATTCGCGCGCGAAGGCTCGTTCCGGACTTGAAATTCGAGAAAAATTACTGCCGCCATCGTTCGAGAAACTTCCGGGTATAGAGTGCAACGCAATGTTCTGGAAGATGATCGGAAATTGTGGGCGATGTTTTTAAATCGGAGGTCTTACTTTGAAAGATAACCGTTTAACGATGGAGACCGGTAAAAATGGAGAGCTTGGAGGTCCGATCGCGTATCGAAGAACGTGTAATTTTTCGCTAGTGGATACGGGACTTTGCTCGAGCGAAATATATTTTTCCAACGCGGAACGATGATGTTATTTTCCTACAAAAGAAAAACTGGTCGGCGATCGTTCGACCTTTGTTTCCTCGTTTGGATACTTCTGCGAATTGCAACATTGAAATTGAATTAAAATGATTTATCTCAACTTTATATTTGTATTTGATTCTGCCATGGATACTCTTTCGATTATTGGAAATTTGACAAACGTTCGAATGCTCGAGTTCCACGAAAATAATCGATGCGCTATAAACGGGTTAATAAAGTGTATAAATATAAATAAATAAATAAATAAAGGGGGTTAATAAAACGTATAAATAGAATAAAGATTGGTGACGAGGATAAATCGAAGTTAAGAAATAGTAATAACGTATGCCAAATAAAACCAGCCTTAAACGTGCGAAAGCAGATAGTAGCGCAAAAAACGAAGATTATTTTAGTATAGCAACCTGTAAGTAAAACCGATATAAGCGTACGGAAAAGGACAGAAATTGAAAGTACATAAAGATGAATTCTGATCTCGTGGAATATCTAAAGTGCCGAGTGTCTCGAAACTTATGTACTGTAATATGTATGTAAAAAATTATTGGCAATCTTTTGAAGATCCAAGAGATTTTACTTTGAGACGCAATGCTTTGATGGCGAGAGGGGATGAAATCGGAGAGTTCGCAAGTTCCATCGTGCATCGAGTAACGTGTCACAGCTGCACCAATGGATACAGATTTCCTTTTTACCTTCTTTCTCACATCTCGAGGAAACGATAAATTCAGAGATTCTAATTTCAAATGAAAACGCTAAAAAACCAGTACCGGGAACAATGTCAAACAATTTCTCTCTCGTTTTCCAATTTAAATACTCTTTATTCGCGCTCCTCGAGCATCCCTCTCGAAAGCTAAAATACTTGTACATCCTGGCATATAAAGAGTATATAGAAAGTTCTTCCACGTTAAAGTTTCTTACGATTAATAAGGAATTTCCTACGATTTCGGACTTTGCGCGAAGCATAGTCTCGGAAATGCTTTGCATCGCGATACTACGTGGCTTATCGGTGCCATCTGCGATCCGCGTACTTCGCAGAATCGTAACGCATCTCATAATGGAACGATAATGACCGCGTTTAGTTTGAGTGTCGTGTAACGCCAAGGAGCCTCGATTGACTGAGAGTCCATTTATTAATCTGACCCCATCGTGAACGTTCCAGCACTTTAATCCTAATCAACTCTTCTCTCCCGGTGACATCAGGTCATTTAACGCGATGTGGATTTGCACTGGCACGATCCTCTCGATCGCCTTGCTTTTGGTTTCTTTACGTATTTCTGGTAAACGGCCGAATACCTATGGATCGGTATTATCGCTTTCGCAGAAAGACAGTTGGGCTATTAAATAATGTAATACGATGTAATACTAACGATACGAGTGAAATGTAAGGTAAAAGCGTTTAACGATCTTTGAAATAATGGATATACTTGCTAGAGTCTGGATACGAAAATGAAATCTTTCGATCGATCCTCCACGAGCTTCGAAGATTTTTTATATCTATCGTAATGCATGCTCTCGTATTTAGATGTAATTACGAAGGAGAAAGTGTAATGAGAAAAAAAGGAAAATCTAGATATCAAAGAAAGCACAGTGCTGCACGTTGAAAATGTATCGATGCTCGTAAACGATCGATTTAAGATTTCGATTCTTGACATTCTCAAAAATGAGCTATCGTTCTTTGGTAAATGTAAGATCGACGATGCTCCTGTTTATCGTCCAATTTCTTAATTAAATTCACCACACTGCTAATTTCGCGGCGTTTTAGGGTCGACTGGTTAAAGCGGTCCTGTGGAAAAGACTGATCTCTCGAGATTTCTTTGCATTCGTCTCGAGGGCTGCTCGTAGTTTCTTTTTGTACCGCAAGAAACTTTGCACAACTTAATAACGCGCGTTACACAAAGTCCACGGTTTGAAGCTGACCCATCTTTAGCCCATCCTCGCGGGCATTTAGTTAATTAAACTCCGGACCTCATTGGCTGGAGGAGTTAGAGACTGGCCTGAGGCAGCTTCTCCGATACTTTTCCTTTTGCAAATGTCTGCTCCTTTTTATCTCGCTTTGAAGTTAGGTTTACTTTAGTATTTACGTACACTTCATACTTGTAGCTCTTTGAACTACGTTTATATCTTTGTCGATGTTATCACACTTTGGTCATACCTTTTGAGGAATGAACTATTATGACCGATGAGAAGGTGCTTTACGAACAGCTTTTGTTATTAAAGATATAAAGGGATTTCTCGATGAAGTCGAAGAACGATTTGCTTGAAACGATACTTTCATGTTCCTGCCTGCTCTCTTCAACTTTTTCGAGGTTAATGATAAATATTAAAGGCTCGTTAAAGCGTAGTAACATTTGCAAGGGGAATGAGAAAAAGTGATGCTACGCGCAAATCGAAACGGGAAAGCGTGGCCACGAAATGCAAATAACTCTAGATGCACAGAATTAGAAATTCCAGTGGGAGCAACATTTCTCCTTGATTAATACGATCAAGATAATGAAATTACGTTGCGTATTACAGTCAGAGAACGAATACGATGAAATTCCATTATCGGATCGTGTTCGTGTGGGACTATTTTCGAAGTATCGCGTGGATATACGCGTTGCTTGTCAGAACACTTTGGTTGGTTAACAAAATACGTTATAATGCGATGACGGAGGAATGATTAAACTATGCGCGCAGTCTCTCATTTTGCATATATGGAAGTTACGGCATATTACAGTTCCAACTATACATCATCTCCAGTTTATTTTGCAAAAGTAGCCTTGCACGGTGTAAAACTCGATTTCACTGCGAATATGATGTATATTAGAACATTGTTTCGTAAAAATAAAATTTGCTCGGCACGTATTCATATATAAATATATAAAATTTTTATACGATTCTCATAATTTTCCTTTTTTCACGTATATTTATATACGTGTGCTTTGTTATATAGCCTGATTTTTCAATGCTACTACGTTATCGCGAAAAGAAATACTCTGTTTGCAATAATTTCACGCGGTTCGACACGTTACTTCTGAATAAATAAAGAATAACTTAATTTTTAATCCGCCTATGCAGAAACAGTGCACTCAGAATTGAAGGATACTCGAACGTTCTTTTGATCCTAAACCGCGGGATAGGAGAAACTCGGATGATCCATCGCAGAGGCAAGCATTGTAATTTGTTCGCAAGAACGAGCGGAGACAAATCAAAGCTCGATCCAAGTTGAAGAACATTCCGTCGGAGCTATCGAAACTCGCGGACCGTTGTCGGAAATAAAGTTGAGCACCAATTTGAAATTCCAGGCGTTCTCCCTGGGAAAATCATGCCGCAAACGCGATCCGCCAGAACTTCCCTTGGCGAAACCATGTACGCACTTTTTTGTCCTCGCATTACGAAGCTTCCCCTCATTCGACATTTTCTGCGCTCGCCTTTCTTGCCGGTGCTCATTTCTCTATGACTCTCCTTCGTACGCTTTGTTGATCGAACCAGCTTTTTTATCTTATAAATAAATATGATTTGTACTTTCGATAAATATGTCTATACTTTGGAATAGTACGAAGCCAAAAGATTCAAGAATGCTTTGGAATAATTCAAAGCCAAGAAATTCACCCTTCGGTCGGAGAAACTTGAAAATAGACATTTAATATTGGGAGGGCCTATATTTCGCGATTTGTATATATGAAACATTTTTTTTCTGATGGTTTAAGCCCAGTCGTGTGGAGAATGAGTTAATCGCTCAAAGCTATAGTTGGACACAAACATCTTTTAGCATTTATAATAATACCGTTATTCGAAACTGGACAGATAACGCTTTAAAAAAATGGTATATACGTAGATAATGGCAGAATAATCGGCATTGACTTTGAATCGATTAATCGGGGATCTCGATAGGTCTAAGCAGTTTTCTCTCTTCTCTCGATTAGATATTGTATTTGGTATTCCACCGGTATTCGACCGACATAAATTTACACCGCGATAATTTACGTCATAACGCTGTTACATATTATTTGCGTTAGCTTCGAATCTCGATGGCCGGTTATCGCGTGCACCGGATGAATTTAGCGGCTATGATTAATCGAGCGAAAAGTATTGGACGGATAATGTTCAGTGGCAGGCGTTATCATCGCTCCGTGAATTTCACGCGGATATATGTATCTTCTACGAAATAATTACCAATGAATATCATTTACTCGGCTTTGCCAACGTGTAAAACAAACGGTACTCCGTAACTATAGAATCACATTCGCAATATCGGTCAAAAAACCTCTCTTCCTCAAAAAATGAACGAATATCCGTATCACCCTATGCCAGATTTTCAGACGATAAAGTTCAACGATACGCACGTCATACGTCATAGACTTGATCTCCGTACATCAATTATTATACCAATCGGAACATCATTACGGGCTTTGTTTTGACACGACATCCACGAACATTTTATTCTACACCTGCTTCGATTTGATCTCGATACATCGATCTCTACACCAATCGAAACCTCGTTACGACATTACTAGCATAATTAACTTTACGATATATATACATCAGCATCGATAAAACCACCGACCAAACGAATGCAAGTGCGTCACAAATAGACCTCGAAGCGCGACGAGCCTCCGACGAACTCTTCCGCTTGCCGTGCTCTTATCTCGGCTTTCTCCGCGCTTTTTCCAGAGACCTCGGCTGCAAAAATGAGAAGACAGTCGTACTGCTCCAGCCTGAGCACGGGAAGCGGCGCTGGCGAGCCGCTGATCGTCGTCGAGGAGAGCCTTTTGGGCGAGGAGGAGGCGGAGCGCCGAAGGAACGAGTCGCCTCCGCGATGCCTCGATCCCGATTCGCCGTCCTTGAACCCTTATCTCCTCTCCCCGTGGCGAGACGCCAGGAAGCACTCCTTGCCGACTCCGCAGTGCACTTCCGGGATAACCGCATCCCAGGTATTTTTTCTTTATTTCTTTCGTAGAGCGATAACGCGCACGAAAATATCTTTATCGTTCGCGAGCTCTTTCGAAGGACATTCGTTTCCCGTACATGCAGGATGAATCCATCTGGGAGCACTGTTTAAATGGGAAGTTTATTTAAAGCAGAACCGACCAACTCACGGCCCTGTCGCACATCGATGTATACTCGATATCATTCGAATACCAAAAGTTCTTTCTCGAGGAAAAATCCTGCATTCGACCATTGATAAACACTCGATATTATTCCAATACGAAAAGCTCTCCTTCGAGGAAAAATCCTGCATTCGAACATCAACAGGTGCGACGCCTGAGCGAGCGAGGCGGCGAGGGGTCGGGCCCTTCGGTGAGGGAGGCGGCCTTCCTGGCTACCCTTTCCCAGGCACCGGCCCCGCAGCCAGGCGGTCGAAGGCACTCCGTCGTGACGATCTCCAAACTGCCGTCGACCCCCTTCGGTCGCAATCGTCGCGAGTCCATTGCCGCCTTCCCCCTGGGTGGGGCCACGAGGATACTGCAAGGTCGACGAGACTCCACATCAGGAATATCCGGACCCCCCAGCAACAGCGGCAGCACTCATAATCTTCAGCTCGACATAATGGACGATATAGCGGAGATCAAAGCCAGAAAGGTGAGCGCAGGTTAAAAACATAAGCGGTCTATGTCTTTATATTTATTAAAAAAAAAAAAAGTTCGTAGAATCTATAAACTGTTTTTGTGTTAAATTGGTATAAGCTCAGTTTGAATGGAGGCTGTTATTATAAATACACAGCGAAGGCTTCCGTGTCCAACTAAAATCAGCTAATATATTACGTCTCGTTTCGAAATTGAAGCGTGTAGTATTGGGGAAAATCACAGGTAGGGTTTAACTTCGATGTCACGGATAATCATACGAAAGACGACGAAGTTCCGTCAAAGTCATCCCAACAAATTCCAGGAATACTCTTTAGTATTCCACGCTGGATTACGCCCCAGGGCCAAAGCTACGGCGATTCATCTTCCAGGTGCGGCTGAAGATGTACAAGACCCCATCGAGGGAGCGAGTCTGCGAGATACAGCCCCTCGAGGGCAACAGCTCGGCCCAGCGTTACACTCAGTACCAAAAGCGTCGCTTTTCCGAGCTGCCGCCGACCGTCGTTTCACCGACTACCGGCTCGTCCCTCAGAAGACGGGCCTCGGAAATAGCCAGGCCCCTGAGCGCCTCGATCTCCAGCGCTGCTGGCATCGTCTGCTCGAACACCGACCTCATCTCCATCCTCAGCTCCCTGACCTCCTCCGCCACGGAGATAAACAGGTGCGTACAGTTACGGTGGTGTAGTGGACAGAGGCTGGGACTTTCGTACGAAGGACCTGGGTTCGAATCTCGCTCATCATCGCCTCTGCTTTTTCCATATATGTATAGTGTAGCTCTGCTGGTTGGGAGCCCACCTTAAATAGTAGGGCCTTAGAAAAATAAATAAACGGTAGGACCTTAGAAAAATAAATAAATAAAATGAACAGGTGCGGCGACGACGCGCCTGGGAGTCGCGAGGAGGCGAAGTCGAGTTGGTCGAGCAAAACGACCGAGCAGAAGCGCAGCCGGTTGAAGAGCTTCCGGTCCAACAGCTTCGACGTGTCGATCCTTCATGGGGCGAAGAGCAAGCAGCCCGTTGGACTGTCGAAGACCTCCACGAGCTCGGTGATGGCGCCTTCGAATTGGTTCGCCAAGCGGCATCAGCCGATGTCGAAGAAGCAACGGGTCGAGGATCTGCTGCCCGCTGGGCTCAATTTCAAGCTCGACAAGTCGAAGGTCATCAAGGCGGTGAAGGACACGCTGGGGAAAACGTCGCCCACCGCGGAGACGAGGCACAAGGTCGTCTGGGATGACACCAGTGGTACCAAGGTGGATGCGCAGGTATGGCGCTCGTGGTTTTTCGCACTTGTTATCGATATTCTTTCCAAAATGCTGCTCCGCGATTTCGATTCTGCTTTCGGGGTCCTGATATAAATACACGGTGCTCGAGAGGCTTTTCAACGAGTTTTACTTTTTTCTCTGATTTTTTCTTGATATTAATCTGCTTTCTCCGAATAGCACGCGTGTTCAACTTTTATTTTTTTTATACGCCAAACTCATCTCGAAAATATTCTCCACTCACTCCGAAATGTACCTATAACTGGGACGCGCTTACGACTCTCGATAGACGACGTCGGTCGCGAAGTAATCGAGGTTCCTGGTTCTATGATATTTTCCACTCGTTAAGAAACTTACCTATAATTGGAACGCGCTTATGACTCTCGAAAGACAACGTGCATCGCACGGTAATGGAGGTTCCTGGTTCTGCGATATTCTCCACTCGTTCTGAAATGTGCCTATAATTGGAACGCACTCGTAACTCTCGAAAGACGACACGTATGTATATCGTAATCGAGGTTCCTGGTTCTGTGGATGCCGTTAATAGGTCCTGGGCACCGCCATCGAGAAGATCTTGACCGCGCAAAGGGGCGGCGAGGCGGAGGCGTCGGGTTCTGGAGGCAAGCCGGCAGTTTCGCCGAATAAACCGAGATCGAGCAAAGTCGCCAGCTGGTTCTCCAGCGGGAACAAGGAGCAGGAGCAGCCGGAGTCCTGCGAGCCGTCGATTTGCTCCTCGCTGAAGGACCTCTTCGTCAAGTAGTATGGAAGTACCGCGACGTCTCGAGGCAACCAACTCCGTTTGCGTTAGGAATTTCAGCTCGACGATCGATACGACCTAAAGTTCATTCACCCGACAATCGTCCCTCGGTTCTCCACCCTGTCCTTTCGCCAACTTTACCTCGCGAATCCTTCTTTCCTGGGAGTCCGCGCCTCCTACATTCCAGGGGATTTTATTCGAACCGTCGTACCTTGGAGGATCGACGGAGAACGATCCTCGAGGATGGATAATGCATTTAGTTTGCGAAGGAAATTTCTCTTGTGCCGAAATTATGCACGAGATATTTTTAAATCATTAACGGAGTGCGTGCGAGTAGTGAGATATCCGCTTTTTCCATTGACGATCGTAGGCTAATGTTTCGATCGTTTTGAAAGGAAGAGAGGGGATAGTGAGAACGAGTTTGCCTGGAGGAATATGTAGACATATTGAACGATTGGACCGCGAGGGTTTGCGTTTCTGTCGGTTGCTTGAAACCTACATCGGGATAGTAGCTTGTACTTCTGTATAACAGCGCTTGAACGTATGGCTCTCCTTGGAAATTAATAATAGTACTGGAACGTTGCCTTATTTTTAATCCTTATTAATAATCGGATGTTATATTCTGAAACCGATGGAAGCTTACAGAGGAGGTTTTCTATGATTCGAGTTATTTTATTCGGTTATTCGCACCGACAGGGCATTTTGATTCAAACGAATCAAAGACTATTACGAGGAATAAGTGGTGCGTACCTTAAATGTTGTTACACAAATTTGTTTTAGAGGATCGCTAGACGGATCGTACGAAAACGAAGCGGGTGTTCTGGGTAATTCCTCGTTCGTCGAAAGAATAAATATTGGGTAACGAAAAAAGCTTATACGGTTTTTAAACCGAGGATCGAAGTATAAAGACGCGCAAACTTTTTTGGTCATCCGAGACAGGGTGTCCTAAAAGTTACTATTTATTTTGCGAAATTAAGCGAACGTTGACAGAATATTCCACAGATGCGACTGTAACTACGTGTAATTTAGACAAGGTAGTAATATCCGCAATGTGCTTAAATAGTCCCATCACTTTTTTGTTCCGCATTTGTTTTTTCGAATCGCTCTTTTTCATAGTTACATCAAATTCGGATGAATGTCTGTAACCGTGTTTCATCAATAACGTAATACCCATCTTGCAATAAAATCGCAGTTTTCAATGGAAAATGGAAAACGCATAATGCAATTAAAAGTTGGACGAGGGAAAAGGTTTTCTCGGAATACGAGAAAACTCGCACGAAAATTTGAGAAAACAAGATACGAAAGCGGCTTCGCACGATCGACGAGAAACCCATAAACGCATCCGATCTATCAGCCACGTGCAATAATTACAATTACGCACGTGTAATCGGATGTGCGAAATTAGACGTATTAACGGTAATTATAATTTCAACGTAAACGGCCCGTAATCGTAATTAAACCCATCGCAACTGGTGTACAGCGTTACGCATATGAACGCGTAGTCATAATGCGTGTAGCCTAAGCATAGGAGAATTTTGCAAATTAAATAGTGCCACTGAAGGGCCCCTGCATCAGCCCATCCCTGTATAAATTGCGCACAGCTACGCAGCCCAATGATATATCCATATTTCTTGCTATTTTCTTACGCGGCTTTGTTACCCCCCCAAAATGGCAGAAATCTATATGAAAGAAAGAAAGAGAGATAGTTAGAGAAAAAGAAAGAGAGAAAGGGAGAGAGAGAACGTTGTTGCACATGATACTTCGTGTACGTATATTTATTCGCCTTTGCTGGCCAAAGGCTTATCGGATAATTGTAATATAATATATATATACATACATTAAATATATGGTATACGCATATACAGCTACGTGTATAAAATGTTAACATATACTTTTAATAATGACACGCTGACACGACTTATGTATAGCACTACTCATTGCGTAGATTATTGGATTATAGATATGTATATTTGTGTTGCACACCGAGAAACCGTGAATACTAACCAACCTCTACTAACACGTTGGCCTCCACGCAAATTTTCTGCGAATCCATCGATGCGAGCGAACAATCGAATATTCGGTTTTTAATTTACGATGCGTACGAAAACCCGCGCTTTGCCTCGTGTGCACGCATTAATGTCATTTAAAAATATATACCAAAAGAACGCTAACGTGGGATGTTTCCTGAAATTTTAACGGATTACGAGATTATCGGCACCAAATAAAATTTCTCTCCGAGCTGGTCAGGAAAGGATACATCAAACATTTATAATGTTTTGCAACGGGTAAAATTATTTATTTACTTGACTAAATAACGTCAAGAAACTAGAAGGTTCTGCACGATTCGGTGGTAAACACGTTTTTGCTTAAAATGAAATATTGTAAAGAACAAATACGCAATCCCATATATCTCGCTTTGGGAGTAGCAGAAATTTATGTTGGCGTTTGAAAATTAAAATGTGCTTTTAATTCTTACTTTAACAGTCGCAAGAACTTTTTAAATTAAAGTGAGTTCGATACGCATGAGGTGGCGGTCAAAGTGTTACGCTGGCCAAACTTCGACGATGGATCGACGCGATCTCTTTGAAAAGACGGCCATGGAGGATCCCTGAAACAGATGATATATCGATGTTAAACGGTATCACTATGAGTACAGTATATTATAAATTTGCGCAATAGCTAAATATAAGCGTTACATGCATGTACCGAAGTTGCGAGACGTAAGGAAATCACGTTTACGAATCGTTACCGTAGATGCAGACGAGTGCAAAGTTTCCGGCTGGTAAATACTCGTCAACTTTGAGATCTTGAAGTAGATAGAGCTAAAAGTTGCGAAGAAATACATATGCCAATGTAAATAATGAACTTCCACTGCATTTTTTTTGTACCGGGAAAACCAAAAAATGCGATCGGTTTTCATATCAAAGTATATTAGCGAAAATCAAAGATACATTATCCTGTTTCGATTCCTGCAATAAGGCAATGAACGATAATACTTTGGATTCGCCTAATATTTATACCAAACGAATGTTTGGAATTCCTCTTTAAAAAATGAGATGAAAGGATTCACCAGCTGGAAATATTTGTACTCCACTATATGTATGCGAAGTCGACATCTCTATTTTCATAGAACAGCCATATTTTTACGAAAATCTTACACCCTTCGTCCGATCGTTTTATCGTCTAATAGCATCCAATTTGCTGAAATGTATTTTTTGAATAATGCGTGTTATATATATACCAATAATACCGAATCAAAAATACAACACAAATCGCTTAAATCTTGTTTACTCCACAGACGAATTTCTAAAATCCGTATTTATCCGTGCTTCGTCAAAGGTGTCTCCTATTTACTGCTGCAGTAAATATTTAAAGTAATATTAACCTTAAATTCTGAAGAATCTCACGAACAATCTCCATACCCTTCTGTGTGATCGATGTTAAATGTAACGTAAATGTAAAACTTACATATTCCACGAGATGTTCAAGATACAATGTACGTACTAACTGTTTACCCGTTGACGCTCGTTTTCGATTTGTCATCTTCGTGTCGTTAAAGAAATACAGCAATTGTTGTACTATGCCCCAAAAAAGATCTGAGCAGTCTATGAAAATGCACGTACGAATAAATTCCTAAATTTCTAATTGTATAGAAAAGAAATCAACGATGACGATTATTATACGTATCCATTTTAGGATACGCAGTACAGTCAGAGATTCCTCCTGATTCCACTTTTTTTGTCACTGGTACAATAATGAGAAATCGCGTAACGTATACTTTTGGACAAGTTATTATTACGGATTCTTTGCAACATAGATCGTGGCAGATACTAAAATCGGGGATTTTCTTTCAGACAAAGTGTGATGATCGAAAATTACGACTTCTCCGTGATCCAAATATTACACCCACTAAAATTACAACCGCCATTCTTTATCTTATCTCACTCAAATTCCTGTGAATCATTGTCGAGAGAAATGAAAGAAGAAGACAATAGTACGCTAGAATCGCGATTTGGGCGAGAAAAAAAGGGAAACTCGATGACATCGCCTAACTCGAAGATCATACGATTAAAGACTGTTTTTAATAGTTATAAATGTGGATTAGAAAAACGAGTGTTTACAATGTCGATTTTACGATAAATAGTGTATTTTATTATCCAATACCGAAACAATTTATGCTATCATTGACTTTGAGGATCGCATCATTTTGATTTCGCACAAAATACGAGTTGATCGTATACTTCTTGGTATTCACATCTACATTTACATTTTAATGATCGAAAGAGAAGAAAACTTCGAGCATAAAAGCACGGATACGCAGTAAAATGACTTTAACGAAAAATGTACTCTTTCACTGTCTAATATCGGATATATTTTATTAAGGCATAAATTGCAATTCGTATGCGTATTATAAACTTAATTACTCGCTGTATACGTATTCGATGTACGAATTGTTTTTCAGTTTAATCGAGAAATCTACGGTATTTCTCCGGCTTATTCGTATTCGGAGTGAATAATTAATCTGTATATAAAGTCATTATTTAGCCATGTAACAAATACGTAGAAATATATGGAAAGAGGTAACGAACTAGCGTAGATAAATTGTGCAACTATTTCTAGGTAAATATCCAGGACCGTGCATGGTTGTTATTCGACGTAAAGGAAAAAAATGAAGCAATCGTATAAGAAAGTAATACACGTACAATCATTCGCACGAAGCGACTCTCATTCCTTAAACGTTACGAGCTTATCTGGACAAATCAGTAAACGTTTACTCGCTGTGCAAATTAATAAGCACGGTACGCGAAGAAATTGTTTCTAAAATTAACGAAGTAGAGAGTTAAAATTATTTTCTGGTACAAATATTCCTCCCACAAATGTATGTGCGCGATAAGACCTCGAGGAGGCTCATAAAAAATGTGTTTCACTTTTCTTACATTTGCCCCGCTGTATTGTTACTATAATAAATTTCGAACATATTCTTGACGCGTCCGGATCACGAACGAATCAAACTGGATTTTTGTGTCAGCGAATTCCAAATTAAATTGCATAATTGTTCGGCGCGATAAGTTCGTACGATCAAGTGAAATTTCTTATCTTCCAATACTTCAACACTACAACCGAAACGTTTTGACGCAAACTGAATTACGTTAGTATTTCCTTGATTTTGTAACAAAAAAATATGGTATTAAATTCATATTGAAATTTAACATTTTTTCGTACGAATAAAAATGTAAATAGTATTTTACTTTCGATATATACGATGCAATCTTGGAGAACAGTTGCAATTTTCGCTGGCACGAATAACGATAATAACACTATACATTGCGGAAAATTCGCTAAATATAGCAAAGGTACACACTTCTTTAATGAAATACGACACCTCCGTTTCGAGGTATTATTAAAGATGAGAGTAAAGTAAAAAACGTTTAAAGTTATATTCAGATTTACGATGACCTTATCGCCCTGCCAAAGCAAAACATTAATGATAACGATTTTGGCAATATAACATGCAGAATCGCGTTAAAACGTGATTTATCACAAAAATCCAGTTCGAAAAATAAAATAGTTAAAAATGATTGCAAAAAACGAAAGATCGTTACACGTTAGAAATTTATTTACGCAAAGCAATATTACGCATAAGAATGTTCGTAATATTTCTGACCAACGTGTACTTGTCTAATCCTCCGAAATCTATTATACAATCGATACAAACCACTCCTATATTTATTTCCATAAAATAGAAATTCTTTCCAAGATTATCGATGATGTACAGCATATTCCTGATCTAACGATGTTGCATGACTCTATGGAAAATAATTCTTCAACTAATTAACCCGTTGAACAGATATTCTAAAATGTTACTTAGTTATAGCGAGGGTTGAATCATTCTTGACTTACGGAAAAGGAAAATATATTGCACGTTTTCCATTCTTACCACAAATGCACTGTACCTTGCGATGCCTTATTTGGATTATTTTTTAATTAAAAATGTGATTAAAATATCAGCCGGTAAATAATATAAAAGAATTACAAGCATATGTGAACAAAAACGTGTTAATAGTTTTGTATCATTAATTTATAGCAAAAAGCAAAGTTTAACGTGGAATAGAATTAATAATACTCGCCAGACAAAATATCAGTGTATGCGTTTGCGTGCAAATCTGTTCTCAAATCTTGATATCAATAGTTTACACGAATTTTATTATGTCAAGCGTTGTAATTGAAAATGCGCGTAAAAACTGACTTGACATTGTATTTTAATTAAACGAAATAGATGCGACCCTTTATTTCGAAGAAGAAACCCGATCTCTACGTGTCTTGAAATGTTGCATCTACGCTCTTGAGGGCCTGCAAAATGCCATCATCCGTTGTTAGCTGTAGCTACTATAAATGTTCTAAACTCTGTACCGAAACGAAATATTGTTCGTAAGTAGGAAATATTTAATGATAGTCCTACTTTCTATCCGTGTAATTTATGTAAGTTACATAGTATATTTAAGAAAAACCTGAAAAGTCCTACCATCATACAAGAATGTAAATAGTATTGATACTGTATGTTCTATTAATGTCATTACAGTGAATTGATTAAGTATGAATATATGTAAAGAATAAAGTATACGTTGATCGTAAGGAGCTGAAAATTTGACATTATTCCCCAAGGCATAAGTATTCAGTATTTACGTGAATACTCGTGAGCACCGTGTACAAATTACAAACTACAACCATTTAAAAAATGCTTTGAAATATTTAATACGAATATTGAAGTGATGAGATATTAAGAGACGATACAACAAAAAATAAGAAATGGCATCTCTTCACAATGTACTATAAATCCGATAGAAAGCAAAACTAGGTCGTGTGTAGTATTTACATACTATACCATTCAAAGATTTTTGTTGGTTGTAATCGTTTAATAATTCATATATTTTTTAATGGTAAAGTCTTACAATATAATAAAGCCAAGAAAATATAGTGAAAAAAAAATAATAATAATAAGCGCCGTCGCTATTACTTTCCCAGATTGAACGAGCAAGCGTGTTGTCTATAAATACTTGAGCGTGAGAAGCTATTTTCAACGCTGTAGTAATCACGCGTACAGATTTGTATTGCAGTGTTTGTGCACGCGTACGTGAGACAATATTGTCTAGTTGTTGCAAATTGCATAAAGCCCTCGGATTGTATGTTAAAGCTGTAGTAAAACTGCCATATACGTATGCAATAAACATTGGGCATTTAAAAAATTCCCGATTAGAACTAATGGTGAGGATAAAAGAAATGTAATTAATAAATTGTTCGAAGCACGGTAAACAAATACTTGGCATTAGTCAAATTATTTAACTATTTCTTCACTAAGTCATATGTGTATGGGTCTGTATATATAAAATAATATCGGTGACTTTTTTATTATTGCTAACATACATGGAGTACTCCAACTGCATGTCTAATAAAAAACAAAATTATACAGAAATTATGCACCCTGCGTCCTTACCATGATGTATAAGGGCATAACTCATAATTAGAAATTCACGTCGCAAGATTTGCAAGAAATAAAATCGCCGATAAGATTAGGAATATTTTTATTAAGTAACCTTCAAGCATCTTCGTAAAGCTCCACGATCAGATTGCACACCTTTATCGACGAGAAATCGAAGGAAATGCGTAAATATCTTGTGGGCCGATAAATATTGTCGCCTTCCGCATCAAACTTTACGTTGAAATCTCCAAACTGTCATAACTTTAGCATTTATTTACGGTTTTTGCAACGAAGTTAGATACAAGGAAGGACAATACTTTTCAGCCGGTATATACCTTTGTAAAACACTAGAACGCGTGAGGAATCGTAGGACGGGATTACAAGATCAATAAATTTGTCCGTGATGTCAACAATTGCCTTTAAATCTCCAGAGACGATACAAAATAAGATATAAATAATTTACAATAAAATTTCTGAAAACAATTTTATTTCATAGAAATCCGAACTATTGAGAGACCGTTGCAACTACAATCTTCAACATTGGTGGTTGTTCTCTAATAAAATGCATCTTTATCACTCGGGTGCACGGTAAAAGAGGTAAGGAATAATGGTGTGTGGCCATTAAAAAGGATCAATGCCGAGAGAACGTCGGCGTGACGTCGACGAGGCACAAAATATAAAAAGCATGATGGAAAAGTTGTTAAAATAACGATTTAACACCGCAGACAAATGCATCGCACAATAATCATGTAACATTCACTAACTATCGGCTTAAGAACTGCAAATGCCTATACGATTATTGAAGATTCATTCTTAACAGTACACAAATATGGATAGTACGTGAGAGACTTCACTATACCATATTATTTAATAGTATAGAAGGAATAGATTTACGGAAGAATGTGGATTTCACAAAATTCATGTCGCATATCTTTTGTAAATATATATAATATATATATATATATATATATGTATATGAAATGCTTATTCGGTGAATACAATAACGTAATGGAATTGGACGTTTCCTCGTGAAAGCGGATGGTCCTAATCATTTTCTGTCACCCTATTTGTCAAAATTGAGGATGTTCGAAGAATATTAGATTGCAGGCAACTTCTTGATTTTTGCTTTGAGTAGGCTGTACATTGTTATATAATCGAAAACAAAATAATCAGCATTGAGGAAAATAGAAGGTGATCAGAATGAATGAGTCAGGTAGGAGTAATAAATGTATGCAACAGCTAAATAAAAATGCAGTCATTACAGTATCTAGTTGAACGATCTACAGCTCTCCACTGTCCGCTACTACGATCTTTTTTGATGTCTTTCCACTTTGAGAACCCATAGCCTCCAACTGAAAAAGAAATTATTCCTTTTAAGAATATTTCACCCAATAAAAAGTAATCATTCAATAATATTGTTGGATTATTGAAAGTAAATACCCTTGACATTTAAGGTTAGATATATTAAAAAATGAAAAAAAGGGAAGATTTTATCTCTTACGACTGCATCTACACGATTCGAAAACATATGCAAACATATTTTGCATTTGCACGTGTTATTTATGTAACATTTATTTTTTAACGTCTACTTTTAGGTTACGCATAATTGAAAAATATAAAGAACTAGGATTGAACGAGTTAAGGCAAAATTTCGAGGTAAGTAAATACAGATGCGTTAAGCGATTAACGTAATACGTACTTTCCTAACAACATCCATTCCTTCGACAACCTTTCCAAAGACAACGTGTTTGCCGTCGAGCCAACTGGTTTTGGCGCTAGTTATAAAGAACTGGCTACCATTGGTGTCCGGGCCGGCGTTTGCCATGGAAAGGATGCCAGGCTCGGTGTGTTTCAGTACAAAGTTCTCGTCTTCAAATCTGGGTCCATAGATGGACTTTCCACCAGTACCGTTGTGGTTGGTGAAATCACCTCCTTGGCACATGAAGTTTGGTATTACCCTGTGAAAGCTGCTACCTTTGTAGCCAAAACCTTTCTCGCCGGTACAGAGAGCTCGGAAGTTCTCTGAGGTTTTAGGGACAACATCCTCCCTCAGCTGAAAATTCAAGAAATATACATTAGTACATTAAAATCCTATTATATTCTATGCATAAGAACTTTTCATCATTATACCGTAGTACGGTAAATAGTTATAATATCGATGATATAAGATGTAATCCTTATTATAATTGATTCCGATACCCTGCTTTAAATATGTTTAACCTTGAAATAAATATAAAAATCTTTCCTTTACGGATTGTGAGAATTTTTCAATACCATGTACTACAAAAAAATAATAAATGCAAATAAAACGTACGAGAGGAGAAAAAATGCGCGGCGGAAAACCACGCAGATAATAGCACGAAATATTTCATAGGTGGGAAATGAGTATCGGAGCTACAAGCGAGAAATTTATCTTTCCCGGAAAACGATACGCTTGAAGACTTAATAAGCTTCCTTCAGTTTTTCAAGAAATTTTAAGAAACGCATATCGTCGTCTGTATTGCTATCGCGAGTTATCATAACTGCTTGTTTCAACTAAACTGCCATCAATAGTGTCTCAATCGATTTCCTGTCACAAAATTCGCGATAAAATACAACGAAAAATATTTTATGATCGACGGAAAAAAAACTCGCTGTCAAAATACTTCTTTATCTCCAGTGGAACCGATGACGCAAAGTACATATTCCGTAACTCGGAGGCGATACGTCGAGGCATTTGACAAGCTTCTTAAGGTTTCTCAGGTGAGTTTCGTGGGTGCAACTCGGCATCGTTGAAATCAACGTAACTGCTAACATTTTCATATCGAACAATCAACTCTATATTTCGCGGTAAAGCGTACAGTAGAGTGTAAAAAAATATTTGATAGACGTTTTAACAGTTCCACACAATGTAGTAACTTTAATCCGCGTAAGCTGCGTAATCGTAAACGGCCGCTGAAATGAACGCGACCGATCAAATTTTCTCCCGTAATTTATTACTAGACTCGGTTCTGGTAGGAAATAATCTCGCAAATTATTTTATCGATAGTACCTTTTTTCGTAAAAAAAAAAAAAAAAAAGAATGCATCAAGATACCCGTCTGCAGGTACAACATAAGTTTCCATGCCAAGTAACAGAGCTACGATGTAACAGTTCGCGTTTAGAGATATGGAAAAACGTGCAGACGTAACGATAAATGTTCTTTCGTCGGGAGATCAAAACTGTTAACATTGTGGGTTTAACATTGAACTTTGCTTTGAATTTTTCCATGCAACGTGCATACTGCAGGCTCGTTGATATGGATCCCAGATTAAGCGATTAATAGTCCGAAATATTCCGCAATAATGGCCGAGCAGAACGCTAAAACCGATAGCCTCGCATTTGCATGCAAATTTAAACAATAAGTCCTAAACTAAACCACCTTATTTATCGACGTGGAACAGATATAAAGCAATACGTTATGGAGATCGAAGATTCTGGATATTCTTAGCAAAAAACGCGATAACAACATAGACCTCGGATTTTAACGAAAATTTATATAGTAACTTTCGAGCTAATGGAATTGAGAAACAAATGTCGAAAATGCGCGAAACGGATCTTCAAGATTGTTAACCCCGAGTATTTCGAGGTAGAAAAATATCGTGGTTAAAATCGACGACCTAGAATTCACGCGCAGATTTAACCAGCGCGTTCTTAAGTAATTGATCTTATTAATCAACGTGGAAAATGTAGGAAACGAAATACAACCGAGTTTGATGAGCCAAAATATTGCAGCATGTAACGCGATAAAACGGTAGATCTCGAGTTTCGACGAGTAATTTCCAAGCAAAGTGATTTTCGGAATTAACGCCAAAAGTGTGCGAAACGGATCATCGAGACCGATAACCCTGAATATTCGGCAGCCGACGAGTATCGTGTTAAAACCGACGACCTCCCGTGCACATGCAAACCAGCTAAATGCCCCCCTCACCACTATTCCTGCCTTGGCCACATATCTTCGACACTCTTTTTTTCTTTGCACGGTGCATTCCGAATTCGTCGCATCCTACTGGCGCATAGTGACTCATATAGCGTATCCGCAGTGGCCGCGAGCGAGCACGTTCGCCAGAAAAAAAAAGGGAGATATCACCTGCGATCGTACGCCTCCCCCGATCGAATCGGTGAATGGAAAATTTTACGGGCAACGAGCAAGTTCATAGTCGATAGACCGCTCCGATTCAAGGTCCGTCCACTTTCGATCAACCGGCTCATTTTCGAACCCCGACGAACGTTCCTTTAGCTCGTGGGCGATTGTAACATTTGGCGGTAAAAAACGAGGTGAAAATTCGTTGTCGGAAACGACGTTGGACTTAGAAACTCGTAACCGGCTTAGGAGCAAAACCAAGATGGCCAATCATGCCGGAATCGCGACCGTAACGTGACTAAGATGCCCGAATCTTGGTTAATTCCATTGATTCTCGGCTTACCTCCATCACGATGCGTCCCACGGGCTTGTCATCCGCGATCATGTCGAAAAAAACTCGTGGTAAACCCATGTTTTGAGCAACTGCGGCGAAGGTTCGCGTGAGCGATGCAAAGGACAAGCGTCTCGGGCGGGCGGTGGCTCCCAAATGGCTCAAATGGCTGAAGGTCGAATCAATTGACAGCCGGCAGATCGATCTCAACGCCATTTTCAGTCTGCGCGTCCACGGAAATCGATTTTTTCCGGCTGAATCACGAGCGGTCGGAAACTTGAGTGAGGATCCAAGGGTTTTTCACGCTTCCGGCTAATATTTTAGAGAAATATTATGTAATAAAATGATGTTTTCGGCTGGATATCGTCGATTATCGAGCGTGCGAGCGTGCTTCCATGGGTGGCCAATCGGAAGCGTCGCTCGGCAGGCGGTACGTTTGGCTCGGTTAGCCAATCAGCACGCGGCTCTATAATGTCCAACGGAAATAACGCATTGAAACGTATTATCGTGCAAGATTCTTCATCCCGAGATAGATTTTAACCTGGAAATAGAACAAAAAATAATAGACAAAAATTTCTTCTCGATGTAGCGGCTTGATTGGATCAACATGTACGGACAATGACGTAACGTCGTTTGAACACTATAGCGCTTGAGAAAAAAAGTATTAGCGAATGTGTGTGTAATATGTAAATTCGTATCTGTGTACATGTATTCGTGTGATACTCGCGACGTTAATATTTGATGTACCTGCATAGTGTGCAATAGTACGAGACAATGTGCAACACAGTTCTCAATGACTTAGAACCTGTTTGGCATATTAAAGATTTGCATTCGCAGTGACACAACATGATTTTGATGCTATAGTAATAAACACACTCGGTTTAACGTGCAGTCATTTGTCGTATATCTGTATACAACCAATTTGTAATATGTATGCAAGTATGCTTTCGTCTTTACAAGCAGGCATAAATGCACACATTAATATTTCATATATACCTCTGAATTATTTTGTATGCGATATGTATTAGGTAGATCAGTTAATTTAGAATTCACCTTAACAAAGTAGGCCTTAGATCGAATTATCCTACCGGTCAATGCCGAAAATAAAATAAAACAATATCATATATTTTATATGTGTAAGGTTGTTTTACATGTACATATAATAATATTCGATATATGCATACACCTTCTGTACACATTTAGTAGCATAAAAAATATCAAACATCTATTTCATAAAATCAAGATTTTGTTTTTAACCTATAATTTCTACATTATATGACCATGTCTCCCGGAACAAAATAGAAATATTTAAGACACGTCAGCTCCGAAAAACAATTTTTCATGCAGATTTTTTTCAAAGCATTTTTGATCTTCACAGATTTCCTCATAACACAGCGCAAGTCATCGCGGTGATCTAAACAAATTAAGTTCCTAAAGGAGTCAAAGCATCGACGGAGCTTGCCCGTACCTCGCTTGCATCCTATAAAATCGAGGAACATCACCGTCAATGTATGAGATCATTTGAGCGAGCAGCGAGCGTTACGTCACGCATTTCCTTGGATCCAGATTGTCCGCCAATCATCGTGTCACGACATGCGCACCGGAAGTGACGCTCGGTTACACGCTATTGCGATAGACTTGTGACTATTTCAAGAGCGATCCTTCGTTCAACATTCCTCTTTCTTGAAACCTCGAATCTGTTCTTCAACGCAAGAGCTTGTTACCTAATATTCGTCTATATCTTACTAAAGAATTCGATCGCGTGTGAGAAGACAACAAGAGCTGGATTTTCGTTAGAAAGTTCACGCTTTGTGTTCTGGCAGAACGCGCGCTAAAGAAGCTTGATTCTCAAGTTACGTCTTAATTTCGTGTGCACCGTGGACGAGGCTAGTAGTGGAGCAAAATTAAATACGAGCAGAGTGTCATAATTTTTTCGTGGAATTTACATTTGATTTTTATACAGATCCACGTGTTTCAAGCGTCGTGTTGCCTCCGTTACGAAATAAATAACACTCGACTCGTGCGGTAATGGCTGAAAACATGGCGCCTAAATGAAGGACGCTGAACCGAGTGTATATAAGGTCTTGTTAAGTCTGTATAGTTAACGAAAATATAAACCCCGTCGGGAAATGAGTAACCTATCACCATTCGGCGGTGGCAAAAACCCACCTTGGGTTCGCAATGCAGGTACGATATACTAGCGTTAAGCCAATTTGTTGTCGTTCCGTGTGCAAGGAAACGACGTTGCCAAATTTCGCTTATAATTTACAGAAGCCAGTGAATGCTTTTTTTGATGAAATATACACCATTTTTTTTTATATTCGTTAATGTCGAATATTGGTGATTAATTTGAGTTTTTACAGTGTACAAAGTGTTCATAATGATTCTTTGTTAACACGGGAAATTTTTTAAATGTATTATTCTTTTACCTCCAAATCTAATGTTTCATTGATTTACTACTGTATCTTTTTATGTAAATTATAAAAACTTTCAAATAAATATGAATTTTGAACGAGTATCTTTTCAAATAATTGTTATTGCAGTTATAGTGTTATACTTAGTGCTGTGTATTTTTATAAAATTTACATCGTTTGGTGCTACATTGGTCTTACACGTACAGATGTTTGATCAAAAATTTACATAAATTCTTGTCTGTTATCTATAAACAGGGCAGGGAATTCAGAATATTCAACAGCAAATGTTAGGCCAAGCGATGGGAAGCATAGGAGGACAACCTATGGTTCAATATCAACAACAAACACAGCAAGTCTATCAACAAAGTTTAGGCTTACAGCAGGTCAGTCGCAATTGAAATGTATTTCACATAGTTCGATACGCAAGTAATTACATATCTTGTATCGTTAAACGTTTTATGACATTTCATTTGCATATCAGCTGTTTACAAGTATCATTCCACAGAAGATAAGCGTATTATAAAAAATGTTGATCCATGACATAAAAAATTCAATAAATTTTCTCTGATAATTTATTATTCACCAACTTCAGACTCTCATATCATTAATTCTCAATGGTTAACTTGGTATTCCATAAGTTTATTTTATAAATTTTCTATAATATTTCTTGAGTTTGTTTAGATTATTATAATTTGCAACAGCATTGTGTATATAAAATATTATCTGTCCCAATTATTACCTATTATTTAGTAAAAATGTAATTTTACTATCTAGCCCAATATAACCATGGCATCAATGGCTACACTTGGTTCGAACCTACCATCGGGTATAGCTGGACAACTATATCCTCAAGTAGCTACAGTATCTTATCCAACGCCAAGAGCATTAAACACAAATGCATTTCAGCCGTCTGTAGCAGGCGTGCCGCAACAAGTTCAACAAAACGTACCCTCGTCATCCACGAAGCAAAGAGTTTTTACAGGCACAGTTACCAAAGTCCACGACAATTTTGGTTTTGTAGATGAGGATGTTTTCTTTCAAACAAGGTGCATATAGCTACTCTCCATAACTACTTTTTATTCTTAGTTGTACATCTGCTTTCTAATAATAGGGAAATAAAATCGTATATTATTCATTATGCGCGTTTCAGTGCGTGCGTTAAAGGATCAAACCCTGTGGTAGGGGACCGCGTACTTGTGGAAGCATCATACAATCCATCCATGCCATTTAAGTGGAACGCCACTAGGATACAAGTACTCCCTATGGGAAATAATAATAACAGTGCTAACAACCAACAAAGTAATCAGACTAACAGGCAGCAGCAACAGCAGCAACAGCAACAGCAACAACAACCTAGCCGTACCTCAGGAACTTATAATGCAGTGCCTCCCCCTGCTGAAAATGCTAACAATAGGTGAATTATCTCTTGCTACGCTTTTTCTACGAAACAAAGGAAATATATATTAATAAATTCTGTGATTACTATCTCGATTATTGCCGTCAATGTGTTTCTACAATATTTGTAGGTTTATAACCAATGCAACAAGTGCTAATGCAGCCAGCAATCGTAATAAAGTGGGCAGGGTAAGGGAAAGGTCGCCTAGGGAGCGACGGAACGAGGAGGATGAAATTGAGAGAAAAAGACGTCGCGAAGAGCGAATAAGAGAAAGAGAGAAAAAGGAAGAACGTAGTCCATCACGGACCAGAAGAAGTAAATCGCCTAGGCTACGTCGACGCACCAGGGTAGTGCCACGCTACATGGTGCAGATACCAAAAATAGCGCTTGATCTGTAAGTAAATGTGTAGTATGACGTAAAGAAGTGACCATGCAAAAACTTTACCGTTAAATACTATCACAGGCCTGAAGCAGACGTTCTTGAGATAAGAAGGCGCTATCAAAACATGTATATTCCTAGCGACTTCTTTTCTACTAACTTTCGATGGGTCGATGCTTTTCCACCACACATGCCATTCGCTCTTAATAAGCCATGTTCTTTTCATGTCATGCATAAAGATGTTGATCCTTGCATCGAAAATACGGCAGTATTAGAACCTTCAGATGCCGATTATCTTTTCTCCGCAAAGGTCTGTCAAATTAAGTATCTAGCAATCGAAATATCGTTGAAGAATACATAATCGAATTTTTAGTTACGATTCCTGATCAGCTTTAACTTGTATATATTGTAAGAAAGTACGCTAACCTAAACGTTCGCATGGATACGAATTTTACAATAACTCCTTTAATATCTTGTAGGTTATGCTCATATCCATGCCCGCCATGGAAGAAATATATAAACGATGTTGTGGTGTTTCGGAAGATAGGGATCCGGATCGTGATTACGTTCATCCCACACGCCTCATAAATTTCTTGGTAGGCTTACGTGGTAAAAATGAAACCATGGCTATTGGCGGACCTTGGAGTCCCTCATTGGACGGTCCCAATCCTGAAAAGGACCCCTCAGTTTTGATCAGGACAGCAGTGAGGACCTGTAAAGCACTTACCGGCATAGATTTGTCCAGCTGCACTCAGTGGTACGATTCTTCAATTACTGACCATACTTTCTCTCTCTCTCTCTCTCTCTCTCTCTCTCTCTCTCTCTCTCCAGCTCTCTCTCTTTCTCTTCCCATCCCTCCCATTCCATCTTTTTTTTTTTCCGAATCTTAAACTACAAACCAGCACTTTCACTTACCGCTTTTATGGAGACCATAACGTATTTTTTTTTTTAAATTTGAAATCGCGACACACCTTCAAGTTTTTCCACCCATTGTTAATCGCATACTTCGTCATCTTACGTGTTGTTCCGCCAAGATGAAAATACCGACGGACCCTTTTTTCATATCTCGAAGATCGTCGAGCTTGCCCTCGATATACGGAGCACGACACCTGTACAGAATCGTATTTTAAGGGTGGTGCCTCGTTGCACGAGCCACCAGGGCCGGTAGAATGTTGTATAATAGTTAAGAGGCGCCCGACAGGTGTACCGTCCGTGATCGTCAGGGGGTAACTTCTAACGTGACATGAGTTATAGCTAAGAGATAAGCTAAGGTTATAGCCAAAGACGGCCGTACAGGAGGTACGTATTCGTTCCGTGAGCGATGGAGAGATTGCTGCACCGGATCCTGTCCCGAGCACCCGGACGACGATAGCACGGCGGGCCGATCGTCGCCGTTTCTATCGCTGTTGTGTGAACCCACTAAAAAGATTCTGCTTTCTCAAATGGTCTACGTTGTGCGCTGTGCGTGGCTTTGTATGCAGTGCGTGGGCTTTACGAAAAAGCGAGACACTTAGCATATAAGGCAAAGCTAAGCGGCATTAACCTGAGTTGACGTTTGGGTATTGTTTTTCCTTGCGGCACAGGTACCGCTTCCTGGAGCTCTACTACAGACGTGCAGAAACGACCCACAAGTCGGGGCGAGTGGTGCCCTCTCGCGTTGAAACCGTCATACTATTTCTCCCAGATGTTTGGAGCTGTGTACCCACCAGATTGGAATGGGACGGCCTGCAACTCAGCTATAAGAAACAACTGGAGCGAAAATTGCTGCGTGCCGCCTCTAACCTCGACGATTCGGACGCTGCAAATGACACTGATGAGGCTGCCGTCGCTGATCAAAAGGCACTGCCAACATCATCCCATATTACTTTTAACTTTTTATTATATTATTATATTAATCGTGCAACTGTTTTCCCATTACTAAACTGGATTTTCAATAGGCCATACTTGCCCATCGATCCTGCGGAAAGAAAGAGCTTGCGCTTAGCTTACGTCTAGAGCCACCCCGATCGCTCCTCCCCCTCTCTCTCCTCGATATCTTCCGCCGATTTGATACGATTAGGTCAATGGATACGAACGGACGCTTACGGACGAACGTGTTTCTTTCATACTTTGTGCCTGCGACGGCCTTTCCTATCTAAAATCCTCTGCGTAAGATTTGCTCTCCGTAAAATCTGCGTATTCGTATATCTTTTTTTGTCTTCCCTCTTAGTAATACTTGTACATAATCTGTGCGCTATTGGAAGGAGGAAGTGTGCTGCAACGTAACGAGTTTCGAACTGTGCTAATCGACAAAATCGGGCGGTATATGTAAATTTTCCTAATCGATTGTATATATATTGTATATATACATATATTCTTCGCCACTTTTCTTCCAACTTGAATCGAATTCCACCAGTCGGACTATCTGTGTGAGTGTATGTTTATTGACTAGACGCTAGGTGTAGTTAGTATTTTAAGTACTGGTATTACGTTAAGGTATATTTATTACGCACTAAGTGTTATCGAAGTTGTTTAATCGTTGGCGAGAACGATCGATGGGTAATGTATTGCAAGTACTCCCTTAGCCACTGGCAGTCACATTCCATTAACAAGAGAAGCAAGCAAGCCTAGCTCGGAGAAGAGCGCAGCTGAGCCATTCCCTTTCCTGAAACCTTCACCGTCATTGATCGATCATTCAAAAGTTTCATTTGATAATCGTTTATATACTACAACATTATTGATATTATCCATGACCTATCAACCACACAGACACCAGAGCCAGGACACTATGAGAATCTAGCGGTTACTTGAGTCATTCTTGAGGGTCATCGTGAATGAAGAAACGTGTATATCATTACGATGTGAGAGAGTGGTGGTAAAACAAAGAGTGATGAAAGAATGAAGAGGGAGTGGTTTCGTTTCGTTATAGGGGCTGCTTCTGTTTTGTAGTTTCCTATCGCGCTTATGACTTCCCCGATTTGACGCCGGCTTTCTTTTTTCAGGACGATACCACGCCGGAGAAGAAAGATCCTACGCATTACTCAGAGTTGGATCCAAAGTTGATGAACGTAAGTTACTGGAAAAGCAGTATTATCGATATATCTAAATTCTTTCTCCGTAATGATCCATCGTTTTCCTTTGCTCCAAATCAATGTAGGTCAATGACCTGCGGCAGGAATTAGCCGCAAGGAATTTGAGTTCCAAAGGCTTGAAGTCGCAGTTACTCGCCAGACTGGTAAAGGCTATAAAGTCCGAGCAGGCGAAAGAGGAGGGAAGGCAAGACGACGCGGAGGAAAATGAGAAGGACAGCTCACCACCGCCGAGGGACGAAGATGACAAGAAGTTCAGAGATAACAAAGACGTAAGTAACCTCCATAAAGAATATACTCATGCGCGTATACTTTGAAATATAAAACATTTGTCTCAAAATCACACAGCATCCGTACAAAATTTCATTGCAGCACGACGAGGATAAGAGAAAGCTTTGCGAACGTGAGCGAGCCGTTCTTGAAAAGCGTTACACGTTGCCCGAATCCTCTCACATCATCGTTCATCCATCCAGGATGGCAAAAAGTGGGAAATTCGATTGCACCGTTATGTCACTAAGCGTACTCCTAGATTACAGACCAGAGGATACAAAGGTACGATGAATACGTTCCATCATTATCCCATTGAATCCACGTATAACACTTTTGACATATCTCTCATCGATCCTTCTCCCCATCGACCATTAATATACATAAACCAACTTACACCCCAATATTCACAATACTCATTCGCACTTTCAGGAACACTCCTTCGAGGTTTCCTTGTTCGCCGAGCTGTTCAACGAGATGCTGATGCGAGACTTCGGCTTCCGTATATATCGATCTCTGTCCAGCCTCCCGGAGAAGCCTAAGGAGAAGGACGAGGACAAGAAGAAGGACAAGAAGGACGACAAGAGGGAGGAGAAGAAGGACGACAAGCGGAAGGACGACGAGAAGAAGTGCAGTAAGAAGGACGAGAGGCGGGACGATAAGAAGAGGGAGGGCAGCAAGGACAAGAAGGACGACAAGGACGCGAAGGGCAGAACCGACGACAAGGACAAGGAGAAGAACGACGACGACGACGACGACGAGGACGAAGACTCTGACGTAATTATCCTCACGTTGCAGCCAAGTATTCTTCTTAGTCGAGATTTCAGCCAGACAAATTTCTCCCGCAGGACGATGATTCCATGAAGGATGGAAGAAAGGACAAGGACAAGGACGGAAAGAAGAGGAAAGCGAAATTGTACACCCACGATCCTTATCTACTTCTGTCCTTCGTTTATTTCGACCAGACGCACTGCGGTTATATATTCGACAAGGACATCGAGGAGCTTATCTATACATTGGGACTGAATTTGTCGAGGGCCCAGGTTCGCAAGTTAGTGCAAAAGGTCGTCACCAGAGATTCCTTGCATTATCGTAAGCTAACGGATAAGTCGAAGGAGGACGAGATTAAGGACGAGAAGAAGGACGAGAAGGACGCGGACAAGAGCGAAATCAGTAAAGTCGAGAACGAGGAGGAGATTTTACGTTCTTTGGCGCTTGGTAAGTCACCGTATATTTGTACCCTAATATTTTTTCCTTAAAGCTATATAAGTTCATTTATTCGTACATTGAGATACTTACGGTTTCAACATCTATATATAACCAAAACTAGGACCAATAAACTTTCTTAAAAAATTCGTTGTCAGTTCTGAAAAAAATATTTCAAAACAAGTCTCGCTTCTACAAAATCCAAATGATATTACAAGGTCCAGTCTATTGTATTAAATAGAAAACGTATTAAAAATGGAATGGAAATCTCCAGCGAAATGTACAAAAATTATTCGCCGTGTTTAGGAAACAAAAAATTATTACCCGTGTTCGTTGGAAGTGGGCCACCATCGAAGAGGGCCCGAAGGGAGGATTTGGTCCCAGGTCAATCGGAGGAGGCGACCATCCCGGAGGGCTTTGTCATATATAAAGGTTCCTTGCTGGACGTGGAAAAATTGGTCAGCCAGCTGAAGAGGTCGGAGAAGGCGCGTTTGGACACCGAGGATCGCATGATGGAGCTGCAGCACGAATTGACGATCGTCAACGACAAGTGTACGAAGCAGGCGAACAGTATCAAAGGGTTCACCGAGGATTTGAAGACGTACAAGGACAAGCTCAGGAGCACCGACGAAAAGTTGAAGAAAATTTCGGTAGGTCTTAGTCACTGTTTTAACAAATGAAATGCATTTACTTTTTCCCACAAAAATAATGACAATTTATTTATTACTGAGAGAAGGAATTTTTACGATCCGTGGAAGGATATACTTAGTCGGTTAAAAATGTAATATGTATTTTGCATTTCGCACTGTATTATATATTTCGCACAACTTTCTTCTTAACCCAGCACTTTCTTTCCAGAAATGCACACTAATAACTTCTCGATCCAATATACAAATAATTGATATACAATGCACGGTAGATAACGAATTCCAAAAATCCTTACAGGCCGAGTGTCACACGTATTTGACCGCAGTGAAGAACATGTATCATATAGCGGCAAAGATGATGCAGGGCGACACCAAGAAGGTAGAGATCGTGGAGATTCAGGACGAGAAGATCGGCGAGATAAACGGTTCGGAGGTCGAGGGGAAATTTAAGACCGACACCAGGTGGGGGGACAACAAGGTCGTCGTCAAGAAGGAAACTCCGGAGGCGGACAAGGAGAAAAAATGCGACAATAAGGTTGCGGTCAAGAAGGAAATCGGGGATGTCGACAAGGAGAAGAATAGATTGTAATTCTTATTTATTACAAAACACGCACCGATATAACATTCTGATTGTATTAGTAAAGGAAGGAAGGGAAGGATGGTTGTCGATGTGCTTAGCGGCGATAGCACGGATGACGAAAAGGCGGACGGGTTTACCCATATGAAAGTAAGTGACGAAGACTCGGTTTTATAACTTTTTTCACTGGATGGCAATATGCGGTAAACCTCTGTGCATGTTACGTTAGCGATAAGGAAAATCACGTGTTTAACTAATATAGATTAATGATAACGAGTAATATCAGTACTAGGAGGATCTGCTACATCGCAGTTTTTTTTTTTTTTTCACGTAAATCCCCATTCGACCGTAACGAGATCAAATCGTTGATCATTGAAAATACCAATGAGACTCTGATCTGCCACGAAGTGCCAGGTATTGATAGACATACGTACATCGCTAATCTCGAGAGGTTAAGAAAAAAAAAAAAAAAAAAAAAAAAAAAAGAAACGTGTTCTATCGAACATCCCTGTCGCGCGATTTGTTCGAAACCATTTTCAAAGCTCGACCGCCGTGTACCCTTTTGTAACTTTCAATACGATCGATCCTCCTGGCGCGCAATGCCGTTTTCTCGTGCCGTTCGAGAAATACGCGACGTTTTTATCGAGAAACCGATGTTCCGCAGGCCCAAAGTTTCGACGCGGTTCGCATCCGCTCGTTCCTCCTGCGAGCGCGGATACGAGGCCGCGATTTAAACGATCTTGGCCCAATTCGAATCGTCGCTGAATATTTGCCCAGCGATGCAACCGTTCCGGATTATAATTCCTTAAGGAATAAAAAAAAAAGAAATTCATTGCCACAGCGGTGTGCTTACATTATGTTATAAGTATATTTATTGCTTTGTACACAAGAAACCGTATAACAAAATAAAGATTTGATGCAACACGCATAATGCCATAGCGCAGAGTGTCACGTATGCGTTTAGAGCTTTGATCCAAGGGGCGTCGTCGCAACTTCTCCAGCCACCGCCGACAATGGACGATATGTCTATTCGATACGCGTTTTATAATCATTGTAAATATCTTTGCGCGAATGGCATCGAAATTTGACGAAGGAAGAAAAGAGGAAGGGACAGAACGTACACGTTGGTCGATCACTTTAGATTCAATATGCCGTAGTACCGAGTAATATCGTATACGTTGATTATCGAGTTTCGAGTTGATTATCGAGTTGAATTTAGATGACGTGTACGATAACGCGAGAATTATCGTTTTGTCAAGATTATTATACAGGCAGCCTTCGTATAACGCGATTTGAGTACATCGCGAAGTATGAAAAATGGACTCGCATAGTACGGATTCGAAACAGAATCAACATTGAATTCTCACGTGTATATTTTTTTTATTGGAAAATGATAAATGATTTCCCATGATTTCGATAGAACGTAGTACTAATTAATCGTGTTGTGCGAAGGTTTATGTTTGAATATTGATGAATTTGTGTATATTATTTGAACGAAATGCCAATCTAAAAAGTGCATTGATATTGTACAGACATTCGAACCCAACTACAAAACACGGATGGACGTAATAATTCATACCGAGATTCTTTTATCGTAATAACTTACATTACTTAAAGTAGCTTCCCGATCCGTTTGCCCTTAATTTAATGCATACATACTATATATCCATGATCGTATATCGTTCGTAATTCTCGATCCGCGATCGATTTCTTATCGCGCCTAGTGGTCGAAGAAATTTCGACAAATATTCCGCAGCGAAAAGATTAATCCGAACGAAACAGCATCGCCCTCTTTCCTGACGTTCGATTCTCATTGTAACAAATTTAAACAAAGCGTTTGTCTCTTGCATCAAAATTTCTCTCGACGGATTAGGTATTTTCGAGGAAATATATGATTAACCATGGTATTTCTTAACCAACAGCTTTTGGTAATTACGTACTTTCGTTTAAAATGTCGGGCAACTTAGAGTTATCGGTGGATCGTCGATACTACGATAATTAAGAAATATTCCGAATACGCGTCTGCCCATAACGTTGCTCAGTGAATAGTCATAAAGTATCTCGAATACTCCTTGAAGAAAAAAAAAAAAAGAAAAAAAAAGATTCATTCTACGGAACGCGTCTTCGAACCTTTAATAGTGGTATGCGTTTTCGTTTAGGGACACGTAGCCGATAGCACACAACGCCAAGGGTCCTATTTTGTATATAATTATCTGCGATAAAAGCGTTCTTTTGTAGTTCACCGATATATAGCCAGGCTCTCGTCGGAAGGCCGCACTTGTCGTGATCGTAAATGAAGAACAATCAATATGTAACTAATTTCCCCGGCGAGCGATAGTCGAGAAGTACAAGAGTTATGGAATAAATTTCGAATGACGTACTTACTGTGGTATTTCTGTCACCTGTTATCCGCGACGAAGGAAATTTATACGAGATCTCTTTGCCACGAAATCAATTTTCTTTGGGTATACCTTCTTTTTTTCGACGATAAGAGGAAATAGGTACAACGTTTAACGAGCTGGTCGAGGTAGTACTAACGCATTCCTTTTGTTCTTCGTCATGTGGAAAATATGATGGTACCTTGGATTCTTTGCTGGACGATTTATTGATTTTTCTACAGATTCACGATCGATGGGCCACTCGGTCAAAAGTCTTCTTCGTTATCCGTGTATTTATTCACGTGAGTTTTAGCGAGATATAAGATAAACTTTTACCCAGTAATTCGAATATTCGTGAATAATTATTCTGTACGGTAAACGAATAAAACTACAATTCTCACAGAAATTCAGAATCTTTCTACTTCTTGCGCGACTCGAATTTATTGATTCTCGTAATTTCTAAACGATGACATATATCCTGTTTTGTACTTAAAATAAAGATTCTTCTTCGATTGGAATATTTCGGATAATGAGTTAATAGCACTTACCTTTATCGTTAATAATAGCACAGAGCTGGCTTGACCGTCCGAATTCTCACCGAATGCAGGACGTATGCTCGGGTATTTCGGGTTGTAAATAAGTAGGGCGCGATCAAACAAAATTCTTTTTATTACTCTACTGCATTTAGGACCGTAAAGACGAACGTATTTATAAAATGTATAAGTTAACGCAAGGTGATCCCTTATGGCGGAAAGAAAAGAAAGATTCTACTCTCCGATTACAGTTAAAAGCCTTCGTGTACGGACCTGCTGTCCACCAGCGTCTCGACCGATAATAGAAATTACATTTTACACGATACATTGGACAGGAGAGAATGTACGCGACCGCGTGCAGTTCGTAATAGTAGACACTCAGGGTTCGCTTTATTCTTAGATGTTTCGTTACTATACGGTTGTACATCTCGTTAATACAGTACCACCGTGTTCGTAAAACACAGCCGCATTGATAGCGCGATTCGTTATTTAATGTAACGATTATAATCGGTTAGGTTGCTTACGTCGAATGAATTCTTGGGTGCTATCTCCTGTTCTGCTTTTTCTCGCCATTCTTCTCTCCGTCTCTCTCTCTCTCTCTCTCTCTCTCTTTCGCTCTCTCGTTCTCTCTCTCTCTCTCTCTCTCTCTCTCTCTCTCTTCCAGACACCTAATTCTCTAATCAGCCCATTAGTTACAAAAGAATGACGTGTAGTCCGTAAAATGTACTTCTCCACCTTTCTCCGATACTAGAATAGACTATTTCCATTGGGGGACGCGCTTATAAAGCTATCGCGCGCCCCGATGGAGGACCTTATATGTAAGGCATTAAGAGGGACCTCGCTACGTATTTTATTCGAATGGACATAGAGCTAGGTTAATTTATCGCGAAGAAGCAGAATTTTGCATCCGTGGGACACGCAAGATCGGCTTTCGAAGGCAACGTACAGTAATTATCTGAGGCTTCCACGCTAATTATCCATGGCTATGTCGATCTTCTCTCGCAGGTTTATACACCGACTTTGAAGGGAGCTTAGGCTTCGTCCACGCTTCGCAAGCATTAGAAATTAGTTTCTCCAGAGGGTAATTGAGATTCTGCTATTGAGATATATATTTATGTTATACTTTTTAATATTATACCAGTGTCCCCTTGGTAGCGACCATGATGTTTCTTTTTTACTCAAGGTCGACTGTAACTTATATAATGCTGTTCGAGCTTTGTCGGTCAATTTTGGAACTAAAAAAGGATAGCGATTAAGCACCCGCAATTAATCAATCATATTTTATAATTTCGTGGTATTATTAAACGTGGTATTGAGATGGTTTGGTACGTCAAGGATATCGGATGCAAAAAAGAATTTGGGCCGGTATTAAATCATTCGATTCCACGTTTAATAACCGCTATATCATTAAAGTCTCTCTCGATCTCCAATACCCGTAATACCTGCGAAGCGTTTACGAATCGTGAACTTCCTCGGAGAACGGATGAAAATCTGGAAATACTGAAAAACGCAAGGTAATGATCCGCATCGTTTCTTTTCTCGCCATTGCGCCGTTTAATCACCCTTTCAACGCATCTCGATGTTCGCCACGAGCATTTTCTGGACGACGCGGGGGCTCGCAATGAGATCGAGCGCAGCAGCTTTCTTTAACGAGGAGCGACAATGCTTTCGTAGCGAATGTAGAATAATCAGAATGCCATTTAGCATTCTCGCCGATGAATACTCAACCGGCCAACTTTCCGTGCCGGAGAAGCAACTGAGATCTTTGAGTAAGTTAACGCGCCGACTGCCGTGCAAAGTTCGTTTCGATGCTCCTCAAATATTATCGGTACATCAACGATTAACATATACTTCGAGATTTATCCACTGCCGGATCCTTCATCCGAGTGACTTGCCAATCACAAATATAAACTACGCGCTTAAGTAAATTATTACGTTACCTTTTATATACATTATTTAGATAGACGGTAGCAAGTACGTCCGGTTTAATTTCGACGAGTTAAAATCCGAATGTCGCACCGCAGCCAACGGGTTAATAAACGGATAAGCGGGCAACGTGGCAGGATCGAGCGATTTCGTAGCAAGCATAGGGCACGAGTATTCGAACGTACGCTTAAACCAAAATATCCTTACACGGCGAGTTAAGTCGACCTTTCCGCTTGGAAAGTTAAGTAAATGCGATCGAGGCTGATAAAGTTTGCGAGTCTGATCTTATTCCATCCCACGCTGTCTGTACGTTTGTCGAGAAATTAATCGTACGCCCCGTATTATCTAAATGCAACGAAAACAAGGAATAGACGATGCGCGTTAAATATTTAGCATCCCCTAACGCCGATCGTTCTGCCAAGGTAAAACCCCACCGATTCTACGAAAGTTCTTCGAATCGCCGTTGAACGAAAGACAGCTCTCTAATGCACTGTTATTGTCACGTTTCGTAAATTGCACGCAGAGGTGCACGGTGATTTTCTAATGTCTCCGTAAGTACGAGGGCCTGTCATTTCCCCGCAACGAGCGCGACGTTTTTAACCCTTTGCGCTCCAAGCGTACCGCCAAGGTTTACCATCGATCGGAACACACCAAGATTCGTACCAGTGCCGCGTACCGCGTTTCTCGTCGCTCGTATCGAATGAAAAGAACATCGAAAAACGTACGAACGAGTCGTTTGCCTGAAATTAATATAGGATCAACGCCCCGATAAGTCGGAGGCCAAAGGGTTGACTACTGATCGGTAAACGCCTTGCCCGATGATTATCCTCAACCGACTACCCTAGAGTTGATTGCTCGAAAAATAAGTTAAGGATATAGAAATCGTTTCGTTCGTTGTCCTCGACAACGACGAGTCGCTCTTGGAAATTGACTCGTCCTTCGCGGTAAAGCCGTCGTTACACGGATTCCTCTGCTCGTTGCTCGCACCTGACGACTCGGGAGAATCTAAATATTGCGAAACCGAGATTCGAACGCAATAGCACCGAGGGTAATATTATGAGATTGCGACGAGATAAATTGAAGTATACTAATGGAATTGGCACAGGCTGGCTCAGACTTTAATCCCTTGCAAGAATCCTGATTATCGATCAACACCAGAACTAACGCGAACCAGTTGGATTTTTCTAATAGCCATTGAAAAATCACCTGATCTTCGTGACGGCGCATTTTCTGCGATTTTTCGTCATTTTGTGGCAACACGCGGAGGATCGTATGGATCCCTTAGACGCTTCTTCTTTGTCCTTTTTCATTAAGGATATATGTGGTGTTTTAAACGTGTCTGAAAAGTGGAAGGTAGTTCTAGTGTTAATTCCGTGCATTTTTCCGCGCGATAAAAACGACGATCGTTCCAGCTATCGTTTGGTGTTGCAACGTGGATACGAGCAACTCGTAATACTGTCATTCTTTTTTACTTTCGCCCGTTATAAAAACTTGCGTCGTACTGCAGAGCAAGGTAATACGATCGTCGTCGACAAAGAGGATTTTATAATCGAACCGAACCTAGAGGAAATACGCCGATTTTGACTATTATACAAACATCCTCGGTGCTTTGCAAATTGACGTCGAAAGAAACAAGGACTTTCGCTTAAATGCAAGCGTTTATTTGATCGTGCGTTAAGCGACATCAAATGGAAATTGTATACGAGCCACGCGGCGTGGAAAAAAAATTGAAATACCACGCAGTAGACGTGAGTGGTCCGGCAATCAAAGTGTTAAAGTCGGGGCTACGATTTTAACGCTGTGAAAAATGTTATCCTTTGCTCGCCATCACCGTTTCTTTGCGCGAAAACGCGATCGTACGTCGTATGTGGATTAAAATTTCCCAAGGTTTTCGCGTCACTCCACGACCTTTTGCAAAAAAAAAAAAACAAAAAAACTCTCGTGTCAGGTTCTTTCCGCGAAACCTCCGTCCCTGATATACAAAGAAGGAACTATTGCACTGGCCGATGCCAACGGCCAAATTTTAGAGAACGAGCCACGAGGCATCGTCGTCCTTCGTGGCAAATTTTATGCTCAAAACTGAGGAAACTTCCTTGCTTCTCGATTTTTGCAATAAAATTCGGAGGACGCGCGATCGAAGTACGACGATGACCCTGGCTTCGCGCTGAGTGAGGTAAGAGAGTCTTATCAGCAGCTCTCGCGGATCGAGAAAAATTGTTGTACGGCGAATGGAAAATTTCTTCGTCTTTCGCACGACCTCGGCTTGAAATTACTGCGAATACGGGTAATCCAGGTAAAAGTACGGTGGATTCTACTCTCAAGGGGATCAGAAAGCGCTGCGATTTTTCACAAAAACTTCATTACGAACGATCGAAACGAATCAGCGCGTTCTCAGCGGTTCCAACCAAAATCGAATTTGCGAAAAAGTCCGCTTCCCGATCCCCCTATTGCAATGCGCCCAAGTACGTTGCTGGAATGAAAATCCGTTTTCCTCGAGCACGACCACCGTGCAATATTTTCGCAACATTGCACGATACATACCTCCTTCCTTACACGTTACAAAAGGGAGTAAAAAAAAAAATAATCCGCCTTACGTAAAAGCTGATCCTATCTTCCGAATGGACGCCGGCCGCTACTCTGCTGAGCCGAGCCGATATTAAATAACGCTTTATATTACAAGAAATTAACGTCAAAGTATCCGCCTTTTCGATCACACCTCGATATCGCTTTGTGCGTATAAAACTGCCATCGCGTTCAGGGCTTCGAATGGATCGATCGAAAGAACAACGGATGTACGTATTAAAAGCGAAATTGCAAGTCGCGATATCGAAATGCCAAGTATGAGATTCCCGATCCGACGGAGCTTCGTTCGCGCTGAGAATAAAGCCCCGGTATCCTCGTCGTACGATAAGACGATGATCACCTGGAGAAATAAATTATTTAAACTATCCTATGGCCCTGCTGCCTAAAATAGGTGGTCGTGTCTAGAGCTAACGTTTCGTAACACCGCGTGTTACGGCACATGGAATATTCGTAAACTCCCAAGGACGTTGCACGGACAGAGCGAGTATTTGTAAAGTTTCAAAAGACTTAAGCTAAACGACGCAAATCGAGAGCGGCCAATGGGACTCTTCGTCCGCTTGCTTTTCTCCTTGGATTTCGAATGATTCTCCGATTATCGATCTCGAGCACCGCTCCCCTTTATTCCCGCAGGTGGACCGCTGCGACGTTGGAGGATCGATTTTGATGTTTCACGGCGGAAAGTTGCACGATTTTAAGGCGGAGGAACCTGGCTTCAAAGTCTCGCCGGGAAATACCGTGGCTCTTCCTGTGTGCTTTTACTGGGAAAATTGAAGCAGAAGTTCCTTCGCCTATTTTCACCGTAAAATGCATTGCATCGAGCGACGGTATTGCCCGGCCCTTCTGATCGTCGCGTACAAGATGCAGGGGGATAACGGAGGCGCGTTGGTCTGTACAGAAATGAGCAGTCGATCGAATCCTCGCGGCGGGACCTTCCTTAACGCGTAAAACGAAATGAAATTCGGCTAACGAAGGGGAAGAGCGAAGGACGCGCGTATCGCCGATGTTCTTTTTTCCCCCTTTCAACGAGCACAAAGTACCAGATCGAGAACGTCAGTCGTCCCTGTATAATAGGACTTTCGATGCGATTTAATTTGTTTTCTTGCGCCAGAGCTGAATTTGCAATGGAATTCGATACTTTGCGAGGAAATCGAATGTGGGATAGAGTTTAATTGTTCATTTCGGTGAAGAGTTTCTTTCCCTTCGGTTTCTTTCCCCAGCGAGCGTGTCTTCTATAGATTTTCAAAAATTATTTTGTCCTCTCTGCAGCCTTCCTCGGACATTGCCGTAAACCGATATTAAAAATAGTGTCGCGGAGTTAAGCAAGGAGATTGCAAATCGTCTCCCGATCATGCCTCCGCGACAATCGAAGGTTTTATTTCGTTTCATTTACGAACTTTATCCTAAGTAATGCGATCGTTTCCTTTGAATTTCGTGGCTTTCGATGGTTACCATATCGAAAGATTACGAATCGATCGTCGAATACTCCGTTGCTTATGTACATTTTAATCGGTTCCCTTTGAAGCAGCCGTATTCGAGCTTTTCTCTCTGGCCACATAAATACATAGGCAATATTAGACGATTCGCAACGCCATACCTCGTAAACCGATGTGCAAGAATAAAACTCAAAATCCAAATGTATCCAGCGTTTATTTCGAGATTAACGTAAAAAGTGATGCAATCAAAATTATACACACCCGTTATTGGTCGCGTGGAAAAATTTGGAGAGCCGCGAGTCGAGTACGGCTGCTTCGACACTGAAACTACCAGCCACTCTCCGAACACGTTTAGGCATACCACGCGTATCTTTAAACGGAAAAACGACAGAGAAGAAGCGTCGATAGATCGATTCTATCCGCGCGCCGCAACAAAGTCAAAAACGAGAAATCGCTCTTTCACGAAATTGGATAATTCTTCCAAAAAAATCACCGATCCATCGTTTCCATCGTTTCCAAGCAGTTTCAGTGTTACGCCCACGAGTCCACGCAAGGAAATAAATTAAACTACCATAAAATGCAACAAAAACGTACATTACACAGGGTGAAATCATCGTCGATCGAATACCTCAAATGCCTCTCCAATTTCAAAAGAAACCTCACTCGCACCGATCGAGCGCACCTCCTCATTTTCGGATTACAGAATTTCGAATATCAATTACAGAGATCCATCGACCCATTTGCATCGTACCTCTGCTCGTGCCTGGTCAGCATCGCCGCGCGCGGTCGATCCTTTAGGCTAACGCGGAATATTCCGCGCCCGGCGATACAAGACGATCGTCTTCGCACTAACGCGGAATATTCCGCGCTCGGCGATACGAGACCATCGTCTTTACGCTAACGCGGAATATTCCGCTTGCGGATGCAAACGAGCAAAGCGCATCGAATCCTTCCCATCGACCAGGGGAAAAAAGAAGCACCGATCCGGGCGCGTCCTTCGACCGTCCCCCCTTCCCCCCCTCGCGCCTCTCAAAGACCTGGAATCGCGATTACGCATTGTGCGCTCGGCCCGTGGCCGACACCGCTCTCGCCTTTCGCGGTATCAGGGTCGGCGTCGCGAGCTTCCTGGGCGTTGGAATGAACGATTTTATCGGATTGCCCCCCTCGATCCTCGCCTCCCGCTGCTCCAACTCGCCCGACTCCGCGCCCCTGGCCGGCTGCTCCTTCGACCTGCTGCAGGCCCTCCTGCTCCCAGGACTGCAGTCCTGCTGGCCCTTCTCCGCCTGGCCGTTCTGCCGGTGCGACGAGGAGGCCTGCTGCCGGCCAGCTCGCTCCTTGCGAGGCCCTCGGCCAGGGTTAGGCTCTGCGAGCAACGGAGATCGCTGTCGGTCCCAGGAGTCACTCCAACTGGAAGTAGAACGTGTCCACGGGCTTTGTACGGACCGATGGTTTTCCTCCATTCGGGAAATCCGGGGTAGGAGATTGGGTTCTTTGTGGCTGCTTTTTGGTGGGTGCTTGTTTTGGGAGGTTGTTTGGGTTAGGAGGGAGTGTTTGACGCGCTCGCGGTTGTGGATACTTCGTTTATATGGTTGGGTTATATGTGGCTTGCCGTGGAATGGAACAGGGGTGGAAAGCTTCTTTCGCGAAGGGGCCGGTTTCAATTTTTGTATCACGGCAAGGGGTTGGTTTCTGTGAACGATGGAACTATGTATATCCATGTTTTTGCGCGGTGTAAAATGCAGTTGCGGCATTGACATGTGCGAAGAAATTGTATCGTTTGAAACTTTAATCGTATCGGGCTGGACTCGAGGACATCGCATGTCTGTTTATGCTGGATAGATTTTTTGTACTTCGATTTTAATCGGATGGAAATTAATCGGATAAAATATTTGTGGAATATGGAAATGTGGTTGAACGAAGTTGCGTTTTATACGAGTTCAAAAGGTGAATAGAGATAAAGAATTGGACTCACCCCACATGGCTATCAAAGGCAGCATGAAACATCGTCAATTTTAAAACTATTATGACATTAAAATGGCGTTTCGCGGTAGGTCTATTTAATATTTATCCTCCGCAAGATCGTACATCGAATCTATTTCAATGATACATGCTGAGAAAATAATCACGACGCTTTATAAGCAAACTTCCACACCTTATACGTTAGTGTCGCGCGGCAATTAGGCACAAAGGTCGATTAACGATATTTTAATCCAAACACCATTTTCGCAATATTTCTTGCATTTTAAGACTCATCATTGTATACGTGTATGCGGTTATATTTATAAACGGGCGTGCGCGCGTGATTTACAGAGATACAGATACGATCGATATCGCCTTAAAGTTGTCGAATTTTGTAATCTGATATACATCTCGATATGTATCGTGAATATTTAATTTCGATGAGTTTCGTTATATTTTTTCTCGTCACTAAGGATGAACGTGTTCCGCGTGATATTCGAGGGAATATGAGAATTGGTCTTACTTTAATAATATTAGCACCGTTATGTGATGTTATAGACTTATATTCCTCATCCTTTTGCCTTCAAATATGTACTTCTATTTAAATTTAGTTAGAATTATATTTGCATATATTTCTACATGTGCATTTAATACTGCTCAACACATTTATACAAGTACGTGTACATCGTCGGTTCTTAGAACTTTGAATACTGCATACGAGACTTTTCGCATAATTCGATCGATTATACGCATACCGAATACTCTTCGCTATTTCCATTCCGACATATAAATATTTGAAATCTTCCGTTAAAATCCATCGTATATTAAACGTTAGGCATAGTCCCGATCCTGAAGGCCGTCTTTTCAAAATCAGATTATATTTAAATCTACATTATATGCAACTTATATAATCTTCGTAATAAGCATCGATCGTAAAAAATCGGTTTTCGTTCGAACCTCAAAGGCCAAGTATGAGACGGATAAAAAAATACTACGTACACTATTAAACACATTTTACGAGGTAATACAGTTTAAGAAAGCCCCACTTTATCCCAAAGGCCCTGTACGGATCTTTGAATTAAATCACACCTTGCCGAATGATCCGCATCCACGTTGCGATTTTACATCGCCACGTGCATCTGTATCTGTGTACATCGTAAAAGCATCGTATCACCCGTTAGGATATATTATAATATAACGCTTTATATCATAATATACCGAGTATCATAAAGCGATATATAAAAATCGAATACGATCAGAGCCTCGAAGGCCGTGGGCCGACCTTTCGAGGCGATCCGCACACACCGATCGATCGACGAAACTCGAATCACGCACGACAGTTAAGTTAGCCTAGAGTTGAACGCATTGTACGATCGCTCGGCGATCGCTGGCAACGAATGACGTAACGTAAAGGTGCAGGCAACAAACTCTATCCTCTTGCATGCAAATGTAAATGGAAGCATTAACACTGAACGATTACGCAGGTGACCCTAAAGTACATAAGGTGCATAAATAGAAGGGCGTTGAATGCAGAAAGGAGTAAGTATCCCAATATTAAGTCACACAGACTGACGCACTCTACCTTCCCGATCCTGAAGCTGATTTACGTGGGATCATCCGAGTATCGACCAGAGCAGCAAGAACAGTACGTTATTTGCGATGCATGAGTATACGTGAAGAATACGTCGATGTTGTAAGTGAAATGCGGTAGTGAAAGTAGAGGTACGTATCGACGGACGTAATTTGTAACCTGGTGTGCGTTCCGCGTGGATTTATTGATTTTCGTCGACGAGCGAAAAAAGTGGTCGACGAATTTGATTTGCAAGAATTATGATCCTAAGAGAAGTTTCGCGACACTCCTTAAAGTGAGACTCGAATCGATGGCGTTGAAGAAATATTTGAATCTATTCTCCACGCATCGTGATCGATTTATATTTACAGTATTGCACAAGAATTATTATCTCAGGTTCGAATTGAAAGAAAGAATAGCGTTGAATGATCCTATGAATAGAATATCCAGATTTTGTCACGTCTTGTCTCACGCTTATACCGAGAAATATAATTTCAATGACTAAACTCGTAAGACTGCGCGTCACCGGATACGTTGGGCGATTTATTCAAGCACCACTTTTCGAGACTTCGATTTAAAATATACAGAACGCACACAAAAACGATTTGCGTCATATGGACGATGTTAGCGTAGTGCTGACGTACTGAGTGTTATAAAAATAAATAAAAAAAATCTCACCTAACGAGCGGCCCCATGACACCATCCTGCGGGAGTGCCTGCAGGAGCGAAGGTCCTGCTGACACTGGTCGCGTCTGTATCCATAATTGAAGAATTATTTAATTAAGCGCATGTTTCATCGAGTGGCTCGAAATCATTTTAATGATATTTAATGACGATTATTTTTAATCGCAAGAATCTTTACCCGTTACTAGCATCGAACAATGATCGGTAAGCAAAAAGTCAAAGCTCGACGGTCGTAGTGACGTTCGTAAGAAAATTCTATCGTTCGTGTAAATTAAAAATTTCAAAATTTGCGTATAACATTCTCGACAAAAAATGCATCGTATAAATGCGTATGAAATGAAGAGTTTTAACGCAGATTTTTTTTTTACACCGCCGCGATATCGTAAAGCGGGTGTCGATGATGTACTTTCCATAGACAGGTGAAGAGTTCTCAATTCGACATTGACTCTTCAAGATTTTCGCGAATCATAAAAATTCGTCGTCCGGTATATGCTAATAATATAATAGTATCAAAAAACTCTGCAAAAGCGTTTGTGAAAAAATACATTATATACGAAAAGTTAAGTGCTGTTTCATATTGATTTTCTAGAGATCTTTGCTTTCGTAAATGTTGCCTAAATCGTAGTACTTTTCTGTACCAATTACGCGAAAATTTCTATTATTTTCATTAACTGCTCCAAAGGAAGTCATATTTTACACTCTCTCGTAATCATATTGAAAATCATACTTGATAAAAGGAGATACCATTTAGAATTCTCGGCAGTAAGGTGGAGTGAAAATTTTAGACCGTCCTTTTTCCATTCATACTCCCAAGTACCAGGAGTATAAAAAAGTACCACAGCTTTTCACGCTAAGCTTTACCCTAAAACTTGGACACGAAGTTTTGGCAGGGAGAACTCCAAATAAAATCCAGCGCGAAAGGCTCCCGAGACTTTCTGATCCTCCTGGTATAAAAGGTATTGAGTGTAAAATAAAAAATAAACCTCGCGTGCTATTTAGGTACGAAACGTGGACATGATTGATTATGATCGTATGTACTTTACTAAATGCCATGATCGAACGAAAGACATGGAAATAATTCGGACGGTGCGTTATGTTGCTACGATATTGAGAATGACGATGTTGTTCCTACGCAAACGATGAATGTGCGATTAGCTGATAAATCGGGCATTATAAAATACGGTGGAAGAAAGAACCGTGTCGATCTTTTTTGTTACGAGCTACCGGATTTCTCGAAGCGGCATCGTCGAATGTGCATTCGGAGTTACGCCTTGAGGAACTCTTTCACTTGTGCAATGGGCGCCAATTTCGAACCCGCTCTACGTGAAACGAAAACCGCCGGTGCAAAGTGAACGAATGGCCGATGCAGATTGAGGTGTAATACTTTGAAAACGTCCCGAAGTGAACCGTGCAATTATTTTATACACCTCAGCAACGTTTCGATAACTATACTATAATATTCTTTAAACTCTACAATTGAAACACGAGTATAAATATAGTCTCTATTGTATTTTGAATGTGACGTTAAGCTCGCTATTCGCTACTGGTTACGTTAGAAATATGATTTTCATTTTATTATGCATCATCTCGCAAACATATTTCTAGACGAAAAGCTATAAAAAGTGTTGCGCTCGAAACGGGATAAAAAAGAAATGAGCTACTTTATATGAGATCTTCATTGGGGTGATATCTTGCAGAAATCCATTGCAAATAAGGGAAAACTGATCGGTAAAAGATCAACATCGAATAAAGAAAAAGGAACTGAAAAAATCCTATGCTTCGCACGAAGTCATAATATATAACATGATTTTAATTATGACTTTCAAGCGCGCATAATTACTTTTCATTAAATTCCTGTAAGTGGACAGTGAGTGCGGTTACAAGTATCCGTGCAATCGGGCCGAGTATTTGTAAAATCCAATTTAGCCCGTGAAATCCAATATATCGAGGAGACAGTCACCCTATTTGCGAATGAGAAAAATCTGGAGGAGTCGCGAATGCGAAGGAGAGTCGACGAATCGAACGCGACGATTATTGCGGTTATATTCATAGAGCAATTAAACAGCGAGCTTTGGATTCTAATATTGGATTTTATTCTTTACGAGCGACAAATGTACCTTCTCCGTTTGCGTAGCTGCGTTGCACGTATCGGTGGAGGTTGTATTGTTGTTCTTAGCCGACATGCCGCAGTTTTGGGCGTCGCCACCATTAGGTCCTTGAAGCTTCGACATTTGGAACTGTAATCATGGAAAATTCCGAAAAGGTCAAAACTACGCGAGCTAGAAAGGAATTCTTAATGAAAATTATTCTTCATCACGCTCAGCGTGTCCGTTAATTCTATTAATCGTGTTAATTATTTAATTACGAACCATAATTCATCGTTATAAAAATAATAAAATATTATAATATACATTTTAAAGCTAAGTCCCTGGATCACAACAGAAATTCATCCACAAGACAAATTACGTTTTTCAAAGAAAGCGAACATATCGCCGCTTACAGATATATAAAATCGCTTCGGGAAGTAATACAAATTTGTATTTTTTTTTTTAATATAAAATAGACAGCAGCGAAGTTCTGTTCGCTACAGAAATATTACATTATATATTACTTAATAGGATTCACACTGGAACGTGTACGTCGTCTGACGTTGACGAGAGACGCGCCACGAAAGGGGCAAAGCGAATTTCCAACTTTATCCATTAGAGTGACGAGAATGCAGATTAAGGCTTGCTCCATATATAGTTACGTCGCGACGTCGCACTACGCTATACGAACTAAATTCTCATTCATGAATCATCGATTATTCAATCCTCCCCACTCTCTAGACCGATATTAAACTTCAAAAAAAAGTATAGCGAAAAAGTGCACCACTCGTGACGGACCATGAAGAAAATGTAAATTGTGGGAAACAAAGACGTTAATAATGAAACGTCGTTCTTTATGCAACATGTTTTTCACGCGTAGATCGCTAAATTCTTACTAATAAAATTGAGGATAAAAACGAAGGATTACCTGTAGTACTTGTATGGTTCTGTCTCGGTCTTCGACTTGTCCCTGGAGGAAGATCACCTGCCTGCGCAAATCCGCCAGTTCATCGGCTACAGAGCTGCCCCCGCTTCCAGGAGATGTTCCCACGTCGGCCGTACCACCTTCGTTCAGGTTGTAGAAGAGACCATTCTACGGATTCAACGGAATATATACATAACGTTCGATGTCAAACTGAGGAATATCGTTCACAAAATCACGAGTATTTTATCGAGAACGTTATTAAAATTGAGTGGGCAAAAGTATCGGAAAAAAAATTTGGGCCGCTGAATTGCCAGACCGAGACTCGAACCTCTCAATATATTGTTACTGAAAAACGAGCAATAGCCAGATATCATCGACGTATATATTTTCTTGATCAATTTTAATTTCACGGTTTCGAATAAATCGATATTAGTGCTTTTTCTGTGAATTTTTATACGCAAAATTTGTTTGTATGTTTCGTACACGCGCTGTATGCAATGCTCGATATCCAATTTAGTTTTGTCCTTGCAACGGGAAACGTTTTGCAAAGTTTCGTTGGTTCAAGTTCGAAAGGCGTACCACGATCATACTTGAAAGCAAAGATCGATGGGACAATACCCCTCGGTACTCACCTTCATAGAATTCTCGAATGGGTTGAGAGTTTCTGCCTGGAAAAGAAAACGATACAGAGAAACGTTACCCAGGTGTCGATAATGAAGCCACGTTTATCGTGCGTACGTGCAACGATACGGCTTATCGATAGAGTTATGGAAAAAAATAATAAATCCAACGTACCCTCGTCAAACCGTTCTCTCCTGACTTTGAATCGGTAAATCAGGGAGGTGGACGAAAACGATGAAAAAAACAAAATAAGCGTGTTAATAAAAAAGCCAAACAAAACGTTCCGATGTGTAAAAATCGGGGAGATGCGTTCGATCGATCGTGAGAAATAATCATTGGTCGATTGCAAAGAATCGTGCATGCTGTGATAATAAAATAGATCCGAGGTAACTATTTTTGGCTGGTCCGTACCTCCTGAAGGACTCGCTTAAGTTTCAGGAGCATCGTCTTTATGGAGACGATGTCCTGGGTCATGTATTGGTACGTGTCGCGATCTATCCTCAGACTCGCTTCGTCTCCGGAATCGAGGCTCGGGGACTGAATCTGTAGAAAATGCGGTCAACATTACGCGCTGCTTTTCCCATATATAATCGATGACTTTTTTTATACTCGATACTCGTAGATTATCGTCGAAGTTTGATGGCTGTTTTAGCAGGAATAATATTCATGCTCGTATTTCTGCTCGGACTATCGATCCTCGACGATTACCTATATATTGTTGTTTCCTTAAATATACCGGTATACTGCGTTATGGAATACAAAATATTTTTTATGAATATATCACGAGTCAACTCTGTCTTATTAATTAATCGATGGGATTCTTTCGTCGAATCGCTTTTTATCGAATCAACGGGATATCTTATTCGATGTTCGCCGATAATGGTAATATTTTTTACCGATATAACGACAAACGTAATCTATTTTTCCAGAGTGCCGACGCATTTCAATTATTTTTACGCGAAGCAGATAGGATGCATGCGCATGGAAGGTCGCTTACGTTTCTCGATGTCCTCAAGGGACTAGAAAACTGACGATTACGCGTGCTGTCCAAAGAACGAGGTGACTCCGTCGCCGACCTGTTTCTCCATATTTTTGATGTCTTGTCGCCGTCGATTCTGGAACATAAACCAAGGGAATCCACGTTTCGAATAATCCTATTTTTAATATTCTCGGATGGTCGCGTATTATTACAAATAATTCACATTGCTATGTTATTATTAATAATGTAAATTAACTATTCAACATGATCAAATATCAAAATCAAAAGCAGAATGTTAAAGAAAACAAAATATATATCGTCGGCCAAACTGTATCTTCGTTACCTTGGTAGAAAAAATCTCACTAAATCTAAAATTCGGATCGATAACGATCACTTTCGATTCCTTCTTCATCAAAGTACCCACCGAACACTCCAACGTGTAAAATTATCAAACACAGAGCAGAACAAGCAAGTCTCGAATGGCCGTTTAGAATTCCTTCTTCCGCATTTACGTTCAAAAGTTCCTGCGCTCGAATGCAGCACCAAGGAACTCTTGAGCTAAATCTGCGAGCGCCTCGTGAAAAAATAAAAGCAGAAGTTCACGTACAACAAGGTTGGCCGAGCCTCCCCCCGGGTGTACAGGTATACAATCTAAATATATTTTCCATGCTCCACTTTCGCGACGATAGCGTGAACCGACTTGCGACGATAACGGCTTCCCTCGAGCGACCAAGTGTGCGACGTTAATGTTTTACGGTAAATCGATCTTGCGAGACCGCCAAACGACGAGGTGCGCGTCACCTCGAGGCGGGAGAAAAATCGACGGCTCGTCTTCGTCTCGCGCGAGATGACTTTGTTGTCAGCGCGGATGACTCGATCGATTACGATAGGAGTGATGGTAACTCGATGGAGTTATATAGACGGAAAGAGCGATATTTATATTTGGAAAGCTGAAGACCTTTCCGCGTGTTAAATTATGGCCAGTGATGTAGTAATCTTCATTTCGTATTTGCGACTACTATTGGAATTGTTAACGAGGTAATTCGTTTCGGAGCTCCGTTATTCGAGTTCCTTCGTCGCCTCGAGTTTTTAATATCGTACCAGTGATTTTTCCAAAGCTCTGGTTACAACGTTATAGATTATTGTTCTTTCGATCATCGAACATCGGATCATCGACTATTTCCCCGTTTCATCCAGACCCGCACCTTTTCTAAAATCTAAATCTAATTCCATATATATAACGAAACTTATATCCGTCTATGGATCACGATATGCGCAACCATGACTCATTGTTATAAAACAACTGGCTTATAGCTACGGTAATGTAGCGGATAGGAGAACCTGGACTTCCACGCGGGAGACCCGGCTTCGAATCCGGCCCATTACCGATGCTTTTCCCACGTGACACCTATACCGTAGTTCTGATGTTTCGAAACCCAATCCCCAAACGACCTGAGCAATCGGTACCAAAAATTATTTAAAAAGAAAAAAAATGAAACAACCGAATGACGAGCAAATAAACGAGGAACTGGCCAAGACGTTCCATTCGCGTCTAAAGATGGTCGGAACCTTGCAGATATCCCCGAACGATCCTCTACCTTTCAGCGTAACTCCTGAGCCGTGAAAATTGTGCAGGATTGACGATGTTGATCGCGCTGCTCATCGCCTTCCGCTGTCTGGGTTGCGGCGATCCGTTCGTCGGTGTCGAACTCTCGGACGACAGACCGGAATCGAGGCCGTCTTCGGCGGCTCTGTTGGCCGACGATGTGCCAGCCTCGTTCTCGGCATCCTGGCTTCTTCCAGCGCGCGTTCGAGAGGGCAATACGGTTCGTCTCTTGGCACCTCTCGAACACTCGGACAACGACGACGCCATGCCGCTTCGATCTCTTGTCTCGATCCGCTTCGTACTCGTGTTCGCTCGCTCCTTACTCGTGTTGGATCGTTTCTTGCACGCGTCCGATCGCTCGTCACCCGCGTTTGGTCGCTTTTCACTCGTATTTGGTCGCTCTTCACTCGTATTTGGTCGCTTCTTGGTCGCTTCTTACTTGCGATCGATCGACGATCACTCGTAGCTGATCGCTCGTCGCGCGTGCTCGATCTCTCGTTACTTGTGTTTGGTCGCTTTTTACTCGCGAGCGATCGCCCGTTGCTCGTGCTTGGCCGTTTGTTGCTCGCGCTTGATTGCTCGTGTTTCGTCGTTTATTGCTTGTACTTAATGGCTTGTTACTTGTGCTAAATTACTCGTTACGCGTCTTTGGTCGCTCGTTACTCGCGCTCGATCATCGATCGTTTATGCGCGATCCTACTCGCTCTTTCTTACTCGTACTTCATCGCTCGCGACGCGATCTCTCTGGTCAAAGATTGTGCTTGCACGCTTCGGGGAACCGCGAAGTCCCGTTGGGAACCGCCGTCTTCGCTGGCAATTTTTTGCGTTAGTAATTTATGTCACTGATTTGTAATCGCATTTTTTAACAGTCACGAGAAGCATTTTAATAAATTCGCAATCTCTCACTTTAAAGCGCTACGATTGTATATCTCGAAGAACTACGAAGTCTTGGTAGAAAGTATCGTCTATATCGTCGACTTTTTGCGTTGGAGATCCAAATCACTCGTTCGCGATTGCACGTTTCTTTTTTTTACAATGCACCATGATTCATAATTACGTATTTCTTCGATGTAAGGAGAAAAGAACATTTTCGTAGAGAAGTAAACGAAAACAAGTTTGTTGCAAAGAGGCGATCGTCGCGGATTTTATACGTTGGAGGAGGAGCGCGAGATCAAAGGAAGACAAATAATCGACGAGCAACGCGCGAACTTTTCTTGGCTCGCCATGTCCTCCAAAGTTTACGATGGGAAATAAAAACCTTTCGCTTCTTGGCAATCCTCGAATTCTCGAAAGCCGGCGGCGCCGGGCTCGTCTAATTATTTCCTCGTTTTTTACGTAATCCACGATCTGTCGCTGTGTGCCAATTTTCCTGCCAAACCTTTGTTCCCATCCTCGTGCACTTCTTTTTGCGCCTCGCACCGACGTTTCGCGATTTATGCACTTGTTTTTAATCGATCCTCCGCTTCAATCCGGCAGATTTGTACAAAATGTTTAGCGAGGGCGCGATGAAGAATACTTTTTATATTTGGAAAGAGTTACTATAGCGGCTTTCACGCACTGCTGATCTATTGCACAAAAATATCCGTCGGTAAAGAGAAGGGGTATGCTTTTCAGTTGTCCATAAACTTCAACCAGGAGCATCGATTTTCTGATTCTTTCATTCGATTGCATTCGTATAAAAAAAAAAACGATGCTCCATTTAAAAAAAAACCAAGAGAATATGATATCGTATTTCTCTGCGAATGGTGTCGTAATCCATCGCACTGAACATCACAACCTGCTATTTTAGGAGCGAGGAAAAGGGAGTATGAAAACCCCTATACAAACTCTACAATGTCAACAACATCATACTCGCCAACCAATCCATTTGCTTGCACTCCGAGCTTCGATACTTCAGAGGAAAAAAACAGTCCAAACCTTTCACTCTGAACAACGAAGAAATCTCATTTCCAGAATTGCTAGTCAGGATTTTTACATGACTTTCTGACGAACGTGTGGAAACGAGGAAAATCGAGGGCCTACTTTTTTTTAAGCCCTTCGTGTCATCGAACAAAGAAGGTTATCATCCAGTCGACTACACTTTGAAAATCTTCCTAAATATAATCGTGTGACACAATTTCTCCGACTCAACGAGGGTGACATCAAAGTCTAGTAGAGAATAATTAGTGACAAAGTGGAGAATAAAAATAAACTTGTAATTACGCTGTAGATACGCGGCTTTTGCTAACTAAGAAGTTTTCGAGGCATGGACCGAAGCATCGAGGCTCATCGGTGTGACGAATCGATAGTTTTAGCGGCCCTTAATGTATTTGAGGAACGGAAGCATTTGATCCGCGAAGCGTGTAATTCGATAAAAAAAACCGCGTTTGATGTTCATTGACACGAGCGTATCGCGAAAGGTCTTGATTTTTAAGGATCACGTGTCATCGGTGTTTGGGGAATCTCGTTCACGAAGACGACATACTTGATGACATACTCTTGGTTTCAAGTGCCACGACAAAAATTAAATACTTTTCCAATTTATTCTCCAACGGTAAAATGCTGTAATAATAACTGTATAAATTTAAATAGAGATCGATAGGTTTAAACTTTCGCGACTGGTCTATTTGATAATCGGTAAAAATATGTAAATACACTGGTTTTTAAATCCGTATATTACGCTTCACAATTCTTATACAAGAACGACCTTGTAATTTTTATCCCGACTTTTTGTTCCGCGAAAGAACTTGGCGCCAAAAATTCTCCTCGTTCCACGTATCCTTGACACCCCGCGCTTTCGGTAAACTAAGCGTTGGTATTTTAACGACACAGAAAAAGCCGCGCAACCGATCGAATTTTTACGCTTTGGCAAATCGACTCGACCGGCTGTGACTAACCAAAAGGATATGAATCAGAGGAAACGATAAATAAAAATGTTCACGGGCAAATAACTTTCATCGTTCCCTTGCATAATGTATATAATTATACAATGTATGGAAAGATATAATGCAGCAAACAACCGATCCGGCTACCAACGAGATCACAGTTCACATCTTTATCTTCGATTAAAAAACCAACGTACGTTTAATTATACTCATTAAGCGTCGATCCGCTTTATTTCAAACTCGAAAAAGCCGCGAATTCGAACTACAAACAACCATAGCGAACACCATCAAAACCTCCGACTCCATCCTCCCTCAAGGTCACCAATTCCAGCACCACCAAGATCACCATTTAATCCTTCGTCTCAGAGCCAACAACCTATAACCACCTCGCGAGGTGTCATCGCCAACGCAAAGAGAGCCGCGAAAGAAACTTGGTACTCAAACTACCAACATCAGTACTGTGCACCGTCAAGGCCACCAATTCCAGCACCACCAAGATCACCCATCGTCAAATCCTCGAGCCCCAACCCCTCTAGCAGCCCCGCATCGAGGGGATTCACCCCGTGGAGCCGTCAGTGGCGCATCGTCGAAGGGCGTAGGGTCCTTCGAAAGGACACCAGGGTCATCGTAGTGACCTCTGCCCCCCCCTCCCGGCCACCTAGCCGCCCGCCCCGAAAAGCACGTGTCCCGAGGACGATGCCGACGAGGTCCGGACGATGCCAGCTCGAAGGATCCCGGATCGCGACTCAAACCGCGGCCCAGCGATCGCACGAATGACGATCAGCCGCGACGGTGTTTCCTCGCACTTACCCTGCGCATGCGCAGACAGGATTGCACCGTTTCGTTCGATATCCCCGCGGTCTGGCCAGCAGGGCGAGGAGGATCGGGGAGGGGAGGGGAGTGGCGGAGTGGTGGGGGTAGGGGGCGGTGTACGAAAGCACGGCGCGTAGGACGGAAGGACCGAAGGGCTCGATCCAGGTGCTCTCGGGGGTGTGCAATGGGAAGCATGCGGATCGCGATGCCGGTGGGTTTTTTTTTCCGCACTACACTCGTATGTGTGCAAATGAGACTAGGCGCATTGACAAGCGGCACGGGACCTCGTGGAGATTAAATTCGCTGTTTTGTGAATGGAACGCATACTTGTGCGAATTAATTTCAACCTTCCGTAAACAGAGTTCATTCGTTTGCGAATGAGATTCGTTCATCCTGCGAACGAAGGTTTTTTGGAAACATGCTTTATTTGTTCCTTAAGTCCTTTTGAAGAGCCCGAAGCAAATGTAAATTTATTATTGAGAAACACGAGAGTTTGATTTTTCGCGCAGAGTTGTTGCAAAATGTATTTCGAACGCGAGCTTTGGGAACTTGGCCTCGAAATGTGCTGTATGCTCTGCACAGACGGGTGAGCTTAATTTGACGTTGGCATTTATGTTTCACGACGAGCGCACTTTGTAGTTTCTGTGCTGTGAGAGAAAAGATGCTGGTACATCGCGTGCTATTAATAAAATACCAGTACATACGGCGTATAGAGGATTCGCAAATATTCTCGCTAAAAATGCCATATCACGGAAATGAGATAATCGTATATGACGCACGATTCCCCTGCCGATGCCAAAATGTCCGAGTGCGCGAAATACCAGAATGTTTTCTCGCGACATTATACAACCGAGGGTGTCCTCTACAACGTCTAAAGTAGCTTTGCAAGGCTCTTTGTGAGAAGACTACGCCGAGACGGTGGACGTCATGGCACCAGATTGTGTGCTCTGTCAACTAGAACCTGTAGCTTACCATTCATCAACCTTTAATACTGTTGGTGCACCGAGGAAAGGCCCCGTGCGCGATATTCGTTTCATTACACCTCTGGAAGAATATCTTTGTCATTGGTCAAGGTTTCGCGATCGAAAAAAATTCTTCTTCCGCAAACATCGATCACTCTGCGCATACGGAGAGGCTATAAATTTAGACTTCAGTTTCACCGTTTGCCCTTTGCGTGGCTCTACGCGTTTCAGCGTCCAATTAACATTTCAGTGTCCACCCAATGCATATTTGATATGTCGGGTAAATATCGTGTAACCAATACTTCGAAAGCGGCTGATTGGTCGCAGCCAAAACAAAACACACCGCGTATTATTCTAGATATATCGATATTAAACGCACGAAATGTACACGTAAAAATAAACGTAAATCAAATTCCACGTGGTACGCAAAATTGTCCAAACACGTTCTTATCGTTCGACGGCACCGGTTAAGTCCACTGAGATCGAGACTCGACTTTAGGGACGGCCAAGTCGCATCCGAATCGTGACGTTTCAAGCGATTTTCTACCTTTTTCTACGAGTTATGAAAAGCGGCGCAATATTTTTCAGGCGGATGCAAATCGCACCTCTAGATTTCGATGATGAAGGTAACCAGAAGTTCACGGCTGTCTAGCCGGTTTACCTTTCGCGGGTGGGTTCCTCCTTTATTCCCGTACAGAACTACCCTCATCCTTTACCTACGACTCTTTGGGTGCGCGAAAGTGCCTTTAACCCTCTTAAGAAAGGCGAGAATAAAGGTACTTTCATCCGGTAATAGGAAAAAGCGTCGGAGGAAAGGAGAGAAAGAGCACGTTGCTCGTGGGGGGCGAACGATCAATACTACGGTCTTCTGCCCTTCCGACCCTTGACTACCTTGCATTTCGCCTCTGCCCCTGTAATTTCACTTCCTTCGCCCACACACGAAAAATGATAGTCGTGGTAATACCTGCGATGGATCAAAGGAATTTCTCAAAAAGGTAATAACGAGCAATAATGGGAAGATATATTTTTGAATCCAAACAGAAAGGAAGAGTAGACAAAATCATACTTGACGGCAAGTAAGAATTTATGTACTTTGCGCGAACTTTGATACTTTGATTTGTAGCGATTTTAGGAATGATAAAAATCCTCGATAAGAGTTTATTGGAGCAATGCGCTTTAATTTTGCAAAATTCCTTAAGCCCGGCCCATCGTGGGATAATCGTTGGAGGACCGAGATTTTAATCGTATTAATTAAACGAGCAAGTGGGAGCGCGAGAGAAAATTGAATCGTCGAATAAAACGAGACCGATTGAAATTATATTTAAATCTTATGGATATCTATATCCGAATATTGGAAGGTTCGACGAAACTCTAATGGATCGTATAATTTGAGAAGTGCTCCGCTGAAATCGTCGCGATTTTGCACAATTTGGCTCTTACACCGAGTAAACTTCGGGGTATTCATACTCCCCCTCCCCTCGTTCTTTCCTTTCATCCCTCCAAAAAACCGACGTCCCCTCGGGCATACGCGGCGTAATCGCGCCAACTCGAGAATTTACGGAGTCTCGACTTGCACCCGCCATCCAGCCGGAATATCCTCGCCTGCGAGAGCCAAAAAACCCATTCGCATCAAGTCCATCGTAACTTTGCGGATCGATGCTAAAGTTCACGTCCGATCGTTGCACTTTAATCAAATATTTAACTTGAAACGATCGATCCAATTGTTTTGGTTACATATACTTCCCAGTAAGAAAATCGATAAAAGTAAATATATTTAACGAAATATTACTCACGAACCGTTGTACCGATCTAATCAAATCGACGATAGTGATTCCTAATGAAATAGTTTAATGAATGACATACGAATACAAAAAAAAGCGATATGTTAAGTCGGAGAAAAGTATTCTTTTTCGCATAAACGTCGAAGGCTGAACGGGAGAAATGCGCGGTAAAGGCCGATCGAGAAAGCGGCGCGATGAGTACTTTTGTTGTTATGATTTATAGTAAGCGAACTTATTAAGGAATACGGAAGTGATCGTCGTACTTTACGTCAAAACGAGCCACTTTCTTTTCCATTCTCCGCCACAAAGTTTGACGCAGTCCAGTGCAATACTTTCCGTTTAGCCCGGTACTGCTGCTTGAATATTATCGGATAAAGTTTCCTTCCCCGATTCGCCAGATGTTGAACCCTGGTCAGGGGAGAATTACAAACTTCGATTGGCAAGGCGGACGACCTAAAAGACTATGTACAATTTATTTCCGCCAGACCTTATACCTCGATATTCCGAGATTGAAAGTAAGGCAAATCGCGTCGAATGGAATTGCTCGCAAGATAACCGAATTTCAATCGGCAAATCACGACGAGAATACCGTCCCTTTCGTCGAACTATACATAATGCTGCTCCAGAAAACGTTTTGCGTTCTTAAATCCTGATCGTGACAAGTCGATAATTCATGCACGATAAACGAGTCCGACCATTAATATGGCAGATCGTTTTCCTCATTTCGCGAGCGTCCGATTACCGGATTATTCGAATAGCAGAAATTCCGCTTAAGCGGAAGGATAATTTACTGTAAGAAACGCGCACAATCGCGCACAGTGGAATAACCTATAAGATATTCCACTGGCAATTATCATGGCTCGTTAAGAACGCTCGTCTCTCCTCTCGGGAGGCAGAGAACCACACTGGATACCAGGATTTTTAAAGTTTCAGTGCCCTCGACGGAGCGACGGGGGATTCAAAGAGTCAACCTCCTTTATCCATTATACGGGGCGACGCAGAAGTCTGAACGCATAGCTAATATCACTGTAAACCCCTTTGATCTTTCTTCCGAGACACGTCGCACTGTACAAAGTCTCGAGCATTCTTAAGTCCTTTACCATCCGCCGGTCTGTTTTTATTCCTTTCATCGTCACTTTCATACCGCGTCCAGACTTTCGAATCACCCCGTATATCGTCTACTCGCGTCTGTCCCGCGGGAGCAGCAGTGTTTTAACCTTCTGCAAGCAGTTTTAATTGCGTTTCGGTTGCCGCCGTCCGGGAGAAAAATAGTAATTGGCTCGAAGAGGGGAGGGGGGCCTGGGCCGTCGTTGGTAATTAGCAATTAACTCCCCGGCTTGGCCCTAAATCGTTTCTGGCCAATTATGAGCCGTTGCACTCTGTCGCCGCCACTCGTCCTTCCGCCACCGCTCTGCCCCTGCCTTCCACCACCGACGTCGATTTCACCCCATTCTCTTACGCTCCTACACTCCCGCCCCCCACGAGTAACCTTTGCCGTTGGACAAACTCCGTGAAAAAAAAAAAAAGAAACAACTCTGGTGCATTTAAATCGACGTTTAACCCCTCAACGCTTTAGAAATTCCTCTTTACCCCTCGAGTGGGCGCATGGATGACAATAATCGTCGACGCGAAGCGATCGGTGTTTTTTGACTAAATGTTGCGAGTACTAATCGTTGGGAAGCGTATTCCGAGATGAAACATTGTATCGATAGAAGTTATTTGGGTGATTATTGATGAAGAACGTTGAAAAGATTTCTTCGTTCATTTGCATCCTTACCGTTAAAGTTATTACTTTTAAAGTGGATGACTGCAGGGTTAACGAGAGAAGTATTGACCACTATATCGAAGTATTCGGATATACTTTCAATATGCATTTAAAAAATGTACGATGGGGGAATGTGAATACTTCCATTTGATCGTACAGACGTCATGGTAAAATAATGGTCATCTTTCAGAAATACTCTGTCGCATGCTTAAGCAATTTTCTGGAGATATGTTATATTATCGTACTGTACAATTCTTACGATGTGATCGAGAGTTTAGTGTTGCGAGGGTGTGACGAAGGAAAATCCCTTTTCCTTGATCTTTTCGTTTGAAAGGTTGATCGATGTTTTCCAAGTGGCTGACCTTTCTCACGAACGTGTATTATGCACTCTAGAGGAATGTATGGTAATAAATAAAACTGTAATGCGTCATAATCGATTTAAACGATCGTTCTGTGCGTTTCGGGGGAAAAAAGGGACGACCAAGAACAATACGTTAAATCGAGATAATTTGCGATCGCGAATGTAGATGATATTCTACTTTACTTTCTCCGTCGTGAGAATCGATGTTCGCAATTCGAATCGCCGTCGTAACGATCCTTCGTTAAAGACAAAAAAGAATGTCGAACATACGCGTACTTTCCACCATTGAAACATCACGTTCCGGATTGCCGTTAACTTTGACAAAAAAGTGAGATAACTTTTATTCGCGAGTGAGATAACTTATATTTACTTTCAGAGCGTACATACGACGAAATAATGTCTTCGAAGCTCAGAAATAAAGGAGGCCGAATATTGGAGTATCGATAAAACCGAGGAACCCTGAATTCGAGCGAAAGAACCACGGAAAGGTAAAGACACGGCCGGCTAGTAACGGTCTGATTAACGATCAAACAGCTTTGTTCGACATAAGTTGCCATCTCCACGATAGTCGTTTCCGGTATTTCGATTTCGCCTCGAACCTCGTATTTACATTTGCCACTGGCACATTCACCTTTGGCCACGCTTGCATATTTTAGAAATCAGAAATCGATGTTCTCCACGATCCTGAGAATTTATACTTCGCTTCGAGTATCATCCCACCTCTTTGCCATTACGGGAAATCGTTTTAAAAATATTTTTTGTCATTTGTTTTACACGCGGTATATTTAGCTTGGTTTTCAATTTACCCATTTCTTTGCAAAATGTCTTCCCAAAATTTTATCGTATCCAGAGAACAGCTATCGTAAGTTAACGGTGAATCCCGAAAACCGAAGATCTTGACAGTTACGTAAATAATGATTAAAATCGTAACAGAAGGGTAAACGTGCGAATGAAACGATTAAATAGAACCAAATGTTACCAAATGTTTCATACGAGGTGGTAATTTGAAATACATACATCGGAGGTATGGTCTGGCCGTACTTCTGAATGCACGTCTGGCGGATAAGATAAGAATGCGGGGACAAACCTTGGTTCCCACGAGGCCGATTACTGCAGAGACTTTACTACGGAGCCTCTGAATTATGATCATCCTGCCGACTGCTCCCCTCTCATAAAACCACGGTTACGTAACTAAGAGGGATATCATTGTCATGTTTCGAAAAGCAAGTGACTTGAAAAATGCCGCGTTTCATTTCTATTCTTAGGTCGTAGCTCGATGTAAGAAACGACCTCTGGTTTCTATGATACACAAAATTTCACGATAATCCTACACGGCTGCCTGCAGGATAATATAGTTTATCCACCATTGTGTACACCATTAAATCGATGATGCAGAATCATCGCAAGAAAGCCCCGAGCTTTGACGAACGATCCGGTTAACTCGAGTAATGCAATTAACAGTTCGGAATTGGCCGAGTTAATTTCGAGGGTAAAGCCGCTAAAAGGCGGAGGCCGCTGTGAAAAAAGTTGCTTAAGTAGAACAAATTATTTGCTTCGGTTGCCTTTTCTAGTAGAGCTCGCCGCTCGTAACGGTATATTTGCTTATTACCTTCGGCGCCTGAGCGCCCATGCAAATAGAGATGAAAATAAAACTAGCCAAGACCGTTTTCTTTCCGAGAAGTCTCGACGTTAATGCAACGAGCAAATATCGATGTTGTGCTTTTCCTTCGGTAGAATACCTCGACGAATCGTAGAGCAAAGGTATTAACCAATGCAGATTTCACCGATGCTAGTTGCTTCATCCACGAGAATTAACGAGCTTCTATTTTATATTGAAAATTTAGTATCGTACTACGACCCGTAAGACATCGTTGTCCTTGCAAAAATGTCATCAAAAAGCATTACACGACTTTGTGTTTTTTCTTAGTTTATCAATGATTTTAATGATTGATTCGATTCCAAATAATTAATAAAAATAGGAAAGAAAAACGCATCTTGCAAGACGTATTCTAGAGTACATTTTAAAGACGCACGCATAACCGAGTAAATCAGGAAAGTGGTCGGCGTTTTCAGTGTTAACTGAAATCGCGGAAACGCACAGTACTCGTGAACTTCTTGCGTGCGCGTAAGTCGCATCCGCAGTCGCACGGTGGAAACGTTGAGAAAACGGGGTCGTTTCTTCACATCCCAGGCGAGTCCGCATCGCGAAACTCGAGGTCTTTGTCTTACATCCGCTTTTCCTAGATCGAATCCGCTGACAAACGTCACGGGCTATTCACCCACGTTGATTTTTACCGAAGATCAACGTTCGACAACCCGCGCGTGACGCACGAGGATTTGAGCGGTACGAATGAAGTAAACGAGTCGTCCTTAGGGAAAGGGAAGTCCGAACGCGACGACCGATATTCGACAAAGCCATTTTAATCCTATCAAATATTTCGATTAAAATATTCCCACGCATCGAGTCGCGAATATTACAATTTACACCGATACTAAATTGGTCGCGAAAAAGATTTCTCAAATATCTCGATAAAATTATACGGAAGAAATTCCACTATATATATATAAATTCAAATATAAAAAAAAAATATATATATATATATATATATTCAAAATATAATATTCATATATATATATAAATTCAAAATATATATAATAAAATATAATATTCAAATATATATATTCAAAATATATATATATATATATATATTCAAATATCGTATTAAAAAATTCTACAGACCATATCTTATGCGATCGCTTTAGCGTCAAGAACCATCGCTATATTTAAACAAAGTGGCCTAATATCGTATCTTACGCGTACTGTATTATCAAGGTAGGCATCGAAGAAAAGAAAAGAGACGTCAACGAATAAATCCATTCGTGCGCCGCGACAAAATCCTGGAAAATCTCGCAAAGTACCCCGTCTCAAATTTGAAAGACTTTTCCAGAGGATGACTAACCGATCATTTTCACCACTCCAGCAGTTTTAGCGTCAACTTCGCAGTAAACGCGGCGCTGCGCGAGCGAGCAGCTCGAGTGCAATTTCACTGGTAATGCACACCGCTGTATTACGTGACGCTAAGACAGGTTGGGATCTAAGCGCGTAGGCATCCAGATAAATTCGTACTGGAATGACTCACGCTGCGGCCCACGCTGCATTAATTAAATCCAATGGGAAAGCAAGCGCTGCTTTCTCACGACAAAATGCGACGCCACCCTCTTCCGAAATAAGAGCCTACGGAAATTTTGCCAACGAACGACCGACCGATCTTTTCGACCGCTTCGATAGATTCGGTATTAATTACACTTATATCGCAGATTATTATTTTAATCATCGACGCTACCGAATAATGCTGCATAGTATATTTGAATTAACGGTTCCCAAAGCACGAAATAGATTTCACCGACGCAAAACTGGTATTGTATTAATTCGTTACCTACCTTAACCCTTTGCGGCACAGGATTCCAGCGTAAGTTTTATCGCGTTTTGGATGAAGCGAAATTGCTTTATTTTTACTTATAACGAAATTACATAACGTAAAAACATAAAAAAATAATAATAATTTAATTCAATTTATTGTTATAGGGTGGGTCTCGAATAATCCCACCGCGCATTACGGTGCATCAAAAAGGTGGGACATTTTTAATCCCACCCTGCCCCAAAGAGTTAGGCAATAAACTCGCAATGCAGTACATATTGCGCAATGAGTCTCGCGAAGCCTCGTTATCGAATCAAGTTCACGCGCTGCCTTATATCGATCGATATTTCAATCGGAATACGCAATCCGAGTCGATGTCGGGTCTCCGACATCTGGCAGATTTGTCGTTGCTCGACAGATCGGTCGGTCGGAACTTCCTTCCCTGGCCTCCGAAGAAATTTCACCGTGGACGCGCTCGGTGATTCACGATGAGCGGCGAGACAGTTGGAGATTCTCACGGTGAATATTATTTCCAACCATTCATTCGTAAAGCGGAGTTATTTTGACGCAAGCTCGGCCCTACGCCGAGTTATTTTCACCACCGACGGGTTATTTGACCCCAAGTATTTTAATACAGAATCCATGGGAGCGGCGCACGCATGGGAAGTGGAACAATTAAAGCAACAAGGAGAGGCACGCGAAGGCGTAACCAAAATGTCTTGGGGCTTTCGAAAACCGCTAGCCGACCAAGTAGACCGTGCAAAGTTGCCCTTTCCCGCTGTATACCAACCGCCGACTACTTACTTTCTTCGCTTCGAACTCTCGTAATGATCGTCGTTGCGAAAGAATCGGGAAGTGTTTTTTAAACCGGCGACTATTTATACGCTTTGTTGTCGACGGAGGAGACGCTTAATTCTCCCGACGCGCACACGCGCGCGTGTAAATTCGGATGTAATATTGGGGAGGATGATGCTTGAAAATATCAGTTTGAGCATTTTTCTGGTCGACCGAGCGACGGCGGAAATCGTGATATTCTTCGCTCGCTTTTTGGAATCGCTTTAAAGATGTCAGTATGATCCATTTTGATTGGACACCACACTTTACAAAGGTTACGAACTGAAATTAATTTGTATCGACAATAACCAGTGCCAAAAAAAATTATGTTCCATGCTCCAAAAATAGACGATAAAAAAAAATCATATTCTCTTTATAATCATTTGTAATTCTTAAAAGACGTATTAGAGGTCGTTAAAATGTTGCCGCGGAATGTGGGTAAAAATTCCACAAAAAAGTGTCCACGGTTGATTTTCGTATCGCGTTTCAAATCGCGATTACGAGATAAGAGAAATCCGCCATTGTGGGATTGGGAAAGATTCTGCAGGATCTACGGCGGTGTTATTAGACGAACAACGTTGCGAAAGTTTGGGAAGCTGCTTTCGATCTGGCTCGATTTTAAGGCTCTGCTACCATAATGGCTACCACGGTCGTAAAAATATCGGGAGCATTTTGGTTCTCGGCGTTGTTCCATCGAAGCTCAAGCAGATTCGTTAATTCGGTGCCTTGGATTAACACGGATATAGCATTCTTCGGTCGAAAGTCATATCCGATCGTTAAACCTTAATGTGCGCCGATGCATATCGTGGAACCACCTGAGTTCTGCTACACATTATTATCGGCAATTTGGGATTTAGCGCGAAGAGTTTCTTGGCCCGAGATCGACTTTCGTCGGAAAAATCGAAAGTTCTTTTTACGGTTTCACGAATCGCACGATGGTTCCGATCGGCAAAGCACGGAATGAGAATATTCGCTTCGATGGACGATCGCGTAAATCCACTTGATAAACGTCGCGATTAAAAAGACAGGCGTGGAATCATCATTACGAATTTTTTCAATTATTACAACCGATAAAGGTACGTAAAAATTCAAGGGCATTGTCGATCTTTTGCACGAATACTAACAAATGCGATTGCAATATCAATCGTATCGAGTTCGACCCAAACATCGAGCGGAAGAAGGACTATTTATATTTGTATTGCATTTTGATTATATCGATACTTATATCATATTTATATTATAGATTATAAAATATATCTACGTATTTAAAGCAGCCATCGAATGTAGCGACTCCTCGGTCTACTATATACGAATAACCTTAACCAACCCCCGTCGCAAACGGACCGAACGGACAATTATAATCGCGTTCCTACGTTTAATCCGCACAAGTTCAACGAACTTGCTAGCAGGCAGCAATATTAAATCGATACTGGCCACGATGCGGATTCCACGCTTAAAAGTTCAATGGAAACATTGGCACGAACTCGAGCCTGGCGTGCGGCATTAGATCGGCGTTTACGGGCGTTTACGTACGTTTCGCTTCGAAAAGTTCAATGGGCGTGTTAACATTAACCAACAGACGTAGAACAATCGCAACGGTTGGAGCTAGGCTGGTGTAGTGGATAGAGACTCGGACTACCACGCGGGAGACCCTGGTTCGAATCCTGCCCATCGCCTCTGCTTATTTCACGCGATATCTATACCGTAGCTGTGGTAATGGGGAACCAATGTCAATACTCAATGGGCCGAATTATTCAGCACATTGTACAACTTACAATGCATTTATTTTGGTATTTCAAGTTGACGATGCTGCCAACCGTCATCACTATTATTATTGGTTATCTCGGAGATATAATATAATTAAGACGTATACGTCCTCTTGTAAAGGAGTAAAAAAGTAAGATTATTTGGTAAAATGTCGATATATTAGCGCGCGATTTGAAAGTTACCAGCAACTTTCTGGGCATATTTAGAACATCACGTCTATCTTTAAAGAAAGGCGAGAGTAAATGAAAATTTCAGTCAATCAAAATGACGATCCAAATACTGCACGAAAATCATGAAAAATCTCAAAAAATGTATCGTTATAAAGCACTACGATTTTTTTTGAAGGAAAGACTCACCAGTCATTTTGACCGGTTTGCTAGTTCCAGTGTTAAAGAGTAAGTCCTAGACTAAACGAACTTAGCAGTCGGTGCTGAAAGTGAATTAAAAGAAAAAAAAACAGTGGCGGCCTACAGGCCGATCGAGTATCCGACAATCAAAGGGATTTCAATGGGCCGATCCTTCGACGCGCCCGCTGACCCTCGAAGAGGTAAGGAAAACGGGTATTTACCAGTAATACCCAACGAAATCGGAAACCGGCGCAATAAAGTGGGTGACGAAACACGAGACGTAAATATCAGTGCGCGGTCGTAATCCGGCCTGGAATCGCGGTAATGTTCCGGATAGAAGCCCACAGACTGCGTCGATGTGCAAAGGCACGAAGATTATACGCTCAGTTTCCTTTTTCTCGCAATCTTCGCCATCCACTTCGATGGACGCTTGGCCGAAGCTTTGCGTTTTAACCCCTTAGCCTACGATTTAACGCGTTCGCGGATGTGATTGCTGCGACACTCATTTTCATCGTGACGCGATATAAGGTACGATGAAGTACGACGAAATCTATAAGCCACATCATCGGCATTCGATTGTATATAGCGTTAATTCGTTGAAACTATCGCGCGCTTTAACGTATTCGCTAATTCTCCCAATTCGCCAAGATTCGTTGGGTATTTCCATATTGTTTTCGATCGAATCTGTATTGTCCGCAAACGTGTTTAGTTCCAACGGTGTAAGCTCGAAATGAAAACAAGACCGTCCAACCTTCGAGCCTTTCCATCGTTTGGCAAATCGGTTCTATTACCTGTACAACTTTACTTCCGCCAGATTTTTTCCCCGAAATTAGGGCTTTATATATATATATAATCGAGTCGTGATACAGCTCATAACTCAGCAAAATTGATGTAAGGAACATCGTTTTTAAGTGGCCGACGAATATTTACGGACCGACCTCGAACTCGACCACTGAAAATAAATTGTCTCACGCTAAGCGCTGCTCGTCTTTCACGGTATATAATATAGCGACTCTTTGATCTTGCCAAGTAATCTCGTAAGGCCGTGGAATAATAGATCATCGTGCAAGGTCGCGAACACGCGAAACCGGTCCTGCGGTTAGGCATAGAACGATACACGCTTACGTCTGTGCGCAAAGGGAAACGAGGATTTCCTCGTCCCGATTATACGAATTTCGGAGGATCAGGGGAGAGACATTGCCAGTAGTTTCGCGAGATATCTCGGTTCTGCACACCAGCGACTCGGTAAAGTTTTAGGCGAATCGATACGGTCGCTGCATTGTCAAGGTAACCTGGAAACTTCGAAAGCACAACGGTGCTTAAAAAAATGCGTCTGCTTTAAACTGTCGTACATAAGCTGTACTTCAATAAATTATTATTCTGGAAAGATACGAGTGAAATTTTCGATTTCGAGGAAAATATGGTGGTATCTTGACGATCGAAATAATCGCATGCTTCTGGCAAATATCTGGAAGCTTATTTCCGTCTCAAATATAACTTTCGTAATACGATCGAGAAATTACTTTACCGCACGACATAACCGTGCTCCTAACTTTGCGTGTGTTCCTCTGTAAAGGACTTTCTACTCTTAAAATTTCACTCTTCTTCCGCGGAGTATAATAATTTTCCTCCGCGTAAAAAGCTCCCCGTCGCAAAGCACGCTGGCAATTGCGTCATCGTAATTATGCACACGGTGAGTAGCTATTCTCCTTTTCTTTCCATTGCTTAGCCGCGATGACAATTGCAGGAATCAGAGTCTCAAAGGTACATACGTTTATATACTCGTACCAAAGCATCAGACGCACCGATGCAACAATTCGGTAAGCTATTCCTTATGATATCCGTGAATTTACTCCTACAAACCATTTATCCTTCCGCATAAGTCCCTGCATTTACTCCCTCAAATGATTTACCCTTCCGCGTAATCCCGTTGATTTACTTGTTATACGTATTTACGCTTCCGTACAATTCCCCGCATTCACTTATTCAAATTATTTACCCTTCCGCGTAAGTCCCCGCATTTACTCGTTCAAATGATTTACCCTTTTCCGCGTAATCCAATACATTTACTCGTTCCATGCATTTACGCCCCCGCGTAATTCGGTGCATTGACTCATTCAAATGATTTACCCTTGCGCATAACTCCGTGCATCGACTTATTCAAATGATTTACCCATTGGTCGAGGAGAGCGCAGCGATTGCAGGGGCGTTCGGCCTCGTGACCGACGGTTCCTTCATCCTCCTCCAAGCGGCGAGGGAGGCCTTCGCCTCGAGTTCGGCCTTTCCCTCAGTTTTTCACGGCGGTCCTCATCGACCAGCCCTCTCCTTCCTCTCCTCGTCTCGAGAAGCTCGACGAATGCTCCACTGCGAATATCACCTCGAGGCACGATTCAAGAGCGCGCACACGACGCTCGCACTTCACTCGAAATACTGGTTTTAGACTCTTCAGGCAACTTTTTTTTTTGTTTATGAGGTTTATCGATAGAAAGGATTATTTATAAAGTTTCATAAAGAGTTTCGGGAGAATTTTTTATTTGGTATTAGGATAAATGCAGAGTACTGTTTTTGGGGGTTTCTTAACCTTAGGATACGAAGAAATGTTTTTTTTTTTTTTAAAGACAGGGTATATTGTCTGGATTTAGATCAATGGTATTAGCACTGCCTGATTTATTCGTTCGTGGAAAGACCAGTGGGGCAACCGACACTATGACTGTGTGGATGAAGGAGAATCACCTGAAATGGACGATTCACCCGTAAACCCCAGGATACTGTAAAGCTTCACGTGAAAAAGGATAACGCCTTGTAATTTCAATGATAAATGGCAATCGCTAAATTGTTGGAAACCTAACTATTTGCACGATTGCGGATCATTTTCTTCCTCGCGCACGAAACTTCCCTACCTCTTCAGGGACTTTAATTCCATTCGTGGTTCAAATATTCGCCCAACAACATTGATTTTTCAAGACATTCGGGCAAATCTTGCTCGAGCGCTCAAAAATTTCCATGCTCTTCGCGATACACTAAATTCAAGACGCGGCAATGAGAACTCGCATGCTCGTGGATCATTTTCTTCCCTGCATGCTGAACGCAACCACCGCCTTGGAGACGTTAATTCTATTCGTGTCGAGCTCGATCCAAATCTTAGCGATAAGGGTTCGCATGACCGCGATCATTTGGCTTGACCGATATTCGAATGATCGATGCTCCAGCCTGCTGGTCCGCCCACGGTTCAGCGGTTCAGCGGTTCACCGTGACGCTTTTTCTGGCCCACACGCGAGCATAATGAGTACTCGAATATCGCGTGAGCGGTTGCGGATAAGCCAAATGTAAAAGCTACGTACAGATATGCATACGTAAGCGTAGAATGTGTGTGTGTATGTATTATGTATGTGTGTGTGTGTGCTAATGTGTGTCCAGGTCGTGAACACGGAGAAGCGACCGAAGTTGCGTGGACGATGTCAACGTCGATAGGGTAAATGTACGACTGAGAATGTTGATTACCGAAAAACGAATGGCACATCGATCGACGATGGCGTTTTACCGTTTAAAATGTAGGACAGTCATTCCAAAAGTGGTTTATATCAACTCCCAAGGTCGACTTTGACTTGCAGGGGATAAATATGAATTTTATCTTAAATCTTTTAACGCACGGACCATCTTGCTAGGATAATTCTCGTCGGCGTGAATTGTTTTGCTGCAACGACAGAAATGTAAACTGGAGGTCAACCATGAGTTTTACATATTTTAAGTAAATAGAATTCCTAAATGTTAGTTTTAAGGTCAAATCGTAAGTACGCCAAAACGCATCGGCTCGTGATTTTCAGGTATTATGGTCGGTGGTTTTATTTAGGCTTCTACATAAACAGCTTCGATATAAGAATTAAAGACACGCATGAATGGCATTATATTTCTTTATTAATGTCCCATTATGCCGTATGGCTTAAAATTCATTACATTTATCGTGGCCGTATTCGTATATTTAATTCCCGACGCTGTAAATAAACTATTACTATGGATAATATTAATAATAAAATTACTATATATGTGCACGGAAGCCTCGGATTTTCCTAGAAATTCTGTAGTACCTCAGGATTTAAAGCGACATCTCGTATGGTACATAAAAAGAGTATGTAAATCCTTGTAAACTCTAGGAACTACGTTTAAAAACGGGAAGAAACGAAAATTGGCGTAAAAACTTTGCCCATTGGAGAGATTTTGATCGATATTCGGACATTCCGTCGTGAAGAATGGCATAAAAACTTTCCTGCTAGTTTTCACACTTTTCACGTATGACTAGAATCGAATACAACCTGCATATTCTCGATTCACATTTTTTCCGACGCTCTGTCTTGCAAATAAAATCAATTAGGAATGTACCGTTGCTAATCTCGAAGGAAGTGTAACGTTATCGAGTGCATTTCTTTTTTTTTTCCTTTTTTTTCTCTTTTTTTTTCACGACTCAAAGTCCTCAAGCGGAAAACACACCCCTAGATTATTATAATATTGCTATACCGTAGAATATACAACGACTAAAGATTATATGGCAAGCTTTAAACCACTAATAGCTCGATATACGATATCTTTTTACTACCGATAAGGAATAAAGAATTGTGTTTCGTGACCTCGCGCTTCCACGCGAAATTTCATAATGTATAGCATACGTAAAAAAAAAGGAGCAAGATCGACGAGCGGATTAGAAGTAATTCCTCGTCCTACGATAACCGATAAATCGCGAATACGAATGAGACCAAAATTAATCGCAAACCTGCATGGCACGAGCGACTTCGTCGCGGCGGAAAATAAAGCATTTCCAGTTGCGACCGATACGACTGCGCCGATCAATACAAATCCTACAAATCGGCGATCAAGGAACAAAGTACATACAAACAGATACGATGTACATCCGTTTGGATAATATTAAATTAATCGATATTTGGCATGAGCGTTAATCTAATACACGTATCCTAATGTATCTACATGTACGCACCGTGTGTCGTATATTTCAAATTATTTAAGGCGATATATTAGGTTGTTACACAAGCAATACGAATTCTCGGTTCGCGCGAATATTCTTTAGCCGATAAACGTTTACATATCATCCCAATACCATTAATCGGTATAAATACGCATTTTCGATTAGCACATACTTTTGATTACGCGTCGTGTCAAAATTTATAATGCCTAGAAATCCATAACTGCCACGAAGAACGATTAGAAACGATGCCGAGTGTAAAAGCAATCGAAAACATCATGAGCTTGAAAGAAACTAATACGAGTCAAAACACTTATTTCCATGGCGTATAAAAAAATACAAAGAAATCGATGTACTTCCTACGCGTTAAGACGAATGGAAATCCTCTGTAACAACCTAACAACCAAAGTCAAGATAAAGAAGCACCATTAAAAATATCCACGGCAGTTACTCCCACGACCTAAAGTCCTCGACTAATAAACGAAAAATGCGCAAAGAAAGGAGCGGGAGGAGACAATGGAAGATTAACTTCTTTAAAACATAAACGTCGACCGATCGCCCTCCTCGATCGACTTCAAGAATCGCCTTTGTGCTTATTCGCGTTCTGCGATATATCTATCGGTAAGGCGCAAGCACGATCGGTTAGAAAGGTTCAATTTGACAAGATCGATTTAGTAGTCACGCACATTGCGTTTCTCTCTCTCTTTTTTTCGAATTTTTAGTCGATACGCACTATTTGACTCGAAGATAAAACCGTTAATCGACGACGATCGTCATCAGGCTGTACGTTATTCTTGCTCGACAATCCCAAAATTCGCTTCTGGGATTATTCCTACTTTATCTTCGACGAAAGCTCGTCAAACAGAGGTCGATAGACCATCGTTCTTAATCGTGACCCCGCTCGTTCTCCTCTAATAACTCCAAGACGTGCCCACGTTTAATTCGGATTATTCAATTCTCATTATTCATCCTGGACGATCCCAGGAACTCCTGCTTGCGCCTATACCCATCCTAAAGTAGCTTTCGGATAAATGCACGGTTACATTGGAAGATTAATTCCGACGAATTAGCGATCTCGATTGGCCGCCGATCTTAATTCATCGGTTTATACGCGGCGCCCTTCAAACGATTTCAAGGAATTGTCACTGCGCTTATTACCGTCCTAAGATCTTTTTAACGTAGACGCACAATAATATTGGAAGCTTAAATTGGACGAAGATCGGACGCGATCGTTCTTTCGATCGACAGCCTCGCGTACCTCGATTCGTGCACGAGGATATACCTCGATCGATCTCGACGAATCGCTTTCGTGCTTATTTTTACCTTGAGGTATTCCTAAGATAAACACGTTTATACCGGAAGCTTAATCAGACGATAATGGATTAAAAAATCAATCTTGCACTTATTTTTATCCTCAAGTATTTCTAAGATATGCGCACGTTTATACTAGAATTCCAAATTCGACGAAAATCGCACATCGCCCAATCGCCATTGTCAACGAAAGATATTAAAAAAATAAATTTCATACCTCCCTTCGTCTTGGAATACTTCTAAGACGCGCGCACGTTTATACTCGAAACTTATATTTAAAAAAATCAACCATATAATCGCCGTCGTGTTCGACCAAGAATCGAAAGAAAAATCGATTTCACGCTTCCTTCAATCTCAGAATACTTCTAAGACACGTTCATACTGGAAGCTCGACCATTTCCTTCTCACAAACGCGTTTCTATAAGCTCACAGACCTGTTATCACTGATGCGATAACAGGTCTGTGTGCTTATAGAAACGGTATCATCGTCGCGAGGTAAGACGTCGGTGAGAAGGAAGTGGTTAAACCCGAGGAACGAACGTTCGGCCGATCCGCGGCTCTCGGACGATCCCAAGGAATCGCCCTTTCGCGCCTATTCCCGTCCTACGATACTTCGAAGCTGCGCGCGCGATTAAACTGGAGGTTTGCAGGAGGCCGAGAGAACGCAGCCGCTACTTACTACCTATTATTATCACGGCCATCCGCAAAGCGACGTCTAGGCGACTAGAGAAACGGAGAAAGGGTCCAAAGCTAGCCGGTTTTAGGTTGTCCGCACTCTGGAACTTCGAGAGGGACGAAGATTTCTGGACGTGACGGAGTGTCGTATGAAATTGGAAAAATAATCTCTATCCTTCGTTCTAGTTTATCGTCGACGCCTCTGCCTCGCTTCTTTGCTCCTCAGCGATCAATGCCGGGTTAACACTTAAACGGCCTCGATCTCCATTCCTGACCAACGACGTGTCGCGCGTTCAACACTGAAACTACCCAAACGATTAATAAATCGATGGCTCCGCGGTTTCCTTGGAAAGACCCTCGAAGAAGCTCCCGACGGTGCGTTTTTGAAGGATTTTCGACGATTCCTCGCGAAACCAGAAGAATCGAATCGTTTGCCTTTTCTTCTTATTCGTGGATATTCGTAATGCATCCGATTAGGTGGAAGAAATGGCGGATGGTTTTGGTGTTGAACGAGCGACGAAGACGCGAGAAACTTCGCGCCCTTGGATCCTATGCTGTGACGTTCCGCTTTTATTATACTCCACTTATTCATCGGAATATCTCCCGTAAGACTTTATATTTATTTTTCATTCCAAACGATTATAGACCTACGGCGATTGCGACCTTTGAGAATGTCGTTATCAAGCGACAAAATGGAAATGCAGAAACACGATCTAACGCGCTTTAGCGTACGACGATGCTTCCAAGCTTTACTTTTTCTGGACAATATTGGGGATTTATATACACGCTGCATGCCTGTGCTTATACACGATTAATATACGGAAATGGCGTTACTGGTGTAGAAGACGAGTTTCTAGTATACTACGAAGGAACCAACCGTCGTTTATCCTTATTTTCATCGCTATATTAAAGCAAGCGCAATAATCCAATACGCGCGCTCACATCCAACCCTCGTTTCGCACGATTTTGATTTAAATATTATTTAAAATTAGCAGCAAAAATATATATATATATATATATATGTATATATATATACGTATATATGTGTCGTATCGAAAAACTATGGAGGGGTAGTAGCGTCGACCTTTCGAAGAAAACTCCACGATCTTTTTGTCACTGCTCGTTTAGGCACATGCACGGACACGTTTCTTATTTTGCCTCAAAGTCCAACCGAGAAACAAGAAGGAGATCGTTTCCACGTTAACGACCAAAGGCATGAATTTCCATTTCGTACATTCGGCAGATTCTGTACCCTCCTTCATCCCTGCTTCGATCATTAATCTCAAATCCATTCCGCGTATATACGCGAAAACCGTGTCAAACGCGATCCAAAACTTACGTATATCGTTCGTAAAATTATCACGGAAGCATCGATCCCCTTAATTCCTGTACTTAGCCATTTATCGTACTTATCTCCCGTACTCGATCCGTTCGTCGCAGACTCGCTCCACCGCGCAAATCGAGGATTGGACGCACTTTTGGACGAGCGAGGGAAATCATTTCGGTGACGGATCGAGAACAGCGAATCCACGTTGTTCTTTGGCATCGATACAGGAACCGTGGCCTTTACGAGCGGTGCTCCGAAGAATTTTGAATTCTTCCAAGGGAATTGCTCGTAAAGTCTCGTTCAGAGCTACTCTCGATACTTTGCCGGCCGCGCATTCGTCGCATCGCCATTAGGTTGGCGCGAACGAGTGGCACGCAAATTGTACTGTCGATGATAATTATTAATAAAGAAAGCCTTTAAGATAACTGTTTGGATTAGTGGGTAAATTGAGAAAGACTGGAGAACACTGGAAGCGATTATTTCTTTAAAAATATCACTAATACGCGTGCCTGCGCAAACATTGGAATGGCGTAGTAGCATTAGTGCTGGTAAAAAGTCACGCGTACGTGACAGCGGCCGACAAAGTGTTAAAGACCACGCTTTATATATCAATTATATATCCGAGCAAGAAGACGATAAGGAGTTACAATGGCAAATTCTTTCTCAATCTTCATCGTCATCGCCGTCGCGGGCCGTTTAAGTGTTAAAATCCTTCCGAAGGGAGGTTCACCTCCTCTCCTTGTCTCTCTTTCACACACGCGCACACGAGTACATACGCACACACACGCACACACTCTTTCTCTCTCTCTCCCTTTCTCTCGCTATTCCTCTCTGCTCGAAACTCATTGGCTCTCATACCCGACTCTGTTCTGCCTAAGCGTGTGTCCCTTAGTGTGTATACTATTGTCGACTATTGGCTGCGATTAGTGGTTTTTCTAGTCGACAGGGGAGGGCCGGCGAGCTGCTAGTTAGGATATGTCAGCTGGTAGTAGTCCCCACCCGCGCAGTCCTCATCGGGGCTTTGCAATTGCTTCACTCGCTTTATTAGCGCGCTAGAACACAAAATACTATCGCTGTATTGACGTCCTCCGCTTCTGCGGCTTTTTTTTTTATTTTTAGTCGTTACGCTCTTTTAGGGTTTCTCGCTTTCGCTTTTGTTTTCCCTTCCTCGTTTCTTTCTACTTTTTTTTTATGGTCATTGGCTCCTTAGATTCCTCGGGTGCTTTCGCTCTTAAAGGAACTCGCTTTAAGTTTCGACGAAACTCGCGAGAGCTCGAGGCTAGTTTTATTTCGGTTTAACCGCTTGCACTGAAATCGCTCGTGAAGGTTTGCGTGGATCAACGAAGCTCGAAGGTAACTCTATCGAGTGCCCGTGGAAATTTCGTGGATCGAATGCTCGCAACAAAGTCGTGCTGAATTTTTACCATTTTCCTACAGCAGGCCTTCTTAAGGTGTCCTTTTGAGAAAGACGATGCGTTATACTCATGAATATTTTACCAATCACGTTTTTTCACGAGATTATGAAATGCGAATGAACACTGGAAAGAGTATCCGTGTTACGATCAGCGTATAAAATTGCATTTTCTGATCTGCGGCTGAGTGCAAGTCGATTAAGTTTGTCGGGGAATGATTCGATTGAAATTAAAACGATGACATTGTGAGAAGCGCGAGACACTTTTGCGAGGAAAGCGCTAAATTTGGATGCATTCGCGGTACGTCGCTTCAGTGCAAGTGGTTAATGGTACGGCTAAACCCTTGTCGATCGAATTAACGCTCGAAAGGCCGACCATTGAGCTCGTCGCTTTCCGCCAAAGGCTACCCGACGATCCGCTGATTTACGTCGATTAACTCGGTCACGAATGTGCTTCGAACTTTCTCGACCTTTCCGACGTTTTTTTTTTTTAATCTCTAACGGAATTTCAAACATACTTTTATTACGATGATTGGTTGGATTTTCTACAACTTTTCCTCGCGTAATGAGTTCCGATATTGGGATAGCTTTACTTCTACTTTGCGGAAACCGTTGAAATGCATTAAGGGCATCCGGTAAATCTACGCGTTGCATGGAACTTTCGTTAATAGGTCTCGAAATTTTAAGTGGTAGTAACCGTAACTCGTCTGGCGCTATTTATTCTCGAACAAACGCTTTCGGCACTTTCAAGCTTTTGAACCACTTCGCGCTTTGTTTGGAAAATTTGAGAACTGCCGCTTATACGAATATACAGTCCTAAGGTGCTTTATTTCATTACAGCTACGTTGTTGTAAGTAGATATGCTTTTGATAGATATAATGTATAAAATGAAAATGGCAATGGATTGAAAGAAGATACACCGTGAGGATAGCGCGATGTTCATACAATATATTATACGAATGGCAGAATATTTGAACCGGACAAATTTGGATAAACTAAGTTTGATTAGAAACTATTTACCGAATACATTAGCCGTGTAAAAAATAAAGCTGAGCTCGCGATCTTAAGATACATTTACTACTTGGTAAAAACATTACTTGGTGAGACTATCACTCAATTTGATAAACACACAGACGATTTAGACGAGCACAGATCAGCTTGTGGGCCCAAGTATCGAACACCAAACAGCGACAAAGTTTAAACACAAAACGTAAAGGGCTTGGGACTTGAAGTATTTCCCGGGAAAAAAGATATTCCTCGCTAATGCGATATTAAATATCAGGGAATGCTCAACGATACTTTTCATGCCTGTCGAAGTGCGATATCGTCACTTCGACGAGTTCCACTACGTATTACTACTACGCGCAAATTAAGAAAAAAAAAATAAAATAAAAGACACGAGATAAAGGAAACAAACTGATATCCGGCTATAGAAATACTTATCGCACGATAGTCTAGGTAACTTTATCTTACGCTTAATCGTTATCAAACGCACTATTACTGATATTTCTAGGCATTCTTCGAAGGAAAGATACACGATTTGTTTCCATAGGAATATTATCGATTATTCGTGAAAGATTGCAGAGTGAGGGTCGGTAATTTCAGGTGCTACGATATCCAATCACTACGGGGCGATATAAATAATAGAGGAGAGCATACATTCCTCGATCGTTCACCGAACAAATCGGATAACAAGACATGCAGCGCATACAGTAAAAAGCGTAGTTAAGGAATTAGAGATCTTAATGGAGCAGCGGCTAGTTAACAATGAAACGTGATCGAGTAGATCTTCGTACACGCATTCTAAGGTAACAAGTCTCAATACGCGTTACCACGATTTGTCTTGCGACGGTACTTCGATACGTCAAGATTTATAAGCAAATCTCTCGATCGGTAAACACGTTAGAAATTGATATCTCTAATATCAAAGTTTGGATAAACGTGCTCGAGATTTCTAATCGCTAGACTGGTTATTTTGATCGTTATAACTAAACCGTTTATATGATTCTTCGGATCAGATAGAGATTCTTATGAAAATTAATCGATAAGCCGATAAAATATTTTCCAAGAATGCGCAATGACAAGTATATTCAACCTTCTCCATTGAGAACATATAGCGATCGTATAAACAATCAATTTTGTCGTTCTTTCAGATGTCGAGACATACAATTTTCATTCCAACAAAATCGTAATAAAACCTTGCAATAACCCATTGCTACGATGGACATTGGAGTATTAATATTTTTTGATTTTTATGTTACTATGGGAATCCATTCGACAATATTTTTAACATCAGAACTATCGATCACTTTATGGCCATATTTAGATGTACCACATATATATCTTAAAAACAAAAGGGAAAAAAAATAAAAAAAAACGCCAAAGGATCTATAATCATTTATATATTTTGATGGAAAAAATCGAGGCGATAAAAATGAGAAATCGTATCATCGCTGTTTTTATGACAAAGCTGCCCATCCGTGATTTTGACAGATATCGGTAGTTCTGGTGTTAATGTTTCCGGGTGATTTGGAGGCTGTTAATGATACATAATCGCCATCCACGAGAGGTACATCGCTTAACGTCCGATGCTTAACGACGCGCCGCATCTACATAACGTCAGAACGACGGCCGCTAAAACGTTCGTCGAGCCTTTAATTTCCTACAATCGCTTTGCGCGCTCGTTTATCTTCTGCTTGCGCAACCAAAACGGAGTACAGGCTAAACATCGTAACGTCGGCTACCGTCTCGCATGGCGAGTCCTTTTTCTTCCACTTCCCTTTTTCCCCCTTTTTTGCTCTTTTTTTTGACGAATACCGCAGTGCCGCCGACTCTTGTCTCGGCCTCGAACTACTAATTAACCAACGCTAATTACACGCTCGAATTGTATGCAAATTGGATAGGAACCTAAACGTGAGAATGATTCGGAGGCGCGCTTTGCGCGATGCGATGGAAGAAGGTAAGGTTTTAAGATCCTAGGATAGCGCAGAATTCGGATGCAAATGAAAGTTACGGATGTCGCGTTGCTTCGAGAAACTTCGATAAAGGTTTGGGATGCCCCTTAAATCGCGTTACTTTTTTTATTCCATATAAGGTACTGTAAAAAAAATTCTGCGTCATTTATATAAGCTCTATATATCATTTGAATTTCACGATTGCGCGTGAATAGCGATTTGAAATGCACACGGTAGATGAGAAATATAGTCGAAAGGAAATTTCTCCGTGCCTAAGTGAAATTTTCTGTGACTCGAGCAATTATCGCACGTGAACAGCTGCTTTCGAGTAAAAGGCTCGACAAAGAGACAACTCTCGATGCGGAATTTTGCCGGTACTCGAATGAAATTCATTTCGATAGCTCGACTGCCTTTCCGTCCGGCTATGACTAAGAACGTCCACCTGTCTAGAAATTTACGCAAGCATACCTTGGGTTCCGTAAAAATGTGTCGGCCTCCGGCTCGAGCATTGCTCACAATTTCACACGGTGCGATAAACTCGCTTTCCGCTCTGGCTTTTATCAGCGCTGGCAATGTGTAATCTTTAAACGTCCCGGGACCATCGTCGGTGCTCGGACGAGGACGGAGCCAAATAAATAAATACTTTCTAAAACGAGAGCATGTTTGGTAGTCTTACCAAGAACTCTATGCAAATAAAAAGAAAGACAAAGAAAAACACTTGACACGCGTTTCCCTCATCGATGACGAACTTGCGATATACAAAAACGATCGAGAAAAAACAGGTTTAAGCAGTAATTTCGTAACGCTAAATGATAATATATGATCAACACGGAAAATATCTTTCTGAAAAAAGACGGGAGTAATTAATAATATAAGTAAAAGTTTCAAAAGACGGGAGTTGGGCCGATGATCTAAGAAGTGGAAGTCTGCTTTAAAAAAATCTCCGTGATATCGATATTTAACCCGTCAATTTCGTGCATCAATTTCTGTATAAAAGGACTTTGCCGTTGATCAGGATTTTTTTAAATTAGATCGAAGAATGGAACTTTGGACGGGCTTAGAGGATTAAAGCACGAAAGCCTTTAATTCCTCGATATCGTTTTATTGTCTTACGGAGAGATACCGCGATATCCAGAGCGATTGTTTATAATTTCAAGTAGATTAATAAGAATAGAGACTCGGATGATTCTTGGCCATCTTGTAGCTCGTTAATATTTAAAACGTTCAAATGATTAATAGGAGTGTACCAGGAATATAAGATATGATTATTAAAGCTCTTCGTGTACAAGAAGCGGGATTTTAATTATCTCTACACGCAGCGACCGTCGAGATTACGAAGATTTTTGAACCTGTCCTTTATTCGACTCGTAGTCACTGAACTCTTATTTAACTTACATTCCCCTGGACCTTATCCGAATATTTACGAGGACTCTCGAGATTTTTAAGTAAATTGCTACCATTAAGAGCGGTAACGGACACTTCCATGACGTTAATATTTATATACTAAAGAGGATTTTATGTACATATTTACATCATAAATCTATGAAACGCAAAAAAATTTAATTTCACTGCACGTTGTCGTGTAAGCCGTCAAATAAATTGCCACCGGCCGTTTTATTTTGCTCGCGTTTAATCCTGATTGTTCTCACGATACTAAATTTCTGGATCATTCAAATTTATTCAACGAATCGGATAATCGCGAAGAATTCAACTTACAGATATACCAGATTTTCCTTATTTCGTTTCCTAATTGTTAATCCTACTCGAAAAATTGGTAGTTGCGCTAATTTTCCATGAGAGGACCAAAGCGAGATGTAACTTTTTATCATTTTTTACAGGTCAATCGCCGGGAGGCACACGACTCAATTACACCTTTGGCAAAACTGCGTCAACAAGGGAAACCTTTCAAGAGGCGAATCTTGGCCGCGGTGCAAATTAAAAGTAGATGCAAAGTGAGTGTTCTCGCAGGCGTGGGGCGTTGGGCGATAACGAGACGCATCTAAAACCCGCACTCACGGCGCAGAACCACTCGTTAAATCGCGAAGATTTGAAAGAAACCGCGGTCACACTCGCCAGGAGGAAGCGGCCTTTGAAACAGAAGTCCCACAATTTTGCTCCACCAGTTCTCGTTTTGCTTCGCGCTTTAATTTCGACACTCGAAGTATCCTTTGTTTCTGATAATATTACCAACCTCTTATTAATATCCTGCATCGTAATATTAAATTACACGAGTTGAGAGAAACAATAGAAAAAGTCGGCGGAAAGAATTTGATAAGTGTTTTTTATGTTTAAGTGCGTAAAAAAATCTGTCAACGGGGGAATGTTTATTTAACAAATTTTACCAGTCCCCGCAGCCAAACGCTTTGATCGTGAATTTTGCTCGTTCTTTTCCTAAGGCTCAAATGCTTGACAAACATTACTCATCGATGTTCCGTACACTTTAAATATTTATTCCATTAATCAAATATCGATGAAGTAATACAAAGCGTATACCTAGCGCATCGAACACGGATCATATAGCCATAACCATTAGCACGTTTCACTTGCTCCTCTCAGACTTCTCGAGGCACTCGAACTATTAAGCGGAACGACAATTTGTCTGGCGTGTCAAGTGGTACGTACCAGGTGAACCTAGAGGCATCGTCGTTTCCCGTATCACGCTCAATTATAAAAGTTGAAAAAGATCATTTTTTTCTGTAATACTAAGGATTAAAATACTTTGTGATAAACGACGAAACTTTGCGATCAATATCCGCACGATTACATCCTTCCAAACAACCTGCGAATTTTTGTTCCATTAGGAGTCTGCGATCTTACTCGAAGATGTACAAAGTCCTTATGAATCGTGTCCTGGCATTTCGGATATATTTGATATGTATATTCGGATTTTTCAAATGCCAAATATAATCACCACTTTCATATCGAGATTTACCATTATAATGGGAAAAATGACAAAGTTCGATGCGAAAAGTAAGGCATCGTATCCACTCAAGATTCGATGTTTTATCAAAACAAACGTCCGCAAATTTCTACGGAGTGCCAAAGAGACATTAACCTCTGGCTTTAATCGATAACATACGAATTTGTAAGAGGCAAATATAGGATAGGTCATTGACCCATTAGCGCGAGCTTCTTCCCCGTTCTAACAATTTGTTCGAATAAAAAAGCAGATTGTCGAAGGTACATAATAATCAACAACTATGAGGATACTGTTACGAACTCAGAAGTCTAACCACCCTTTAACATCCAAGAAACGACTGCCATTTATTTCATTCCACCGCTTCACAACAATATCAAATAACGTATCGAGCAAAACACACCAACCAACTCTCAACAGCCACCAACCCCATTGGCTTCTTCCCTTCGAATTTCCCACACCACCGAACCGACGAACCGCGACGACGATTCGTCCGATTTCAAGCTCCGGACAAACCGAGCAGCGTTATCCTTTTTCACGCGAAATTTCACCAGGAAGATTTACGACCAACGAGCAGCAATTTACTCGCAATATTTACACGGTAACCTATCCCGAATCACAATATTGTCCGATTCACCCCGCCATTCGCGCGGCTCTGCCGGCTAATTTTCAAGGTACGTTACCCCCTGGGTTTCAATCGATAACACCAGGAGCATCCGTGGAAATTAAGTTCCCACGGTACGCTTCACCGATTCTGGGGGCGACACTTCGATCTCGATTGCACGAGTAACTCGCGAGGGACGTATGGCGGCGAGCAGGTGTCGATGATAAGGCAATAACACGCGCGGAAAACCAAGAAACGCTTGGCGTCCAAGCCGCGACTGCCGGCCGCGCCATGACAGAGTCTGAGTCAGTCAGCGCGAGAGGGAAGCTGGAGGGGCACGCGATAGGTGGGGGACACGACGCGTGTTTCCAGGCACGCGATTTTACCCTCTTACCGTGATTTCTCCGACACAGTGGCTCTCAAAATTCTTTTTTATAAGCCCTAGCGATCGTCCATCGAGTCGACTATGGAATATTGATCGACGATCGCCGCGTGGTATTGTTTGGATACTAACTCGATGAAGGACGACGAAGTCTGAATTGATATGAGAGAAAAGCTGGAGGAGCAACGCGTGTTACCAGGTATGTGATTTTACCCTCTTACCCTGATTTCTCCAATTCTCAAAATTGGTTTTGATAAACCCCGGTAATTGTTCATCGAGTCGGTCATGAAATCGGTCGTCGAGTCGATGATCGTTACGTGGTATTATTTACACACCAACCCTCTATGGACTACATTTTCTTGCAAGACGATTCTTATGGCCTCTATTTAGAAAGATCTAGCAGAACAAAGTTCAACGTAAAAGACGTTATTGCTTCGCCCACGATGATCTCTAATAAATCTTCTAACGAAACAAAGTAGCGTTAAGTAGCCTTATGAACAAAAAATGGAATCCAATAGCCTACGAAATCCATCAAACCTACGAAGTTTATCGCATTCGGTACACTCAAATTCGCTTCGTACCTATTCAAAGCCTAATGGTGCGATAACCTCAAAATCAAAAGCCACGCGGAAGAATATCCCTGCCTTTATCTCGTTTCATTTTTCGCCCCGACACCATTTTTTCGCCCCCAGACTGTAAAAAAGAAACTAGTTTCCACGCTCGCGAAGTTCGATTCAATGACGGCTTTTCATGTGGAATTCCGCGACACCGGCGGAGCGCCACGTTCGAATCGAAACGCTCCACTTCCGTTTTCATCTCGGTTTCATTCACCCCGTTGGCGGGTAACCGATAACGAACTTCGTTATTTAATAAACGAAGCACCGTCTGGGGCCAAGGATTTTTCTTTGAAGCCTCCGCTTGTTTCCGCAGAAGGCTTTCCGATTGAACGGCGCTGCCGGATAGGCGGCTCTCTCTCAGTAGCGTCAAACGATACTGGATGAATAATATCTCCGGGAAAAACGTGTCGGTTTAAAGCGAAGTTTTCCCTTCGATTTGCAGGCAATTCATTTCGCTTAGCCTTGCAGACGAGAGTAAGGTATTGAATTTCTGCGATGAATGTATTAACCTTCGTGTATGTAATAATAATATAATAATACTATGTTATTATTTATAACTTAGGGGTACACACCTAAGTACCGTACAAGGAACCGATGTTAAAGTATGGCTGGAGGGTTTGAGTCTCGAAGAAATATTGATTGTAGAAGATGAGCGAGGTTATGATGAAATGTACGTTCGAAATGCTCATTGTACAAAACTTCCATGAATCCACGAAGGATAGTCATGAAATTTATCCGTGTTTATATAAAATGCGTTAAGTTATCATTGGAATTTTTACATGGTAATTACCATGGATTATGAAAGTACGTCTTAAGAAGTTCATAAATTCAATATTAAATTCAGCGAATTAGTCGTTAAACGATACATGAAAGAATGGGCTAATTAAATAAGACCGAAGAAAACCGTACCACCGATCGGTCTTAGAATATTTTTTTTTCACGATGATTTTATAAGAATCGCTCAGCTCGATTGTTTGATATTACTAATATATATATGCGATACGTAGATTTAACGTATAATACGATAATTCAATCGTTCCAGGTAATCAGTAGCGTTGCGGACCTTTTCAAATATAACTACAAATACTCCAAAACTTTGTATCCCTAGCTAACAAAATATCAACGGATAAATAGAACAAATAAATAGATCATTAGCGTTCCGCGGAAATGTGCACAGAGAAAAATGTTGACGTTGCGAGCAATTATGGTGCAAACCTACGTTAAAGCGGCTGGCATTTTCGTTTGTTTAATAAAATCGCAGATCAAACACCGCATGCCGCGATGAAAGCAACTGTACCATTAACCTAAAATTACAGTTGTTAGATAAAGACTATCATGCATGGAAATACAAGAATCTCAGAATTGTCGTACCCTTGCAATTTCATGTACCGTGTAAGACTTTAATCTCTGTATTCGGTCGTCACAATGCAATATATACGGTAATGGAGTTTTTTTATAAATAATTCCAATTCTACGAAAGACACGTATTACTCACAATCAGACGACAAGAACTCGCCGAAATTCAGTACGAATATCGTGGAATAAATTATTTCGATAAAGAGTAAACACGGAAAATAGTATCGGACATGAAGTATCTTCGTGAAAATTCCTGCGGGACTAGTATCGATGATCTTCCGACATAGATCAAAGGCTACTTAGGCAAAGAAGCACAATACGTCAAAATACAAAGTATAGAAAAACACAAGACAGGACAAGTACGTATTTGCCACCATCAGCACCGAGTCACTCGTAGCTTTGCCATTGCTACCGTTACCTTTAATTCTGAAAGATAATCAGTAAGAAATGGTAAACGTTTTTTGCAACAGTAGTAGATCGTGTACACGGTGTATCAAGGAATAAGCGAACATCAATCGACGCGCCTGCAACGCATTGCGAGCAAACCCTTCAAGGGTTCAACCCTTTGGTAAGCCTCGGTAGACACTCACAATACGCGATAAGCAAACTTCTCGCACATTTATACGCGTACGTAAACGCGAAAGGGTTAATCCGATCCGTCAAGATTATCCAGCCTGCTTAGCCCTGCTATTACGGACAACTCGAGTCATTATTAAGCGCTGCTTACGAAGTGAGAATAAACGAAAGTAGTTAAAAAGTACCGACAAACGTCCAGGATGCACGGTAAGTAGACTCGTAGAACATCTATTGGCGTTCATGAATATAATAAACGAACTCGTCGATTGCCTGTATATGCGGGTATATTCCGACAGAGGCGAAATAACATCGATCGGTCGGTCTCGTTACTTTAATGGTAAAAACACTGTGCGCGTAAAATCGAGCATCGAGTTATTCTAGTTACTGTATTCACAAACTACCGGGAATTTCGCGAGATGGTGTGTAAAGGAATAGGAATATGTGACGACGAGCAATTGCGTATCCGAGCCTGACTCGAGAACAGAGCATTCGCTAATGTCCCGATGTGAATTGACGTCTGAGAACCGGTAGGAGAGAGGAAGAAAAATATGTACCATGAAATGAGACGATGTCGAGTCAACGATCGACGCAGCTTCATTGAAATACCAGCGTACGAACGTATTTCAATGACAATCGTATTTCTATCTCGAAACGAAGACCACGTCTTTCAATTCAACCGTGAATATTAATCTTATATACACCAATGCTTTATTATATGGTTTATTATTTTAAAAAAAACAAACGTAAAGACCAAAAATACGTGTTGGAATTGGAATACTTTTAGACTACTTATCTGGAATACTATTTACAGCCGACTTCTGAGAAACGAGTTCGATTTAAAGTTAGAACTAAGATCTCCATGAGAAGGTACACGCTATATTTCTTATCGCGATGTCATCAGCTTTTGACCCGACCTTATCATATTCCATCGTACATCTTTTCCAGTTATCGGAAATAAACTCTTAACCCTTTGCAGTCCTGTCTCGAACGTAGTTCGACATCGTACTCTTCGCTGTCGATGCTTTGCAACCGTCGTACGCGTAATCCAAATAAACTCACCGCTCCATCGTGTATTTTCAAGTATAAATAAATCACGAGCTGCAACGTGAATCGGTTAGCGTAAAAGAAATGAAGTCTTTCGGACAGCAAAGGATTAATATTACGAATTGAGTTGATGCGATCGCAAAACGTTCTTTCTGGCTCGAGATCAGCGCTCGCGAGGTGAGAATCGTCGTTCATACTTACGTGGAACGACGAATTTCTAGTGGGTTCATGCTACGAAACGTTTGGAAGCCCGAAGGAGGGGCGGAAAAATGCGAATACACACCCTATCTCGTTGGACGACTGACTGTTGTTGTTGGTAGCGGCGTTGTTAAGATTGTTGTTGAGGTTGTTCGAATTGTTGGAGTTGTTGGCCTGCTGCTGGGCCTGCGAGGTGTTCAGCAAGGTCGTCCACTGTCGCATCACCTCCTCGCCTTGGGCCTCCAGCTGAGAAAGGATGCTGGCCTCGTCCATCGCGTGCAACGCCGTGCTGGAGTCTCCTCTGAAAATATTTCGGGCATTGAACAAAAGACCAGGTTGGCGCTGTTTGCGAATAAAAATAATGATAATTTTTTCCTATCGGCAGCGTGCACTACAAGGCTGTTTAGTATCGTATTTCCAAACGTGCGTTATGGTTCTCATCATCGAAGGCGGTGCCAAACCGATGTTTTAATAAACTTTAATGTAAAACAGAAATACGAAATGATCAACGAAAAGGAATTTTGGAATACAAACCGATTTTGTTCCTCGTAAGAACTCGTGTCGCTGCGCTCATAATCCAATATCAGGTCGTCGGAGGCGATGGATTCGCAGGGTGACAAAGTGTCCACGCTACCGGCTCGGCTTATTCGTCGACCATGTGGCGAACTGTTCCCTCCACTTTTTCCATGCTGGACACCTGCAACAAACGGAACGCAATTTTAAGACACCTCGAAGCGCAGCTCGCTCCAAAAAATACTTTGCACTCTCGCCGCCATGAGCGGTTAACCTATTGCTCTCCAAAAACATCGTTCGTTTTGCATTCTATACGGTGAGTTATATCAAAGTCACGCTTTTTTTGTTCTAAATCAACCATAACATCGGTATTATGCCCGATATACTTAAATATATTTATAACCTGGATGATCAACCGCTTTAATACTATCGATAACTCTAGTCACCCAACGGGCACCCGCATCTTCTTTCAATGACTAACGCCTCGCTCGAACATAGCATAGCTTTTGTATCAACCTCACCGTTGATTATTTCCGTTTCATTTACGAGCCAATCACCCTGATTTACACCACGTTACAAAATATGAAGTAAAGTAAAATTACACATACTATGCTGTAAACGTATATCGCTTCGCAACTGTCCTACTCAGTACCGCCATATTCGCGCGTCGACCGTTAGTCTATCAGAATCACATCGACGAGAGAGACAAAGTCCTCTAAAACGGATGAAACAGCCTAACAGATCCAAACTCACCAGCCTTAGAGTTCGATTCCACCAGAGTGTGACTGTTCTCCGTGACCACCTGGCTCGCCAGGCCCGACTGCAGCTCCACGCCAGCCCTGGAGTTCTCGTCGAAGATCAAACCCGGCTGATCCGCAATCTCATCGTCGAAAAACTCCCTCCCCTCCGACAGGCTCAACGAGTTGGAAGCGTTGGTCGGCGTACCAGGACTGTCATCCTCGATCGTGTTCCCGGATCGTTCCATGACGTGCTCCTTCTTCGAGGCCTTGCCGCCATCCGACTGGGTGATGCTGGCCGTGGGGCTGTCGAAGAGGCTGTCGACGGGCGACGTCTCGTCGTCGATCAGAGCGGTGGAGGTGGCCGCGGCGGCCGCGAAGGCGGGGTCCTCGATGGTGAGCAAGACGGATCGCAAGGTGGCCTTGGGCAATGGCGGCTGAAGGCTCTGAGGAGGCCTCTGGCACTCGTCGCTGGAGCTCAAGGAGTACTCGTCCGCCATGGCCTCGCCATGGCCGTATTCGGGATCGTCGGAGCTGGGCGGGCTGAAGTCAGACTTGATGGATGGTATCTTCTCGGATCGGGAGCGATCCTTGTAGACCTTCTCCTCGCCAAGGCCCTCGTCGTAGCCCTCCGAGGACGTGGTGGACATGGAGGTCGTGGATTCCGTGTACCTGTTGTCCTTACCCACGATCCTCTGGTACTGGGACGCCCTCTCGCGGACCAGACCAGTGTTGGCGAAGGTCTTGGGCAAGGGAATGACCGAGATCTCCGTGACGGTGCTGTCGTCGTCCCGCACGTCTCGAACGTCGAAGCTCTTGCCGTTCACCACCATGCGGAGGTTCCTGGGCCTGCCCGTGGGCCTTCTGCGCGGGTCCAGGTGGTCCATGGCCCTCGCCTCCGCCTCCATGCAGCCCTGCTGGCTGCCCACTCCCGAGTCCTCCGTGCCTGAGCCCTCCTTCGAGCTGGCGGAGCTCTTCGAGGCCGCGGACACCTTGCGGCTCTGATTAGCAGCCGTCTTGGCCAGCTTCGCGTCCGTCATGCGCACCGCGTATTGCGGCAGGGGCAGGTGGCTCGTGTGAAGGGTGTACCTACCCACTGGCTCGGGGATGCCGGAGGTTCTTCTGTTGGCGTCGACGTGGCCCGCGTTGTTGATGCCAGCGTTGTTGTTGTTATTGACGTTGCCACAGGGGGTTGGAGGGTGCGCGGCTCGGTTCTTGGTCGGAATGGAGCCGTAGACCTGCACCAGCCTGGGCTGCTTCGGCAGGTAGCTCTCCTGCTGCTTCTCCTGGTTGTAATGGCTGACCGTGTGGCTGGTGCAGATGTCGCCGACCTTGTTGGTGAACATGGCGTGGGGTTGTCGGTAGCCGAAGCGGTTCGTCCTGACGGCCAAGCCGGTGGACTCCTTCTTGGGCGGCGCCAGCCTGGGCGTGGAACGACCGGAGGACGAGTTGTGGACGTTGTTCGCCGACTCCTCGTCCCGCCTTCGCTCCTGCTCCGGGCCCGCGGACTTGGAGCGCGGATGGAGGCCCCTCGACTCCGTGCCGTAGCTGGTTATCGGCATCGGGATGCCGGAGGTGGGTCTTCGGCGAAAGCCGAACGACATCGCGGTGCCGCGGGTGTACGAGACGCCGCGCTTCGCCGCACCCTTGTGGTCGTTCTGGAACACGTGGAATTGTCGCGGGTATTGGTTAGCGAGTGCTTTATTAAGAAGCTTGCGTAAATAGCGCGAATTGCGTGCACCCTTTAAGTTTAAGATGTTTAGGTTTAGGATGTTCGAGGATTTTTCTTGGATGCCGCAATGGCCCGTGGGAGGTTTGATTTGTGATTTATGAAGAAGTCGGGTCGTTCTGAAAGGCGTTCGAGGTTCATCGGTTTGTGAGCGGTCTGTGGTATGTATTGCGCGAATGAAATCGTTGCGTCGCTATGTTATCGTCTATATTTATCGATTAATGTCAAAATTTCCTTCTTGCCAATGTTGTCGTTTTGAGCGCTTCGAATCGACGCTTTGGAGCACCGTAAGGCGCCGCGGCGTATTTTATTTATGGGTCGTGGGGAGATATGCGCTTTGGATACTTTGCGTATTTACGATGTGTATAGAAATGTATTTTAAACTGTGCGATGTTAATCTTGCAAAGCGCATTAATGCGGTGAATATAAATAAATGCAGGTTGGAAGATGATATATTAACGTTCCTCGTCGCGTGTCGCGGCGGCTTTCATTGTCGGGCAATTTCGTGGATCGATGTAAACGTAGGTATTATACCCGCTATCTATGCTATTCACATGCTGGATACATGAATCTTACTATACTCAAAAGCGGACAGGTGCTTATATTACGATTCTGAGAAATAGTCGACGGCTAAGAATCCTTGGGGAGCGCTATATCCAAAGTCCAAATATTTCTCGTTTTCCGTATAAAAAACTACTGCATATACAAAAAGAACTTAGAATCCTACTAAGGTCTTGAATAATCTGTGCATCCAATTGCAAATTGGTTCGTACAAATCCTCCTTATTCTCATGATCCTAAACCTCCGATCAAACATCCTGGCTAATCGATATCAAGAACGAAGCACATCAGCCTGAGAAACCACGGATCGCAAGGTGTTTTACACTCAAACACGACAAGCTTCGATCGTCGAGCATCGAATCTTTCTTTACCTACGATTCACATCGCTGGCTGACCAGACGTGAGGTCTCGGACTAAAGGACAGTGTCGGACACGAAAGATAAACCGGGTATCCATGGAAACCTAGTGTTGCGCGTGATCCTAGCAAATTTTCCCAGCAAAATCAGCGGCCTTGCGGTCTTGCAGGCTTTATCGAGCGTTGATCGATGCATTGTCGCACGCGAGGAAGTGCTCGCAGACTACTAGACCTGCAGGGAGACGGAGATCCGCCTTCGCCAAGACTCTTATCGCTAACAATACCCTTCTGTTTCTCGTACCGCGATCTCGTCGAGGCGCAGAAGTGTCCTCTCCGACGGTGGATGGAAACGAGAACCGCCTTACTACACCTCAAGCGGAAAAACCGGAGCGTCTGGTGGCCGCAAAAGTTTTGACGTGCATCAAAATCTTGCGATTTTTCTCCTCGTGAAAAGAAGCTCTGGCAAATGTTGAATGCTTTGATATATCGTTGGTGTTACTTTTTGGAGCGATCGTCCGCGTATTTGTTCAACTCCTTGTTATCGATTATCGAGGATATTTAGACTGGGATTTACCGTTTCAAATGCGCATCGAATAACAAGGTTTATCGTAATAATATAACCATTCTATAAAAAGTGATGAAAATTGCACGACAGTTACCGATAATATCGAACGTCGCGAGTCTGCGATCGAAGGATAATTGAACGATCGGTCTTAAACGATCCCAGAAGTTACGCATATATGCTTTACTTTGCACGTAACCTAATCGCCATAAACGTGATCGAGAAAAGCGTTTAAACGTGATTAAATGAAAAAATCGATGCGATGTTCGACGTCATATTTTTTTTATGCCGAACAGCGACGCGGGAGAAAATGTAGCCGAGGCGCGTGGAAGGTACAATGAGGCCTCGATGGAGACAAAAGGGCGAGTTGTGGGTGTATCGTTGGAAAGGCCAACCGACGATAACCCCAGGCGGGGTTGGTTTTACAGCGGTGACATTGAAAACGTCCATTCAGCCTCGCGATAAGCGTAATCTGTGTGCGTGAATATCCGTAAGAGCGAAGAGCGTTATCGCGGGCTGCGAATTTCGGGACGAAAATGACGTCGATTCTTTAAATAAATAATCCGGCTAATCCGATTTGCAAAAATGAAGCGTCGAACGTGCGTTTTATTATTCGTACGTGGAGTGCGCGGAGTGTAAACGTTTGCATACCGATATGAGCGCAGCGTTGTGACAGCGTGTACGAAAACAATTATCGAGCGCGATACTATTTTGGTCGCGATGGAGCATTTACGGTGGAGGAAAGTTTGGATGCGATAACCGGTTAATCGGGTTTAACATTTCAATCTCCGCAATAAACATCGAATGGAATATGCGTTCGAGTTGTATTAATCTCGAACGATTGAATTTCGCGGATGAAAAAGTCGCGACGCTAAAATTGAAAATAGGCAAAACGTATTATCACAGAAATTCAGTGTAATTGCTATAAATAACGCTTTTCATATTTTTGAATCTCTCTGCGTACACGTGCGTTTGCTTTGGAAAAGCCGCAAGGGATGTATCAAGATTTTGACGACGCGAGTAAATATCTTGACGATCGTTTCAAGTTGGGAATTCAAACTCTGTCGGAAAAACAATAGTCGCGAGTTTCTAGCCTCTCGATCTATCGTTGAATTTGTTTAAGCCATTTACAAGATGTAGAGAAGACGGTTCCAATACGTACGAGACATATTTTGGGACACTCAACCCAATTTGACAGCGCGACATTGGCGTGGAGTTCCACCTCTCGATCGTCAAACCGATAGCGAACGCGTAACGTCTCTCACAGAGGCTAGAAGTTCCGAAACACGAAGTAACCCGATTCAGACTCCAGAAATAGAGCAACCGCGTCCCCAAATCAACGGATTTAAGACGTTGCCCGAGTGCAGCAGAGTCGAGCGGCACTTTGGAGAAGCCTCGATGGTCCGAGTGTTTTCGTGCCGCTGCTCGATTATCGCCATTTGATCTTCACGGCGCAAAATCACCATCGAGCGATTTCTCCGCTTTGTGAAATTTAGCGGAAGGATGGACGGCACTGTGCGTCGACGGGCAGAAGTGATATAAGCTGTTCGAGAATCCAAATAGCACGGGGATTCTAGGAAAATACGCGAAAAGCACCACGAGGCTGACCCAGTTTTTGATATCAAGTGCTATAGTTACGAGAGAAAATTTGTTCTATACTTTGAAAGAGCGTCTCGGGTTAAACGATCATAGAGGTCAGTGTCAAAAAATTCGAGAAGCGTATCTAATGGTGAGTAAGTCGAGTTTTAGAGTTCCGATCGCTCCTGAATTTTCATACGCTATATCGTGTACCTTATAATAATGGTTTGAAATACGGTTGAGAGTGAGGTTTCAAAGGCAAAGCCGATAGATCAGATAAATCACTATAATGCCGATACAGACATTTTTTTCGATATCATCAGCCGTGACGTTGTTCGAAAGACAAGAGGAAGCGAGATAAATCGACGATATTTCTGAATTCGTATCATCGATACCCGTGCCAAAGGTCTAAATATTCGATATCCATCCTAAAAGATCTCAGGCTGGCGGCTAGCGTCGAATGCAAATCGATCGGCCGTCATTTCGACGTGCATAATCCACGTTTCCTCCAAAACATCGACCCTCGCGTCCTTCGAAAGACGCGAGCAAAAGCAATCGGCGAGGAACCTCCACGGTTGCGCACGTTTCTTCCAGAAAGCCGGCTGTCACACGTCCTTCGAAACGTGGGAGCAGGACACATCGACATCCCCTCGATCCTTCCAACCAAAACCTGCACCACACACCTGACATATTCGCGAAGGAACCTCGAGGAATCCAACCGAGAAAACTCCACGAATCGAGCCAGCAACGACAATCCCGCCGTGCACGTTGCCTCGCCAAAGGCCGGCTGTCAGTGAACCTCGAATCACGAGAGTCGTGGAGCCGTAATACTATATTTCCACGCAATACCCGCCGGTACGAAACCACAGAGCGTACCTCCCAGATCTGCCATCGATACCAAAACTGAATTACACAACACGACGACGACGGCGATGCACGAGCCTCCTTCGAAAGACCGGCCGCCGCGAAATCGGGAGCGGGCTAAACGATCCGTCCGGCAGTAACCGCGATCGAGCCCTCGATCCCTCGATCGTTCTAGCAGCTTTATCGAGGCCCGGAGGAGAGATCGGCGCGTACGCCCTTGCGAGGGAGGACGTGTGGGGAGAAGTGCGCGGTACGAGGAAGGCGCTTTCGGGCAGAGACTTCCCCTGGACGAGAGCGCGGCCCTTACCGCAAATGCGATCCCCTTCTCGTTCTCCAGGGAATCATCCTCGCACCTCGTGCCGCCAGGCCGGTAGTCCATGGCCAGTGTCGGCTGGAAAGCACCGCGATCGATCCTGGGCAATGTCACCGCTCGCGGCTCCTTCACGAGCGCGCCATCCTGCGCCACTGGGCCGGAATATTTTTAAACCAAGGGCCACCGCTTTTCTTCCTTTCCCTTCTTCCTCCTTCGCTGCTTTTTTTCGCCTATCCACCGACCGTGGGCCTTTTATCCGCGCTCCGTCACATCGCAGAGATCTCTTACGAGGGACGCACGGCTCCTCCTCGATTTCCTCGCTCCCCCTCCCCCGGCCTCGACCACCCCCCGCCACTCCTGGCCCGGCTTTTTCCCACCCCGCCACGCAGAGTCGGCGCCCACGGAGCGTGGGATCGATCGGCTCGAGTGCGCCGGCGTCGCGACGCTACGGCCGACGGACGTAGACTGCGAAGGACCGATTTCGCTACTGCGCCCGCGCCCCTCCGAGCTCGGCGTGTGCCGCTGTCTGCATGTGTGATGGTGTGCCTGTTCGTTCCTGCGCCCCTGTGTCCGTGTACGTAGCGCGCCTGTGTATGCCGCGTGTGCTCGGACGCGTGTGTTGGCTGTACATGTGTCGAGTACGCGAGTATCGGTGTGCGTGTGTATCCACGTATGGTTATATATACGTGCGCATCTGTTATATGTATGCGTGCGCATCTGTGTATATGTATGCGTGCGCATCTGTGTTATATGTACGCATGCGCACGATACGCATGTGTACGAATATAGGTACATCGTGTGTTACATGCACGCGTGGTATGTATAGCGCGTGTGTTATAATCTGCTGTATTTACGTGTACCTCAATATATGCTGCTGTCTCTATACCGCGCACGCCTGTGTATGTGTATGTACTTGTGATTCGTCGTTACTCGCGAAGCGTGCGCCACCCTATACACTCTCGCGAGTCGAATGGTACGTAATCTTGGGCGAGAGATATATTCGTCCCTCGTTGGCCGACCCTATGCGCGTGTTTGTACATCTGGGGATGCGTGCGTGAGCGTGCTGGGGATTTGGACGTTTGCGCGTGTACGCTCGGCTGTTGCGTGTATATTTGGATAGTGTGCGCGTATATTTAGGAGTTTGGTGGTAAGTATCTGGGGATGGAGTGACCGTACCTCGATGTTTGTGTACATCTTTGAGTTTCGAAGGTCCGTAGTTGGGTGTTTGTATATAAGTATCCGAGGTTATGTATATCTCCACCTCGACGTTGGTGAATGTGTATTTCAACGCTGAGTGTCCGTAGCTGGATGTTTGCGTACGTACGCTTCGGTGTTAAGTGTCTGCATTTGAGCGTCGCGTTTCTACGCACTCGAGCGATTGATCGTCTTTATCTGGATATTATGCGTACGCGTTTGAAGATGTGACTGTGCGACGATGCGCGTGTCTGCCTGCGTGGCGTTGGCGTAGTAAGATAAAACGTAATTCCCACTGTGAGAATATAAGATAGCGCGGCAAGCTTATCGCGCGTGTGAAACGGAAACGTAAGGATGTAGAAGCTGGATGATCGTACGATCGATGCTTTAATTAATCACAAAATGAAAGGCATATCCGAAATTCGAAGACCACCGTCCTGCGAAGGATCGATGCTCGGAATTTCCACTCGTAAAACACGGTTACGTACTTCCACGTAAATTACTCGCAAGCACACCCGCCAGCATATAAAATACCCCCAAGCATACACACTTTTATATAAAACTCTCGGTGAGTCTAGATATTTACATATTTAACATCTACAAGCGCATATATTTGCACGTAAAACGTTTGCAAGCACGCGTACTTGCATTAAAAATACGTGCAAGTACGCAAATACTTGCAAACGTACGTTCTTACGCGCAAAATATTGCGTATAAAATTAAGCATAAAATGCCTGCAAGCATACATACTCGCATCCAAAATGCTTGCATGTATTATTTACTTAAAAAAAACATCTGCGAAAGTACATCCTTACGCGCCAAATATCCATACGCAAAATATTTCCGCGCACACTCGTATACGCGCGAAGCAGTAGTTTATCCAAGGAAAGGTGTTCGGTCGTGACAGCGGAGATACGTCTCCTCGTTGGTTGAAATCCAGTCGGATCGAGGGACGTCTATGAATGCAACGGTCTGCATTCGTCACCTACGAACGCGTCGACGCATCCGCCGGATAATACGCGTGCATCCAGTGCATAATCGAGAACGGTTGCGTGTACGAGCCAGTGCCGGGCGTCGAAGTGGCTGGAGTGTTAATGCCAGACCGAGAGTTCGTCACGTGTGCCACGAGGAGGAGTTATTTCCTCCCACGCGAGAGGGGGGGGGGGGTGTTCGTTTCGTATTCTTCTCCGACCCCCGATCGACTTTACCCTTCCACGGATTTCACCGAGTTTATGGCGGAGAGACACGCGAGAGGAGAGGCCAGCGCAGTAGGGGTGGATTCGTGGAATTACGAATCGGTGTAAAAAGAAGGCCGGTGACGTTAAAGTAAAACGGAATATATTGGGTGTAAAACTTTGCTTCCGCCATGGCCAACGATGGACGATACTTTGAATCATAAATGTACGACCAGTTTTTTACGATAATATTGGAGAAATAAACCACCATTTTTCTTCGTAATGTCATCTTTTCTTGCGGTTTAGGGAATAAATCTTTACTTTTAATCACGTTCGTGCAGGATACGTCGAAGAAAGTTGCTTTATCGCATGTCGTATATCCCTGATTATCTCGGTGTTTTGAATGATAAAAGTTTTGTCGAGTCAACGCGGATATTAAGCTTTCGTAGGCTGACGCGTGACGTTACCTAATTAATTATATCTATTTTTCACCGGACACTTAAGCCAATCGCGTTTATGTAATCTCTGTACGGTTAATGCGATCCGCTACGAGTACATTTCCACGACACTTTTATGTAAGTCGATCATTTTGAACGTTGATCCCGCTGTAGCTTAATATCTCCAAAGCAAACGGCGAAGCGTCGCGGAAATTTAATCTACGTAGCGGAACATGCTCTTCGCGTAATCTACTCTTGTTAAAAAAAAATTGCAAAAATATGTTGAAAGTTTTATGAAATCCGCAGAGTGCAGCACTGTCCGCATAGGTTTTTTATGGAAATGAAAAAAAAAAAATATGCGGCGAATGTTTTTTTGCTGGACTATAACGAAGTTTATACGTTGATATTACACGAGATCGCCATTTTCCTATTTGCCCCGTTTCCTCGATGAGTCGAATGCAATTTCTCTTCGCGATAACCATGAACATTAGTTGCAATTTAGGGTATTGGTTCATAATGGAGAAATGATCGTTAATCTACGTGTACACAGTTTGTACTAATGGCTTTGATCGACCAGAAAACTATAGCCACATACATTACGAAAGACGGAGAAGATTATCGGATAAAAATATTATTGATATAAAAATTAATTTTTCTTTCTAAATAAACAAATATCAAAGAATACCATCGCCTTGATAAAGTTTAAAAAAATTTTGTTTTAAAGTTTGGAATACGCTAAAGGAAATTCGATGTATGTTGCTCATAAGGCGATCGGCTCTTCAACATCTCTGATACGACTTATCGATGTTTGGCCCAGTGGACGTACGACGTCTATGATACGACTTGTTGATGTTTGGCCCAGTCTTATTCATTCTGAACCTTCATCGAGCAAACGAGCTCAGGAGTTCCCTGCTAAGATACGACTCATTCCTGTTTGGCCAGATCGACGTACAACGTTTCCGACACGACTTTGCAGACTAAGGGGTTAATGCGACGCGATCGTGCAGATTATCAGCCTCGCTCGGGCGCAAGAGCTGCTTATCGCCTCGATACGATAAAGCGCATCGAAGAATTCCTCCAAATAAAGTCATCTTCGTGAGTCATTCCCTATATAAATCAACGATCGTCCGGCTTCCCTATCGACACGGCCGATAGCATTCTCGGCTGAAGTTTGAGTCTTATCTTTCCAGCCGAGCAGAGTCGTCGTTACCTGCAGAAGTTCGAGGAATATCCTTGAAACGAAAGAATAAGCTACAATGTGTTTCTTATTTACTCAGCTCCTTACCGCCATACCACGGTAGGAAAATTCGAAAATCTTCTACATAGCAAAACATACGCTGTATTATGTTCGTGGTCATTCGTATAGCAATGTTAGGTATGTCAGGCTGTTTAGGTACGTTAGGCGAATACCTCATAAATGCCCACAAATACCTATGCAGTAGGAGTAAATACCCAGAAGTACTCGTATCTACGCTAAATGTCGACTTTACACCCATTTCTATCCGACGAGCGTTTTCTTATTGCTCATCACCTTGTTCGCAAGTTCGTCGCTCGTGCGGAATTCACGTTTATCGAGTAGAAACGGTCGAAAGATTCGGCCACTTATAGGGGAACGCGGAGAGGCCCTTTACCACCTGGCGTAACCGGGCTCGAGCTTTAATTAAATTAGGTGCTTCTCGAAATGTCAGCTGGATTAACCTACGCGTTAAGCCGTTCATAAGTGGGTGAAGTCGTACACGCATTTCACCGATACGCCGTGGGAGTCGCAAAAATACAAACTGGTCTGTATTTATAAGATAAAAGGGAGAAAGCGAGACAGAGAGACAGAGAGATAGATATAAGTTCCTGGAATCATTAAATATACAAAAGTAGTAAAAAAAGACGATATGACCTAAAATATAGTGTAGGGTGGGCCATCTACCGTTCTGTTTTTAAATTATAGGATATGGCAATACTGGTGTGACCGATTTGTTTGAAATTTGAATACCTGGTCAGTCTGATATTCCGCGGCACGGAGACTCCAACCTCGACGATAAAAAAAAATTTTATTTTAAATATCGATGTAGACTCATTTTATAGCACTTTTAAAAACAAACTTTTAAATAGCCCACCCTATACTATATATTACAACATACTATGTAAACTCTCTTTCATTGCCCTCGAATGCGTCGTCCCTAATTTATTATCATAAATTCTCATATCGATCCAAACAGTGGTTTATCGGCTCGCCAGACTTTCGCGGAATGGCGAGGAATTATGTACGGAGGCTTCCTCGTGGTGCAGCCTAGCGTCATTTGGCAGGAAAACCTGGCGACGATCAATCTTCTGGAAACGGTTCTCCTCGAGGAGAAGAGTTCCGACAAGCTCAGGGTCAAGACGGTATACGAGGCGAGGGGAGTGGGTCGTCGTCGTGTTCGGATACTGCTGACGTGGTGCGGAATAGAATGGCGGGGGTTAAAGCGGGAGGATTGGAAAATAGAAGCACGAAACGGGTCGTGGTGGAGAACGGTGTGACTCACCATCGCGAACGACGAAGGGTCTGACCCACGTCACGCCTGGTGCTATCGATGTTCTTATTCTGCACGGACCGATGCGCGTTAAGCCTTTGCACTCGACTGTACGACCAGGTTGAATGTTCGAATGTTAACCTTATACTCAACCGACTAATCGGGTTGGATGATTCGAGTCTAGCCTTTTACTCGGCCGTACGACCTGGCTGACCCCAGATTACGATATTTCACTGCGAGTTACGTTCTTACGAAACTATCGTAAAATTGACTACTCAAAGACATCCGTGCATAACTCGAAGAGGTATCTTCATCGATCTTTTGGAACAAACTTTTGGACTTACGTCTTCTGAGAACTAGTTCAAGTATAATTTATACGATCGAGGAGCAGGATCGAGGCGAATGACAGCATTTGAAATAGATTAAAATGATGAATTTATAAGATTCACGCGTCCTAGGGTTAAAGGATCCAGGTCCAGTGTTCTGATTGAAAATGAATATTTGATTACTGGGGTGCGCAAGGAGGTTGAAGGTTCAAAATTTAACCGCTTACTCGGTTGTTTCTGAAGTCTTCTATTTGAGTGTCTAAGCAGGTACTATGTTCGAAATCTAACTTCTACTCGGTTATCCAAATAAGTCGAATGTTCGAATGTTTATCCCCTTGGATATTCAAAGTCTAAACTTCTACTCAGCAGTCCAGCCAAGTTGTACATATTCATATAACTTATACCAAAATAAAACGAAAAATCGTGTTTCTTCTATCGTCCATAATATTGCACAATGGATATCCATACGATGAATTACTCTCTCTAACGAGGTGAACGTACTCTTTAAAAAAATACAACGAGAAGATGGACGAATCGAAGGAGAGACAGCTCGTCGAACTTTTATCGGCTTGGAAGTGCGGACTGATCTTTTCTGGAACATTTCCGCGTTTAAAGCTGGAAGTCGGCGTTATCTCCCCTCGAATATTCTCGCGATTTAATGGGGAGATTCTCGGAGAGCTCTTATATAACAGATATAGAGGCTATCCACCGTCCTTTTACGCGTTAAACGATTCATAAGATTCTGAATTTCTCTCCTGGTTACGAAACTATACCATGATGCTCGGTGTCTCAGCAAAGTGCTTTCATTCCATTAATTAACGCGTCGTTCGCTGGCTCTTCGTACGATGGACGTGATTCACGCCTACCAGACATCATTTTTCAACGATATTCTGCGCGATAACATCTCTTTGGATCTAACGCTTTATTTATTCGTCGCAAATCGCGTGCTTACACATCGTTAAATAATTACGTGGCAGTGGAGAAATAATAATAATTATTATACAATACGTTAGCGATAGTAAACGCAGAATACCCCGACTGTTATTAAACGAGATATGGAAATTAAACGTTATATAATATTAGACTTGCATTTCTGCGAAAGGAGTGATGAAAAGGGTCAATAATTATTCCACTTTTTTTATCAAAGGCTCTATTAATAAGACCGCCCATGCGAGATTTGTTAAGGAAGTGGAAGATATTGTCATCTTCCATAATTTTCCATTATTACAAACACCGAAAAGGAAGCTCATTTATTTTATACTCGTTTTAATACCCGATATTCACTCGACTTTTTCCAATCATCTTATAAATACTTATACTCACTGGCGGATGTACTTAAAGGTGTTTGATACTCAAAATCCAATTCCACAAAAAAAAAAAAGAAGGGAGGCGTGTTACAGATCAATACCATGGGCTGTACGCCCTTTCATCGGAATCGCAATGAGGGGGAAAAGTTCAAGGCCATGATCACGGTTACAAAAAGAGTATTACGAAACACGTTGTAAACCGATAAAAATGCATTTCATTACGTTCAGATTTTCTATACGTTCTCCTCCTCCTCCTTCCTCTCCATCCACATTTTTAATCGTGTTCTAAATAAACTGCATCTAATGTGCCAAAAAATGGAACAGTGAAATTCACGATTACTTTTTACGCCAATTATTATATTAATAAAGCAAAAAAATGCATTTAGCTTTACGTTGAAAAAATATTTATAGTAAATAACGAGTTTGCAATGAACACGAAATGTTCTCCACATCGTCCGTAATTTCCAGCTTCGTGGATGTACAGGTAAGCGAATTAATTAACTACGGCCTTAACAGCACCGTAATGAGTCGCCATCTAGTATGAAGCAAACGAACGCCCCTTTCGTTTACTGGACGTGGATAAGCTGCAAAGTCACGACGGGTAATCGATGTTCATTAAATACGCGATGCCTCGATGGTGCTGATCGAAAATTCCAGCAAGAATGAAAATATCCACATAAATGGCATTACACGCGCATTTCATAATATCCCACTCGAAATTCCAGGAAGCAGAAAATCATCGTTTTAAACGCAGACGCCCGTCTCGCGATCCGCGATGGAAAATTCGAGGGGCTAAATTATTGGCGTAAATCGCATCGTGCGTTTCGAGAGGCGGAGGGTGAAAAAGCGCGGAGCCGATCTCGACTGGCTGCCGATGGAGTGAAATCAGGATCTTGACGGCTAATATTAGCCGGTGCTTAGTAGGCTTTTCATTATCGCCTCGTTAAAGTGTCTGTAGGTAGGCAACTTTAATCATGCCCCGACAATTTAAACGAGATCACCGATAAAGCCGAGGTGCTCGATAAACGCTGCATCGTCATGTCGGTGAGTGACGACAGAAGACGAATATCTATTCCGCGAAACGTTTCCTGCCCCGTTTTTCATCCCCTACGTTTATTATTTTTTCTTTTTCGATTTTTTCTCTATCGACCTTTAAATTTAAAATACTTCAACTTAAACCTTTCAGTTTAAAATTTGAAATTTTAAATAATAATTTCTTAAAACTTTACACGTTCATCGTTCTTCGGAACATTTTTTTTCTTCTCTATTCTAACGTCCAGTTCTATTTAAATGATTGCTTCTTTTTTTAATCGAAAGAGATACTCGGGAGAAACGTGACGGAGACACGCGGTTAATCAAATTACCGGTCTTAGCCTCGATATCTTTTTAACTTAATAAAACACTTTAGCGTCTCTGCACAATGCCCCTTCGCGAAATGAATTCCAAAAGGAAATTCTCGGTAATCGTGGCGAATTGACGCGCGCGCAAGGCACACCATGGAGTATGGCGACTTGAAACATCATTGCGGCACGACATACTTCTCCGTAGAATTGAATTGAAAAGGGCGGAAGTCCGTAGCTGTCGTGTATAAATCATAATAAAAGCAACACCTCCGAGTGTTCCCCCGGATCCCATTACGCATACCTTCCTGCGTGACGTGTAGTTAATCGGTAAGCATCGATTTCCTAAGGAGCGAAAAAATGAGGCTACGCCGAGCAAAGAACGTGGAAAGATATCGTGCAGCGCGATCGTCTAGATATTCCAAGGTTCGTTTGCTCTATTGGTTATTCTTTTTTTACGACTATCCTCGTACGATCTGCAACGATCGCGTATTTATTCGCGATGTGATATGCTTAGATGTTTGTTTACCGTGGGATGTGATGTTTACCTATTATACGATATGCAGATATCCTTTAGCCGTTTGCGATGCCGTGTCGAGTGCAGGTCGACATCGTGCTTTCTGTCTTCGAAGCTTAGCAATGAGTGCAATGAGGGCAAACCAAATTTGGTTATTGCGCAACAAAGATGCGTCCATTTGTGTTTAGTTTTATTTTGATTCGTAACTTATGATCTTTTAAATAGCATTAACGCTAAAACTGTGGAAAACGAAGCATTTACTTCCCAGAGCAAATGCGCTGGTCTGTGACGAATGCCTTTTCCGCGATCGTCCACGATTTTATTTTTCCACGATTGTTCCATGATTTTATTTCGTTTTCTATGCATCCCCTTTTTTTTAATATATGCGGTATCGTAAGTACGTTCGGAAGTTGGCTGGTAGTTCTAACATTGAGAAATCTTTTCTTACTTTGTTTGGCGAGAGGACAACATTTCTTAACGTCGAGCTATAAAATGCGTCGGAGCGTGAAGGTTCGATGGTTTAGAAAGTAATAGAGCTTGTCGCAAAAATTGGGTAAACGCGTACAATGATTCGATTGTTTGCGTTGATCGATCTCGTATTACAATATACAAACATTTTCCAATTACTCAAAATGTCGTTGAACTTGTCATGAAAATTGAACAAACTCGCGCAACATTTCGACTCTTTTGCTTCGATCGTATGTCATTAAACGAGCAAGATTCAGTATCGAAAGGAACGTAAACGTTAAAAAGTTTGTTGCGATATCGCGTTAATTAATACCACGTCGCGATAAACACGCGTCTTTTCGTATCTCAAAAAGGAAACATACGATGTATCATTGGAATCGAAGGAGGACATTCGACGGTTCGACGCTTTTCCCCTAGCGGTAAATTACGATCGCCTAGTTAAATACCGGATGACACCTTCCTAAATACCGGTTTGCGCGGCACTCGTAATAATTCCAGGAGATGTAGTATCGCAGCACTAATTACGGGCCTTCGCTTAATTAACGATCTTCCAGGGGCGCCGATCGAATTACAAGCTCTTTGAAAACAAGGTAGCGATATGCAACTATCCAGCAAACCGATCGAGCGTAGAAAATCGGGAGTAAAAGGTGAAGAAGAAATCGAATCTTTTACACCCTTTATTTTCTCGTAGACGTTTCTCATTATATCAGTTTTCTATGTAATTTTATACGTGACAAAAAATACGCGAAGTGCATATAAGGAGTTTCGGAATAAATTCAAAATATTCCACGGCTCGCTCTGATGTGAAAAGAAATTCATATATATACATAGTTCTTGTTCGCTTGTTTTCGAGTTATAGCGAATCGTGTATCGCTGTAACTCTTTGCACAGAACGCCCACCGACAGTGTTGAAACTCTTTACGAAGGTATCGGATAAAGTTCCCAACAAATCCGAGGAACGACCAGACGTATGGAGGTAGCAATACAGTCATTGGTAAAATTTCTGCAGACTCGTACTCAAACGTATGATTAGATCGGACATTTACGTGGCAGTCCAAATATGCGTATTTGTTAGATAAAGGCTTTTATTCCGACCACACCAAAAGCTCTTTTAAGCACAACCACTTTTTTTACCACTAATCTTCAATTACTTTAAGATAAAATACCCGAAAGAGACATTCGCGTATTCTCCCTAAAAAATAAAATAAGTCACCACGGTTCCTCAAATAAATACAAAATGTCTGGACATTTTCGATATTTCTTAAAAAAATAGCGATCCAAAAACTGCAAGTGGACGTGCAAAGTGAAATTAGAAGGAGTAGAGATCCTAAGAAAAATACGACCAAATCCCATTCCCTCAAAAATCCAAGCACGCGCGGCTGATCCTTCGCGAAAATAAGCAAACAAAGTTTGGCGAAAATCAAACTCGTCGTAACTCGAAAGCGAAATCAAACAGACGCGCGAACAGATGTTTGCGCGGACGTTTGTCATCCTACGGAGGTACCGAAGTCGCGCAAATCGAACATTTTCCACTCGTTGCGAGCTGAATAATCCAGCAACGAGACTGGAGTATCGGCCGAGGAAGAGGCTCGTTCGCATGGAAGGCGGCGGACGCGAGGAGAAAGAATCCCCGGTGCCAAAACGGAGGATGGGAGAGAGAAAAAAGGATGCGGGAGGAAGACAATGGCGTAAAAAGAAGCCGCGGCGGATCGCGAGATTTCTCCTTCTCCACATTTCAACCATGAGCTCCCGGCTCTTTCGCGCTTTGCGTTTTTCTACGCTGCTTCCGGTTAGCGGACGGCCACCGGTAAACTAACAGCCATAACGGAGAACAATGGAAAGGAGATACAATGGATAGGATAGGGCTAGAACTGCCGCGATACTTAATTACTCTCACATTTTTCACCACTTTCGGCGTTGCGCGATGAGAGCTTTGAAAGAGGATGGAAATACGCTTGACTCATTGGGTTCGTATGAAAAATTCTAACGAAAAATGGTTTGTTCTTGGAAGGTATTGGAAAATGCGTCGTCGTCAGTCAGCGCGATTATTCTGGACACTGACAGAGCAGTCATTTTGACCAGTTCGGTAGTTCTAGTGTTAAATATGTTCTGTATTTTTATTACACAGCGATGCTGCGAGCTATTTTCAAAAAAGAAGAGGGATCAATATTTCTCAAAGTATCTCGACAACTTCCAATAATTTTAAGGGAGAATACGCGAGAAAAAATCATTTTTCTCACAGTTCCCTTAAAAATAAAACTTTCAAATAGAACTATTCTGGAATACTATCAACGCCCAGTATCGAACGTGAACAACGAATCAAAATTTTAATCGCTCAAAATTACGTTGTACGCGTTATAAAAATTATAATCGCGTAATTATAAAAATGTCTATTAATCGAAATGCGTTCCTTGCCACCGCCATCGTCCTCGCGAAATCGACGCCCGCAGTCTGGGCTCTTTCGTTTCCATCCCTCTTTTCCCGCGATTCGCAGCGCGAAAGGAAAGTCTCCGACACGTGTTTGCTGAAAACCTTTTGAAAACATGAATGGGCACGCCCCGTGCTCGACGGCCGTAAAATAACGGACCGTGCACTCGCGGCCAAGTGAAAAACGAAGAGAGGTGGCTTCCTCCGTTCGCTTTTACCGCGGAGTCGCGCACGGTCTAATCACACGTGCCTCGCTCTCTCGAAGCGACGCGGTTGAGAAGAAAAAATTCTACGTCCCTGGACGGCGCCGATCGAGCCTCTCCTAAGGCAAATCGATTAACTTCGCTTTCGGATCCCTTTTCTCCGCATTTTCTCGTAAACGCTCGATCGATGCTCGTATCTTTTTACACGCGAAGGAGATTTTCTTCAGCATCAGGACTTATTTTCTCGAATTAGGGTTTATTATATACATTGAGGCTCATGATCGTGGGATGGTAAATCATTTTTCTCGGAGAGCGGTGAGAATAATTCCATATTTTGATATAACTCGCTGTTATAATGCGTTTTGAATGCTTAGAGGAATTTGGATAATTCGCTTCGTTGTGCTATATTATATATATTGGATCATTGATTTTATATATTCTTTGGAATATGTAAGCGGTGTGTCTAAATATGCCGAGATAATGGCCCGCAGTTCCAACGTTAAATCACCCTCTGCACCGTCGAGGTTACATCCTGCTTTTTGTCGGGATTCAAACGACGCGGCTGGAATGCGCGTGCCCAAACGAATTCTTCTCGTTTCGATTCGAGCCACCGTGAAAACGCGTACCAAGAACTACCAATTTATCCGTTACGATGTTTCGTCGGAGTGGCCAAATGCTGGAATTCTTTTCCGAATCCTTATTCCTTTTACCAGTCGTTACTTCGAATATTTAGAGTAGAGAAATATTTTCTTCAGACGTGGCGGTGAAATGTCGCGACGCGGACGATAATTTTCTCGAGTCCATCCAGCAACCTGCTATCTCCTCGTTAATCCGTTTCTCATCACTGGCGTCGAGACAACGGTATACACATCGAACCGTTCGCCAAGTATCTCCATTCTCCGCATTACGCTTTATCATAAGTGCCCGAGCCGTTAACCGAGGAAGACCGGAATAGCTTCGCAATGAGGAAAGCGATTTGTTCGAAAAGGATGACTTCATAATGCTGATTTAATAATGCTTTATCTTCCTCGATATATCACGAGTTACCCTTACGTTTCTTACTGCGCCTATCGTTATTAATTTGGTACAACTCTATTCATATATATTACTATATCCATTATATTCAATAAATCCCTTCAATTTGCCCCATCAAAGATTGTTCGATTAGTATCTTAACACTATTCCTACCAGCCATTTTCCATACAGATTTAAGCGTACCAAATATATCCTTAAAGAAAAAGAGGAGGGAGGAAAAATGTCGATAGATCAATTTATCGATCCGTATGCTGCGCGAAAATCATGAAAAATCCCAGAAGCTACCGCGCCTCAAAGATCTACGATTTTTCAAAGAAATCACTGACCGGCTCGTGGAAGGAATACTCTTAAGATACATAATCATCTCCTTCGAATCTTGCGATGAGATGCAAAAAAGAGCCGAGAACACGCTTTTTCTCTGGAGCCTTAGAAATAACCGAAACTAAACTCCATCTCCGATTGGAATGCGCATTGGGCCGCGAGGGGTTAAATCATCTCACGACGGCGAAAATCCCGTTACGACGGCATTACGCGTATATCTTGTATCGCAACGGCACCGACTTACCGCGGGGAACATTCGTACGTGCTAGAGGCACGCCGAATAATGCATCGAGGCGAATCGATACCGTTTCAGATATCGGCGCTGCTCAGGTAAGGGCGTTGAACCTCGTGAACATGACCTTCAACTCGTCGCTCATACAATCAGCTGGATTTTCCGCCGCACTGCCGGGTACCCTGTGTGTGCATTATCCGCGATGCTGGTCAGGGACGTCTTCGCGCGTGGAGCGGAAGAGCGGAACCACGAATTCGTAAAGGCGCTTGACACTTTGCACCTTTCGATATGGAGGATAGAATGCGATCGTTAACTTGCTTATCGTGCCCACAATTGGCGAATTTTTGCGAGGACACTGGCTTTTCTATGGATCGTTTAATGTTCCGGAGACGCATAATTTATGATGGAGGGTAGAGGATGGCATGGTGTGAAGCGTGCAACTTTACTTCCGCCGTGGCCAACGATGGACAATACCTTGACTCGTAAATGTATAATCAGTTTTTTACGATAAAGCCTCGAATCTCGAAAAAAAAAACCAGTGGAAGTAAATTTGTATATCCAATAGAAAAATGGTGGCGGTTTAGATACTGCGTAAAACCGAATATTCCTTTTTCATATTTTATAATCAAGAAAATTGACAAAGATGTCAGTATTATGCTAGTATCAACACTATGCACGCGCGTGTCGAGTCACGCTCGACGTAGAAGAGAAGTACTCGCAAAAAAGCACCGCTGCTATTCATCTAGGTAGATCGATCCGCCCTGAAAGCTCGAGATAAGGGGTGGAGATATTTTCGATCTCACAGGGGCGCCGGATAACTAAATTCGCTCCTGGCGCCGACAACACGTGTGCAGCGAGCGGTGCATTCTAAGCGTGCATCGCGTGCACCAGCTCGAACCCGCTGGTCTTCTACGATGAACTAGGTAAAAGTCAAGTTATGCGGTAACAGCAAGAGTTTTTCCCCGTTGATTCATGGAGTACGAAGGAGCACAAAATTAATCGTGGTCCATGAATATCCCAAGGATGCACCTTACGAAGGACATCCAAGTTCCATGGATCTCAAGCCTGTGGCGTCGAAGAATAGCGATGCTGGGATTGACTTTAAGCAGGTGTCGCGAAGAGGCTGCTAGGGATGTTTGGAAAAAATTGACGCGGAAATGTTACGTGGAGGAGCATCGTGAGATGCAGCGATAGGCGATGTACGCCCCAACCGTAAAGGCTAACTGTAAAGGCTAAGGTGCACGAATAAATTCCAAGAAGGTGTCTGGAAACTATGATGAGGAAATTAATGTTTTATATGGAAAATGCGAAGAAAAACAAAAGTGTGACACGGCGTTCTGGAATGCCAATCTTACACGAGAATTCGATACGATTATACGAATTTCTAATACGAGCACTCTGTGCTCGTGGTAATCCGACGTTTTCGCAAAAACCGTTTAATAGCGACGCGAGGTGCCCAATCATGCTTTTCACGTGTGATACTTTAAGATCCAGATCACGATCGTTGGAAATATGCCTCTCGCTGTGGCAAGATATCAAAGTCATCGAACCTTATGCATTTACAAGAAATAAAGGCACGAAATGCAAGAACCTGTAATGAGCGAATTGATGGAATAAAAAAAAGTGAGGCATGTACGTAGCACGTACCAGAAATGGTCGAGTGAAAGGGAGGAGAGGAATAAGAAAGCCAACGATGTATATATCGCTGCACCAGTGGCGTAACCGATACCCGAAAATTCCATCGGTACTCCGAACTTTGTTCTCTTCCGACTATCTCTCGTCAAAGCTGGTGTTAATCCACGTGCGATACATTGAGCATCATTTTTCAATAAACGAACTGCTTTATTCAAAAAAAAAAAAAAACAAAATCAAGAGATCCACCTCGTAGATATCGTATGAAAAAGTCGAGTGCCGTATTCCGAATTGATATTTTCTACGTTCTACGCAAAGCAACTTGTTATTCGCAATGTGACAAGTATTCTCTCGGTGATAAATATATTTAGCAAAATAAAGAACGCCACGCGTCTTTCGTGGGAAGAGTTTAAATCTACGCTTCGATCAGGAATTTGTACGACAAACCGTGCGACGTTTTCCAGACAGTTCTAAATCTGCAAGGTAAATAAGAATAAAGTGTTTCCTGCACGAAATTATCGCAGTCGGAGTATAAGATTCTTCCTTATTAAACTGAATTTATGCAGGAAGTCCTGTTAAGGCCTCGATGCCAGGAGCGCCTTTGCGAATTAATGAGATTTAATTTAGACATTTTACTTTTAAAACCACTCCGTTACCTTGTTTCACGGCTTATGAATGTAATGCGTATATTATCTTATCGGTTTACATCAGCAAACCTACCGAGGATGTTTAATGAGTGCACGAGGCTTCTTGCTTCCTACGTAAGATTTTCACCGAACATAGTCATTAGCGGATTGATATGGTTTACGGTAAACGAGATAAGACAAGATGGAGGATAATCAATCTTCTGGACAAACGACGTTTCCTTACAAAAGCGACGGTCGTCGAAAATACCAATGGATATCAATTATATTCCTATAGAGAATTAATAAAAGCACTTACGAAGACGCGAATCCAATCATTTCTACAACGGTACTCGTATATTAATTATACATTTCAAAAGGAAATATATCCCAAAGATTCTGCATACGGGACAAAGTATCGCGCATCAAATAAATAATGCGCGAAGTACGATCCTCGCGGTAATAATACATATCGATCCACGAGATGTCGCGATTTACGCGCTTCGAGGCTTAAAAGGGGCGAATTTTGCATTATTCAAAATTGCGCAGGCATCAAACAGTCGCTCCGACTCAAGGTTCGATTTTTGGCGATGCACGGGGGAAAATGGATTTAACAAAGTTATTCTTAGCTACGCTAATGTTCAACTTCGCCGAGTGGAATGTGCCGAGAAGTAGGTGGATACGTATAGTAGCTATCGTACCATCGTTTACCGATAATGTACCTGTGACCCATTTGCCTCGCAGACTTAAAGCGGATTCCGTCTATCCGACGGTCAGAACCGAGAACCGAGTATCGCTTGACCTTTGGCCGAATTTTTCGTGCAGGTACAGAGCGCGAGATTTACAAGGTACGCGGCGATCGGACGGAAAGTGACGAATGTTCGCGATCAAGGATGAGGAAGTGACTTTCGGTTCGTAACCCTCGTTGTCCCTTTCTATTGTCATTCATTATTTTTATTACCGTTTGCGTATAGATCGTTTTTTGCCCGCTCGTAATTCTATCTGTATACGCCAAGGGGTTGCTCGCTTTATTATTAATTACAGTACGTAATATATAATAGTAATAATAGTAATGATAATACAAGAGAAAATCCGTGGTAAAGCGAAAGGGTTGAATTTTGATTTCCGTTCACGTCTAATCCAAGTAGCGTCCGTTCGCACGTGTGGATTAAGTGTAATGGCTTAAATTGAGATTCACAGGACGATAGTTTGAGGGGAAACGATTCTGTTTCGTTAAATCTTACACGAATCCGTCGATGGAGGGCTCGTTAAAAAGTTTCACGTATCATTGCTCGACGCTCGGATGAGTTCCGTTCGCGTGACTGGCTGTCGTCAGTGGGAAACCGATTGCAAGGCAGAAATTTTACCTCGTTAACTTTGTTCTCCACCGATTTCGGAATTCTACTTTTTGTCGCATACGGTATACGTAGCGGTACATGGTTTACATGTGTGCACACTAACGTGGCGTATATTATAAAACAAAAATGGAGAAAAGGATAAAGGATAGAAATCGCGCTTAACGATTAAGAGCTCGATTTAAATTACCTCCATATATTATCGATGGTCAAAATAATCGATTTCGCATTTCTTTTTCTCGCTATCGCTAACGCGCAAGGTCATAATCTATGGCGTTAAATCAACACCTAAGTAGATAACATACGTGTAAGCTTCCATTGCATAGCGCGCAAACCGAAGATTATTGTGCACGTGTTATCGCGCGATTGATACAAGCGTCTATTCGTGTATAACATGCAAAGACTGCGAGATAAACCATAGAAAACACGTGTACCGATCAAAAGCTGGTTAACGAGTACCACCTATGGGAAATCGGAAAGGTTACATTTGCGTGATTCAGTGTCATAGGCGACCAAAGCGCGGCAACGTGGAACATTAGTTTGATCACGATCGATCGAACTCTTTTTGCAGATCTTCGTTCGAATAGAAACACGATGAAACACAGCGCGAACGCATATTTTTTTGTTTTAAGGAACGAACGTTTTAAGCATCAAATATCTAACGGTAACGAATATTATAGTGTGTAGGTATGCAAAATAAAATTCGATAAGGCGCTTTTCGTCGATACTCGCTTCGCGACCGCTGGTGCGCGGATCGTGTGCGTAAAGTGCGAAACGTCGATCATTTAGGTAGATATTAAAGGCATTAATCGATCGATCAAATATCCAATCTTGGTTAACCGCGCGGCCAGGTGCCACATGCCGCCGTACGAGAAAGAGAAACAAATCTTGCACGAGGATGTACCGTTTCTAGATACATGCTCTTCGCGTTGTTGCATAAACGCGATAGAAGCTCTAAACTCCTGACACGTAATAATTCAATTCAGGATAATTATCGCACGCTTAATTTTTGCTACTAAACATCCTGTTTATTTATTTATTTATTCGTGATACCTTGGTGTACAATGATGATCATTTTTGTTACCCAAAAAGAGCACCCTGATATTAGGACATTTTCATATTTTCTATTACGTCCGCGAACATTAAAAATTTGATCGAGTTGCAAGAAAAAAGAGAGACGTTCTACAATATCTTTTAAAGTAATCGCGATATCAAAATTTTAATAAAGCTCAATTCCTTCGAAGTGTTCGGAACATCACGCTGTACCAGTTACATACGATGAATGCTGTAGCATCCAGGACGATACAGATCAACTTTCATGTCACATTGCGTCACCGTGAAAATGAATGCCATAACATTCACGCCCGCGAACGTATTAAACCCTATGCTCGCTTCGTCCTTCCTTCAACGACAAAACGTCGACTGGCGTCGCATTCTTCCAAAATCGTATTCACCAGCGTTATTGTGAGCGAAGTTAAAAACGTGAGAGGCAGTGCAAGTCAGGGACACAGTCCGGTCTTACGGTTCGCGTCGTGCCACTAACGAATAATCTAATCGAGTCTTCGTATTAAGACGATGGCGGAACTCGTAACTCGAGGTTACGTTTGCCCTTGGGCGCAACTGAATTCGATTGACCACACGGGTGTAGAGCTCTTCTGCTTGGCCCGAGGCATTATTGACTGTTATGGGCTGGATGGCAACCGAGCCAAAGGTCTCGAATGTTCGAGAGAATTGATTGCGTTCCTACTGCGAATGAAACGGATGTAAGCCATTGTGCTGTATGAAACATCGGATGTTTTCCAGTCGAATATTTTACTCGAAGTTGTGGGGTAGATGTAAGATATAATGATTTCGAAAATGATCATTGCAATTCGTGTAGTTTAGTACTTTATCGATAGTGGGACGTTGCTTGGCTGTAAACTTACAAAAGTTAGCAATGTTAAAGCGATACGATACTGTACGTAAGACGTGTAGGTATGTGAAAGATTCGAGGAATATTTGGTATCGTTGAAGTTTAAAGATTTTTTAAAAATACAAGTGCTCGTCTTCGGTTAGTCTTGCGAAGTGAATTTTATAATCCGTGAAGAAAGGCACCGGGACAAACGTTTGCGCGGACCAACTTTGAATTTTGTGATCGATGTGTGGATGGAGGAAACGAATTATATGTTAATTTAATCATCGATTTTTCTTGACGGTTTTTCTTGACGGCACAAAATGTAAAAGCGGTCAATGCGGTGTCCGATGATGATCTCGACATATCGAAACACGAAACGGGATTTATTCTGAAGAAGTCAGCGGCAGAACGTGCCAAGAAGGCGCGAATGCAGTTTATGGAAGGCCAGTTGCTCCGTTACTCGTAAAAAAGGCAACATTATTGGCAACTCGCCGGGGAATCTGTTACAGCAAACACAAGAAACATGGTGTAAAGTAGGAATCTCGTAACACCCTCTGCGTCACCAAGGGAATTCCATGCTAAAATAATCCCAAAATAAAACAAAGTTAAACCGACAATAATGACCTTCGCGTCTTTTTGCCGATCACCGTAATACCAAAAGAACTGTTTAAAAAACCAAGAGAAATTCGCCAATGCAGTACGGTAACTAAATATTTTAGTCTAAAATTAGTCTCGCATATACTCGCTACGTAGCTCATTAATTTCTTAAACGTATGGTTAACACACTTATTGCTCGATAATCACGATCGTACTATCAACTTTAATTAATAATATTTGTAAATTATGCAACCTTACATATATGTATAATAAATATAAAAATATTTTTGTGAGTTAATGCTACCTTACGCAACCTCTTATATTTCAGCAATTTATCACAAAACGAAAACTAGAGGGCTATTCGCGCGACTCAACGATCTAAGAAAGAACTTCGATCGAACAAAACTCGCGCCATATTTTTAAACAATCCCGGTAATTTAGTCGCGCGTTGGAGGCTACGAGAGGATGACTAAAATATGCAATTCGGCGCAAGAGAAATCGGCTTTCGAACAACATAAATCAAGATGAATAGCGAAATAATCGGGGAATTAACCCTGATTTAATTACGATTTACAGCAGGACAGACACTTTCACAGAAATAATTCTCTCCGTCCTGCGGCAAAATGTCTGTAAGCCGGAGATGCACAGCCCGCATAAATCCATCCTCGCACTTTCAATTTTGCCGCACGATCCACAGGCACCGGCGATGCTTCGCAATCCTCGACCGTTCCACAATAAAATAACACAGAGCCAGGATACGCTATGCGATGAATTCGACTGCGATGTACATTGAATTTTAATTTAAATCGCACCTGAAAAATCTAAATAATCTACACGGATAACCAAACAACACGATGATATGTATTTTCTTTCAGAAGTATAATGCTTTAGCGGAACTGATATTTTGCGAAAAATACGAGGGCGTCTTTTTCATATATAAATTATTACAGATTTGGGCGACTTATTTTGTATCAAAAAGCTAAAGACTTCCTCGAAGAAAAGTGCTTGAATATAAATACGAATAGCTTAGACAGCGCATCGCAAGGGAGAATTATTTCAATTGTAATGCCCAAAAAGATAAAATATTTAAAAAATCCTCCTGCTCTGCTACGATCGATCGAAGAGCTGCAGGATTTATCGTGAAAATTCGAAAAGAGAGAGTACGTGGAAAGTGACTTTCTCAGGAAATTATCGACGGTTAAGAATATCCCGGAGGCATACGCCTTCGTGCGTTCCCCAAAGATATGTAACACAATGAAACCAAGTTCCACCCACGCGCGACTCGAATTTTCACACGATCGGCCGTGCCCGCGGTGCAACGAAATACGTGCCAAAGGGTATCGACAGAATGCATTGGGAAAACGCGAGCCAAAGCGTCTCGTCGGCTCCGCGTCGAATTCTAAATGTCAGTAACTTTTGCCGCGTACCAGCAATCTGGCGTGCATTACGGCGTTTCGAGCGTATAAATAAACGAAACGCGCAGCGTACGCTCTCGAGTGAGACGAGGATTTGGTTTGTAGGAGATCATAATCAACGCGAAAGCCGATCGAGATATCAACGTCTGCCGATTTACACCGTTAAATCGATTTTATCGTTAACTAATAGCTCCTCGTGCGCTTTCGCAGCTTGTACGTTTATTATCGAATTTAACGAGTGACCGTGCAACGTCTACCGCCGGTATTTAACGTTTGAATCTCGAGCGTTCGGGTTCTTTTATTTCAAAGCGAGACGTCCCTCCATAAGTTACGCCGTACAAGGTGGAATAAAGTAAAGTCGACGAGAGTTTGAATGGTAATGGATGAGAAAGTGATAGATTGAATAACCTCCGTTTAACCGATTCCAAGGATGGTATAAGTAATGGCGCTCCTTTATCGACGTGTAGATCTGCTGCTTTTTAGAATACAGCGTTGATTCGCGAACGCTTAAATTACGAGTAAAAGCTCTTTCCAAACACGTACCGCCCCGATAAGTACGTGATTATCCCTTTCATTTCCGCGGCAAAGTATTTCACACCGTACCATTTCCATTTCCGCTTGCTCGTGAACACATACCACAGACGCAGGTTTCTCCGAGATATTTGCCACGGTATAATTATCCAAGCAAGACCCTTTCGTTTTACTTATTTAGCCGCTCCTTTAAATTGACATTGCGATATAAAATAAGGAAAAAAAAAATGTGTCAAGATCTCGGCTCGTCAAAAGTAGCGCTGAACCGTCATTAGAAGCTTCAAATCGAATATCTGTCCGCTTATATTCGCTTGGGTAATCTCAAAACAACGGGCTATTACGGATGATATGTATAATAGATCTTATGAATATTCGAGCGCGACACATTTTCTCGGAATAACGATGAATAAACCGGATACTAGAAATACCGAATTATCAAGAGTCGTGTCCATCCGTCTCAGACATACGACATACGGATGTATACTCGATCAAATTAAATCAACGATAAGAAAGAAGGAGACGTCGTGAGGAAATATTTAATTTACATCGAATATTCGTGAAATTATGGTAAAACGGGTGAAGCGCTTACCGTTAAACTCACCTGATTTTTGGAGGGTTTTTCCATGATGCGGTACGAAAGCGAATCGCGACGACCGGATGCGATGACGGCGTCCGCCTTACGAGACACGCATTGCCCCATATAGATTCGCCAACCTTATTCCAGCACAACCTGAATGTATTAAATATTATTCAGATTATATATCTTCGCACCTCTCATCCGAATGTATGCCTCACGCGTGCGAAAAAGTTTCGATCCACTCCACGAAAGTTTCCGCCTTATTCCCACAACATACGGAGCACAATTCGATCCGACAGTGGGACGAGAGACGAGCAAAGTGTCGTAGAAAGCGTGGACGAATATTTTAATGATCAAATTGCAGCCCTGTATTGGGAGAACAAGGGAGAACACTTGGAGACGAAAGAGTCAAACTTTTTCGCACGCCGATCCTTGTTTATTAATCGATTAGACCGTTTCCCCTTATAGAAATCGAAGAGAGCGTTTGAGGATAAGATGGAGAAGATCTGTGCGTCCGCTTAGAAGTTTGTACATTTCGAATTGCAGATATTAAGAATACGGAAGCATCGAGAATTCGACGGATTATTTTAAATACGTTCTGGTAAAGAGATCATTTTACGCAATGCAAACTTTTAAGCGGCTTTGCTTTACCGTAAGTTAATTACGCCTTATATTACAAATATTCTTGGTTTTTATATCCACACACGATGCGTACTACCCAAATGTAGCGGTGGAATGTATTAGTAAGAGAAGAGAGGATGTTTTATAGCTACATATTTGCATACGTTGCGATGTATTATTTGTAATATAATATATTGCTCGTAATACAGTATAAATATAGTGTAGCGTAGTATGGAAAAGGTTATACCCAAACACCGCTACGGAGAAAAATAATGCGAATGAAAGAAAGCGCTATATATGCAACTCGCATACCCAAGTATCGTAGAAGTGAGAAAGGATCAAATATATCCCGCGTGAGGAGCGAATGACGTTTGAAAAGAGATTCTTCATACTTATCGTTCGTCGTGTGCGTAAGTAATTACGCAACGCGGGTTTCTTAAGTCGCCAAGCTTTAAGGACAATCGTGTAGAAAAAAGGATTTGCGAGGCGGGTATTAAGAAGAATACGATACCCAGGGAGCTTCTCGTCATTGTAAGCTGACTAAAAGTCAATTTATTACGGACTTAGGATGTAAAGGATAGGCTTCTGTCTCGCTTGAAATTACCAACCGGTAATGGTCGGGCAAAATACGATACGCGTAGAAATCCTCCTGCTTCAAACCGACCCACAATCCCTTTATACGATTCCGAAAAGTTCAAATCTGGACAAAATCCATCGTTCAAATTTGGCCTCGCTTACGGTCGGCCAAAGGAATGAAATAAGCATAATAGCCGATTAAAAGGAGTAAAATAAGCATTTATATATCAAAGCATCCGGAGATAGAGTTTCGTATAATTTCCGCTGGTCAGCCAATATTACGTCACCAACGAGCCTCGATGCTTTCCGTTTCGAATGAATCGAAAGCCGCTCTGTCGCCAACGTAAAATAAAAGGAACACCAGCGTATCCCAGTTAAGTCGATCGAGCGATACGAGGCGATTTTCCGTCTTCGAGTCTATCGACGCTCAATTTCTCGCAGGCTCGACGCGAAAAGGATTGAGTTCCATCTTACTCGAGCCAGTCGACCGGCTCTAATTTAGAAGTGACCCGAGTAATATGGCTAATGCGGTATAACACATTATGTAATAAGTATCCGCACGTTTCTTACCGACATTAGACACTGAAGTGCATCTGCATGCCAACCGCAGATATGAAGCGGCGCTGGTCATAAGCAGATGCAATGGCTACTGCTCGAGTTTACGATGCACGCTACGAGGATTAAATGGTAAAGAACAATTTCCATGAAAAGCCTCGAGATATCGAGGCCTTATTTTGATGTCGGATTCAATTCAACGATCTTCAACGCGAAACATTTATATCGCAAGAAATTTTCGTGAGCATCGAGCTCGAGATTCATGATCCCACAGTTATATTCATCGCACAATTAGAGACAGCGCTCAAAGCATTATCCTGGAGATCGATCGGGTCTCGATGTATTCGCTGACCCACATCGAGTTTCTGGGAGAAAGATTAGGATAGACGGAGAGCGAGCAGAGCCGAAAGTAACGAACAATTTCGTGAAGGTAACTCGGCACGATCGAGAAATCGTTCCCTATCAAGAGCAAGCGTCTAATTCGTCTAATCTAACCACCACCTTCTTCCATTCCACCACCACCGTGTCTATATTACTACCGCGATACCATCGTTAGCACGGCCGCTTTGCCACTTCCTGAATATTTCAGGAACACGAAAAATCCGACCGTTTCACCCGATCCCAAAGCCTCGACGAGAAACTCGACGAATGATATTCCCATCGCACGATCCGAATTCGCGTGTCCGCACTGGTTTTAATCGGTCGTAATCAATTTTCGCGATGCACGTCGATTAATAACGCGCGATCGTGGATCGATTAAAGAGCGGGGAATTAAGGTCGTTGGAATCGTTTTAAATGGTAGAGGTGACACGGTCGTACGAGAGCGTTACGCGGTAATTCTCGAAAGCGTCTGGATTTAAAAAAGATCTATGACCGTGTCGTTGAATAAAAGATCGTTCGGTCTAATGGTCATTAGCGATAGGTTGATAAGCTTCGGATTCGAAGTGGTCTCGATTATTTGAAAGTCCAAGCGAGCCGCTTGAGAGCTCGAACGAAAGAGTATCGAACGCCTATGAATACCAGTCCCACGTTGTTTCTGCGCGAGGATATATTTCGTCCGGCGATCTATCTGGAACGAGTTTATCTTTAGAGAGTAGCTATACTTTTTGCCGGATTAATCTCGCGACAGCTCCCGCGACGATAATCCAATTATTGGTCGTCGGGGACAGTCGAAGTTGGCGAGTATCAGGGACACCTCGTGGAATAGAAAGTAAACCCTCGAATACAGAGGCATTTTAGTAATATTTAACATTTGGAACAAAATGCTGGAAAATATTGTCTTTTTCTACGTATAATCCACTATATAGAATGCGTGGTATTTACGAGCATCGATTCAAATCGAATAAATCCTCGTAAAGATCACACAATCCACTTCAATACTTAGATTAATTACCGGTGAGCTCAAAAATCTTTGTATACCAATCACAATGGTGAAGCATTATAGCCTTTACAACGAACCATTTCCACGATTCTAAGGAACAAAAGGAGCGATGCCCCGTTATAAAGTACAGTGATTTTTCCAAGAAACGACCGATCAGTGGTTTTGACCGCTTAACTAATTTTAGCATTAATCGTCGCACAAATCGATGGGCGCCTTCGTAGTTCGACCAGGTTATCGCGACTTGGAGGCACCGTGCGCAGGACAGAAGCGAGCGGCGCACCGTGCCTTGGCGAACGTGTCATCGGCTGAAAATTACACGTTTCCGCCCGATGGAAATTTTAACCATCGCGTGCAATGAAGGATCGTTGCGGCAACCGTGAGCTTCGTCGTTGTAAATTCCACCTCCCCTCTCGCCTCTCCTCTCTTTCACCATCTCCCTATCCCACTGCCTCCTTCCGCGCTTAGCCGCGTACCCCAATTCGCGTATCCCACTTTTTCCAACGCCAATTTGCCCGTGCACGTCGAGCCAAGCTGGTGGAATAAGTCGTTACCGGTCGAAAGCCAGTCACCTTTGCGCTCTTTATGGGAAGCTGCCTCGGAGCTGTTCCACTACGCGCGCCTCCCAGGCGTGGACAATTTCAAGCGTGCCTTTCGACTCTGGACGATTTCAAGTGTGGCTCTTAGGCGCGCAAAAGACTTTACGTCGAATATTCTTGTATCTTTATCGAAGACTTTTATCGAAGACTTTCTTGTATCTTTATCGAAGACTTTAATTTGATACTCGACTGGTTTGATAAATATCGAAGGGAAGAGGACTTTATGGGAAAAGGGAGAGTAGTAATGTTTGGCTGTTTGGACGAATATCTCACGGGGTGGAAGAGTAGAAGGAGAATTTAATAAGCGATATATAAGCACTGGAGCTTGGCTGTTTTCAAAAAGTATTATAAAGAGAAAGTGGTGAGAATTGTATTGTATAAAATGGAGAATACGAAACTCCGTTTAGTTGGAATTGATGCGCTTAAATATGCCTTGTGCATTTTTCAGTATATCGTCTCAAATGTGTATGTCGCGTTCCACGAGAGGAATAATTCCGATCGACGGAGTATCCAGGTTTGAGTACCTTACAACCGCAAATGGTTGATGTGTACGGGATTAAAAACTTGGGTAATGAGTACTAGCAAGTCGAGCGTGATTAATTCGGCTCTTCGATGTTTTCATTCGAAATTAATTGGTAAAGGCATTGCTCGAAAGCCTTAACCGCTCGGCTTTTATAATTGGCCGTATTCGACATTTAAAGCGGATGGATTCACGATTACCGATCTATTCTATACAAAAGAAAAAAAAAAACTCGTAATAAATCTTTACGAATATAGAAAAGTGAACATATTTGCTTTTCGATAGCGAATATTTATATATAAACCTGAGCAGAATTGTTCGAGATACCGAAACGTAAAACTTTAAGAACTTTAATGCTAGTTAAAGCACCGGTGTTACGTTGACAAAATCGAAAAAAAAAATATTGATTCGCGATCGAATGCAAATTTGTGCCGATTATAAGTCTGCGGCAGCTCGAAAGAATTAAATTACTCACTCCTTTGTTGCACGGGGAGTACGACGTAAATCTTACGTAACGTGTCGCACGTACGTACGTATATCATTTCTCTGAATCACCGGTAGCTTAGTCGACGCGTATCAAGCGTGCCTCACAAAGAAAGTTTATCTCGCATAAATTCCATCCTCTCGAAAGGACCGACACGATCCGTATTTTCATTACGGAAACTATCTTCGTTATACAACGAGTAATAACTATTTTTAGCAGACAAAAAATCCCAGGTGGACAAGACTTTCTACGAGAAAACGGAACGGACGAGGAAACGAGGAACGAAACGATCCTTCTATAGCAATTACGCGAATTGCTCAATGTTCGAAGCGTACAATGCTCGATACCTGTTTAATAATACGATTTAACCTTGGTCCCCTTGAGCGAAGAAACGATTAAATCGATATAGAGATCTCTTTATCGCGTCAAATTTTGTCACGATTTCGGATACAAACCTGATATTTGCACGAATAATAAAAAATAATATATAAGACAAAAGTAACGTTTGCAGTATCGTTTAACGATAATCAACCTGGCAGATTTAAACTCTGCGATCGGCGAAGGACAAAAATACATATCAATCATCGAATCCAAGTTCTACCAATCGCGCTCGTTTGTCGGAGGTCGCATTGGGGGAAGAATAATCGTGGAATTCGACCCTAAACTGCATCAAATTAGCGGTGAAAGGTGATGGTGCGCCGTCATGTCTTCGAGATGTAGGACGATAAATGGCACTGGCCCAATTCACGGTGGCGTCGTGGGTACGTACGTTTATCGGAACATCTTGGGGAACCTTCCGGCATTGTACGTTCACGAGAAATTGAATATCGGCGCGGAGGATGTCTTTCGATCGGAGAACGGCGCAACCTACTTTTTGGAAGACGAGTAATCTTCGAGGCGATAACATTACTCATCTGCGGGAAAGTGCGATTTGAATCGTAGGAAACAACGCGTTTCTTTTCATCAACTTCCGACGATGCTAACAGGATGAATTCTCGATCGTTCCTATTGCTCGTAAAAAATTCAATGCGCGGATAATTGAGAATTATATACTCTTTTGAACATGAATATAGAAGGCAGAAGAATTTCGATGAAACGAATCGTGATTATGACGAACGCCCGTTGATCATGCAACTACGACTATCAACTAAGAAAAGGTACTTTATTATCATGTTTATGAAGCGCGCTACCTGTATGCAACATCGTGTATAGACTTGCACGGATTGCATAGTACCGAGATGACGTGTTTTCCTACATTAACGATAGACAGTTTTACGAGTTTTTCGAGGAAGTAGAGTTCCTCTCGAGAAAGATAAGGATACGCGTATTCGGATAATAGAGCGTTTACGCGCGTATAACGACTTATTAAGGATCGACCGCATTAATTCCTATGCAAATCGTACAAGTTGGAGCACCCGTTCGAACGGTTCGGTATTCTCGGTGCCACGCGCGCTCTAAAATGACACGTTTCCATACGTTTATAATGGACGGTTTTATGAGTCAAGGATATCGAGAAAATAAATGGGTAAATACGATACGCTGGAAAATCTTAATCCGATGGTAGACAAATCGTTGCATCTGGTAAGCTAAGTAAACCGTATAATTCGTCGTAGAATTATAATTCATCGTAGCTACTGTTATTACGCACGTCTCGAACGGGGAGGAAAGGATTACTCAACATAAATACTTGGACACACGTAATAGTTCGAGGAGTGGCAAAAACAAATAATCGCGTTAGATTACGGAGAAAGCAAAGAGATTTCTCTGTTCGGTGACAATCTGGTTTCTTGTAAATATTTCGATCGACGGCTCGCTCGGCACAAATGTATCGAGTAATGGAAAAAGTCGACGAGGCTTAACGTCGGTAGTGTCTCTCTTCGGGATAAAATACGTCGAAAGAAGCGATGGACTTACTTCCATTTTCATTGAAAACGTAAAGCGCGTGCTCTCTCGCTTATCCGACATTGTATTATGGGCTTTGCAAATTGTCTTTTTCGCCAAACCGAGGAGCGCGCGTTATTTTCTCGTAGCCCGAGTAGAAAGCACGTCCACGTTTCGTTTCTAACAACCTGTACGAGCCTCGAATATTAACACCGCTCTCCTCCGTGCGACAAAGGTACGTCTCGCGAGGAATACATCAACGACGTCCGGACAGCCAATTTCCAATCGTGGAAATCGTCGTTTTCTTCCAACGCCCTACCGCCTTTTACATTTGAAATCCCACCACCTCCGTGTACCGACGATCGAAAGAAACGCGACGACCGAGAAACACGGCGCGATTTCTCTGAAATCCTTTTACATAAGAGTAATGTAATATCTCATTGCTAACTACCGTGCCGGCAATGTACTCCTTAATCATAAAGACATCGTTTTTCATCGTCGTGCTCGCGATCCAAGGAAATGAACAATAACGATATAAGTTTCCTCGAACGTTCCAGAAACTGGTTCGATGGATAAACGTCCATTTCTGTGTGTGAGAAATTCAATGAACGGCCGATCGAATAGCCGGCTTAGATATCGGTCTCCACAATTTCAAAGATAAATCCGGAATGACCGTATAATGTAATTCCACATTGTTAGCCGCTGTGTTTCGAGCGTAGCATTTCCATCCTGATTTAAAGGTCTCGCATGCTCTCGGTTAGAAGCGACAATGACCTGCCGCGATTTAAGTTTGTCGGCCGGTGTAAACACAGCGGGGAGTCACGCAAGGCTGATACATTTTATACGAGAATATCAGTGTTCGCGTGTCATAGGTATCCATTGTCGTATGCTTATTTATCGTCTAACGCTTAATTTCAATGCTGTTGCCGCAAACGGCCATTGTTTTACGTTTGCGATAAGAATACTAGTACGGATGAACTAGTGGAGTAGGAAAAAAAATGAGAAACACTTTTCCTTTTCTACTAAAGCGGCGAATAATATGCAGTTATTTTAAGATCCGTATTGTTCGTGTTATAACGGACGAACTTCGCATTTTTCTTCAAAATTTCGCGTTCGGAATACAAACTCGCGTAAGAGAAGGGAATCCTTTCCTACCTAATCTATCGAGACATGAATATATAACGTTAAAATAAAAGTGAAGTCAGCGAATGTTATTGCGAAATAATATGCCTTGAGTCGTCTTAATATTCCAAGCTGGGATCAAGAAAATAATGTCAAATATATATAAAAGTATAGAGTGTGCCAAATTAAATTGCAGTATACTAAAATAGCGGGCGTTTTTTTATTGCGTTCTGGATAAAAACGTACGCGGCAAATCGTTCGAACCGTAATGGATTTTTTGATCCTTCGTCGAAAGGATCGTTCTAACGTGAGAAAAATGCAAGACTACAAAGACATTATTCGTCGATAATCGTCGTTTTAACAAAAGTTCAGATAAGAACGTCGGAAGAAATACGTTATCGCACTTCGGCTTAACGACAGCCGATCGATACCGGTGAAAATATCCGACGCGAAAAAGACCGGATACAATGGCATCGAATTATCCTCGTATTCATGGAGGGCTATTTCGTCGAACTTTCGAGAATGCAACATCGAATCGACGCGATCGATGCAAGGCTCGCCAGCCAGCAAGTACCGGTTGAAATCACTGGATAACACAAACACTCGGAGACCTAAAAATTCACGACGAGAAATCGTGGCATTGGTCGTTCAAAAATATAGCTTGCTTTATAGATTTTTGGCTCGTAATTACGAGGTCGAATGGAGTCGATAAATCGCTGAAATATCCGAAAACGGGAGAACGAAAGATTAACATTGAAGCGCTTCCGACAGAACCTGCGAGAATGGAAGATCAATTAAACGATAAGACACGACAGTTCGAAAATACGATCACCAAAATTCCACTGACGGAAAGAGATATCAAAGACTCGCTTTGGAGGATTATTTTGCGTACTTTTAGACAATATAATATCCGGGGTTTTATATTTATGCTATTAACATTAGAACTATCGATGACTTATTACGACATATCTGGATATGCCAAACATGTTTATAAAATTAAGAGGTAGCAAAGAAGGATACTAAATAGAATACCCCAAGTACTGCGAAAAACGTTGAAGAATCCCAAAAAGAAATATAATAACATCGAGTAACGCGGATAAGGAATTATTTGGTAATAAATTCGGCAGTTCCAAAATTAAAGAGATCGCAGGATGATATCGTGCCCAGTAACTCCACGCTTTAATATCCCCCTCCCCCTCCCCCGCCCCCTCTCTGTTTCGCCCCAATGACTGCTGATCGATAGCGGCCAAAATATCCCCCTAGAATCCCACTGACACGCGTAAAGAGGCACCAGAAAGAAAACACTCTCCACCAACACATTCTCCTTTTCATTCTCCTCTCGTTTCGCGCGATAACGCAAAATTTTCCAGTTTCCTTGGAAAAAGCGATTATGCACGAGATGAGACACCGAAGAGACCGTAAAACCAGATTTCGTTAGTGAAGTGCAAAAAAGTGTGCGGAAACCCCAAGGCCATTGCGCATGCACCACAACCACCCGTGGAGGAGCGCGTCTTTGTCAAAGACACCCACGAAACTGCGACACCCGATGGTTTTACTCACGGGAACAAAACTCTTCGCGGCTCTATGTCCGGTCTGTTGTAGGGCAGTCTCAGAGACGCTGGAAAAAAGAAAAGTAACAAAATATCGCCGCTGTCGAACGTCGTATCCTCTTGTCCAAAGTACTTTTCTTCCCTGGAAATACGCGGCTTCGAGTTTCGCCCATTGCCCCGTGGATTTTCTCCACGTGACACCGGATCATTTTTAAGGATAAAACTCGGATCGAACGACCTTCGAGGTCGATCTTGTCTCCTGGATTTTTCCACGTGACACGAGAAGCCCATCGACGATGAGGATGGAGCTTCGATCGAACCGAGCATCGAGGCCGATCTTGATTAATACGTTTCGAAGGTCGAGGATCGGAGCACGGTCTCGCCCTTTTTCATTCACGGTGCTCCGAAAGAGACGCGGCGGATCGACCGCCCCGGTGGAGGTTACTGCGCTCTATGCAACGAGCCTGATTTGTCGTCCGAGAATTTCTGAATTGTCATCGGGCCAATCTCGCGATCCGACTTCGAGGAGGAACGCTTTGCGCACCGTAGTGGCACTTACCTCTTCTTATGCAGCTAAATCGCCCGGGTGGTTTGCACGTAGTCGTGGTATGCATCATAAAACTTAACGCTGGCACCTACGAGCAACAACGTACCGATCGCGTGAACATGTCACCACGGGTCGCGTATTCACTTTTCCCCGGTTCCCGTATGTCGTACGCGAAGCCCCAACGCGCTGCTCTTTTCACACTTGCGTCCTCGAGCCACGGTACGCAACAGAGCAATCGCACCACCTGTCATTCGGACATATTCGATAGTATGGAACATGCGTCGTGATGTCACGCTCCCCCCATTCCGTGGAAGTCGTGGACCAATCAGCGCACGAACGTGGAGACTGCTACCGGACGAGCGCAACGCTCATTGGCGTCCTCTAGGAGCGTATCGCGTAACTCGATCGACGATATTTTTCAGCGAGCGATATATACGAAATGTTATTTCGGAGAATTTCAACTTGTTCGCAGGATAAGCCAGTTTTGTCACGAGTTTTGCAATGAAAATATCGTGTGCACGTGACTCCGGCCGATAATGGATGGCACGTGAAAATTACGATTACGTGACATTGGCTGATAAACATCGAGTAGTTGAAATGACACATAAGTAATATAATATCGGGGTTTTGATTATCGCGTAAAAGCGTGTTTAAGAAAGTAAGAATTTATTTAGTTCTATTTAATTCCGAAGTAACACGAGTAACACAACGCCAATTTATAGGTAGTCGGTCGATAAACGCTGGTGGTATAAAGCCTACTAATCGGCTATCGATAAGAGACGTATTAATATTCATACAAACTTATTATCGAACGTTAAAATCATAACACATTGATTTTACATTTAAAGATGCGATTTAAACCACCGAAATTTTGATTATACATTCTATAGAAAATAATAAGAAATCGGAACTTATATCTTCTCAGCGTTAAGCATCGTAATCGGTTTATCAAAAATATTTACTTTTAAAGTTGAAACATGAAATAATGTAAATATCTATCGCATAATAAAGTTGACAGTTGTTCGCTGGCACGTCAAATACAAACACCAGTGATAGTTGCCTAGATTAGACAATATCTTGATTGTACGATAAATCATAAAACTCTTCGTAAATGCCATTAAATAAATCAACGCTTCAATATCACATCCTCTCTTTAATTTCTTCCTATCTATAGTGTTCATATGATCATAATCTTAAATACAAGTCTTAAAATAAACGTGTCAAAGCCCCATTTCAGTTTACATTTCAGACTGGACGAATGCGATACGTAAACAATTTTCTTTTGGCTCAGACACTTTAATATACCTTACATATGTACATTGCTTGTAATACGCACGTTAAAATTTTGAACGCTCAGGCTACAGACCATCGTACGTAAACGATCGTACTGTATTCAAAGCAAAGTATTTACACTGCTCCAAATCATATGCACAATCAAACACTTTACAAATAATTCTTTTTCATTTATATACGGAGTACACGGGGATACTGGTCCACGATGCTAGACGTCTTCCAGAATCTTGTCATAGTTGTTTATAGCCGGTCCCCTCTCCGTGCCTTCTGCAACGCTTGCTGCCTGCATCGCGTACTGCATTTCCCTTATATTATTCATTTCGAAAAGGAGCTTAGTGCGACAATATAAGTAAAAACCTATCGATATGGCGAAGTAGCCGCCAAACATGTGCTTCGTTGCTTGTTTTGCCTTGCTTGTTAACAGAAAGGAGAGCAGACCAACTCCTATGCCACCACTAATGCCATAAAGAAGGCTATTTCTCATGCAAGGTACTTTCCAAAAATTTTTGCCGAACATATAAAACTCCATGTTATTAGAATTCTGCTCCATGTCTTCGTCTGACGAGGAATAATGCGGTTGATGCAATTTTCTTTACGTAACCTTTACCCTCGTGTCTGAGTTAAAGGCAGGGACACTTCACGCTACCTTAGAAACATAGCAGCGATGGGACCCCACAGATTCGATTGAAACAGAGTCCAATTTTCGAGCCGCTCTCTACTGGGTTTAAGGAGAACTAAAGTATCACACTGGTACGACTTCCATTCGTGCTAGCCGAATAACAGATACGTATGACTGTTCAAATTTTCAACGTCGGCTACCGAATTAGCATTAGTAATAGCTATTTATGGCGGATACAAAATAAGACTAGGGAATTGAATTAAACATCTGATATAGACAAGTATATGAATGGTAGCGGGTATATAAATGTTACACTTATTTCAAACTCACGAAATTATCTGAGTATGTAATAAAGCATAAATTAAATTTTATGTATTTTTAACCAGTTTTGGCATCAATTTCTGGAGCCATTTGTACCAGTCCACGGTGCTTAACACCGTGGGTTTTAGATACACACAGCCAATAACTTAATATAGTAATAATAACACAGTAATACTTAATACGATAACATTTGTATATTTATTTTATCAATCAAAAATATCAAATGCGACTCGTATTAATTATATATGTATGCTAATTCAAAAGATGATCTAGAAATATGTAAAAAATAAAATGCAAAAAATATGCTGCGATTTATTTTAATGCCACAAAAATCGCATAATTTGAATACGATGTTAGCGGCTATGTACGAGCCTAATATTTTAACGGCAAGTATTTAGGTAAACAATCTATCGATGTAAACAGCTTCTAACATGACCGCTGTAAGAAACAAACTTCAAATTTTGAACTATGCACAACAGTTCTGCGGTTCCAGCGTGCTCGATAGCACGCACGCAAACTCGAACTCAATAAAATGTGCAAAATTTTAACCATCGTTCAAAAATCCACTATTTAATAATCATCGGCGTCGCAACCATTTCCATTACGTGTATCATCATCGAATAAAAATCGGCGTAAAATGGATAAATCGTAAGTAACATCTTTTCGAATAGAATTTATAATAAAATTTTATTTTCGAAATACGTGTTTCCTTTGCAACGATTTACCTTTATATTTAATACAACGAATAATGAAATCGAGATATGGGAGATAGATATATCATCGACGGTTAGATTTAAAATGAAGAATTAGAAAGAAGTGCAATATTTTGATATATCGGAGTACGTCTTCTAAGCTTTAGAAATACGTTATCAAAATAACGTAAGAATATGATGGTTTATAGCCATTTTGTATCGAACATTTTTTATCAGCTCATCCTCGATGAACAACCGAATATTGGTTGACATAAAGGAGAATGGGAGTTTTGTAATGTCGCCAAATGATACTAGCGAAGATGAAACGGACTTACGGACCCCGATGGTCCTTAGAAAAACTTCTCGCTGCAGCCGCGGTACACCAGGTAAACATTGGGGCGGAGCAAAGTATTTTCATTTTTCATATTAAACTTCATTATCAGAAACGATAATAAATTATTTTTCGGTAATTTTTATACGAAGCTTCAATGGAAAGTACGGTAATCATTTTTAATACGGTTTGAATACTTCCAATATATTAACGAGAAACTTAATATTCGTTTTCCTAATTTTTGTCAATCGATTAAAAGAATTAATTAGAGGTATTTAAAATAAAGCTAACCGTACATCAGCATCGTATTCCTTTTATGCGATGTTAAACGCATGGTTCTAAAATAAATGAAACAAAAAAACTAGCAAACTATAGTTGTATCGCAAACAAGAGCTTATTCATTTCACAACAGGAACACCTGCGTCTGTCACAAGCTCGGTTATATTCGGTCCACTTTCGGAAGAAGCACTTCGTATCTGGAGCCAATTACCGGAAGCAATACGCTTGGACCCCAGCTTGGCGTTCTTTCAAAGGGAATACGACAGAGTTCAGCAAGTGTTGGAGAGAAAGTTAGTCTAACGGCAATGTAATTTAACATCTTTACCCATTTGCGATGTCAGCTGATACAGTGCGTAAATCTATACGTCGAATTTTACATCGGTGACGTTTAAAATCTGCTCTCTCGAAGACTTTCGGTTGTAAATCATTCTGTACCCCGATGTTAGTTCTGCTGTTTTCTCGATAATTTGCGCTGAACATATAAGTCAGCATTTCACGACAATATTATAATTTATTATCGTACGAAAATTAATTTCGATGAACCGGATGAAAATAATTCTATCAAATTAATTTTATTCGTAACGAATAACCGCGATTACTTCTCTACCCTTTCTGATTAATTCTTCCGTTGATAATCAATTCGATAATTATAAACTTCATCCTCTCACTTTATAGATCGTCGGATGCTATAAAAAGAGATTGTCTGGTAGTCAACATGTCTCTCGGTACACAACCAGCGATGCCTATAAGGTAAATATTGCTTATTCGCGCACTTTCACGAGCATGAAAAAAATGATAGAATAATCTTCGATTCACTCTTCCTTCTAATTTATACTTCCTCGCGAATTATGAAACATAATTAACGCGTTACCTTTACTTTAAATGGCGATGGTACACTAGGTTGCAGAATAATATGACCGCCGATGAGGATGGGCAGCAAGATATGCACGAATCTCAGGAAGGAAAAGAAAAGCCTTACTACCGCTACACGAAATTAATTCTATTGATATGTTGCTGGATGATATTCACCGTGAGTTGTCGTAATTTTTGGTCTGAAATTTTTCGGAGAACCGAAAGTAGTTATTTCAAGAGGTACGTTCTTTCCAGATGATACTGATGTATAAAAGTGAAAAGGTGGAAATGATCCATCAAATTTCTATTCCCAGTAACGAAGTAAGAAGTATCCTTTTTTTTTTATAAAGACGAACGAGTTTTAAGTTATGGCTTGATTTGAAAGTACGATCATTCTTTCACGTTCAACTGCACGATGGCATTTGAAAATGTGTATTGTGAAAAATCTCAAGTGTAAAATGGCGATACTTCGGTATCCCTCTGATAGATTCTTTATCGTGTAAAGAGCGGCTATATTTATCCTCATAGAAGTTTAGATTATAGAATGCATGGCCACGCCACGAGTAAACAGGTTAGCGTAACGGTCGAAGGCTCGTTTTTACCTGCGATAAAATCGAACATAAACGCAAATTCAAATTTGTCCACGCGACACTTGATGATCTGGCTAGAATTGATGATGAACAACGGTAGTAGCAGCGAACAATTTTTGACCGATAATATTTACGTCAAGGTAATCCGGGGTTATGCTTTAAAAAATAAAAGGATTTTAAACCTATTAATATCTATTAATGATTTGTATTATCGATTGACACGATTTTATATCAAAAATCGTGAAATATCAATTAGATTTTGTTCATCGAAATCCGATGAATTCTCATGACTTTCATAAACAAGTAATTTGTTTTATTTTAGAACGTGAGCGAAGTGTGGATTTTGCCATTGCTTCCTGAAAATTTAATGGATGTGTTTCCCGATCAGAGACATCATAAGGTTTTCGAACTTGAAAACATTGATAGGGAGTACGTTGCTTTTTACATCTTCTTCGATAATTTTATACTCATCACAATCAACTCTGAAATTACTTATTATTTCGATAGTTACGTATTCTCATAATTTACACGGGGAAAATGTGTAAAAAATAGTGGGATACTTTAATCGCTTCGTCACATATTTTTTAATCATTAAATATCTAGTACCTGTACATTATCATATAGCAAATAATCATTTACCTTTAATCATTGTTACAATACATACTCTTATGTAATTTAAAAAAGATTAAGCAAATAACATCGTACGTTTCTTTTAGTATATTACCCCGGAGCATTATATCGATGAACTTTCAGACGAATTTAAAATCAAGTTTTCCTCTGTCCATCATATACGATCTGTCCTCTATAAACACGAACGATGGGATAGCATACGCCGCGGTGGTTTTAGTGGGCCTCTACGTGCTTATAATATTCGATGTAAGCGTTTATACGATGGAAATCACAGTAATTTTCAGTTATAAAATATGTATAAATTAGATAAACGATAATAAACGAGAGGACGTAACTGTTTTACACTCTTCAGGTTGTTCACAGGGCGTTAGCCGCGATGCTGGCATCGACTATGTCCGTCGCAATATTAGCCGCCTTAAACGAGGTATTTTAACAAATGGAATATAAGAGAAAAAATTGTATTACTCATAGTTTGATCGCAAACAATTTTTTTACAGAGACCAACGATGGGCGAAATAATTTCGTGGATAGACATCGATACGCTACTGTTGCTATTTTCGATGATGGTACTGGTTGCTATAGTTGCCGAAACTGGCATATTCGATTGGCTAGCCGTTTACGCTTATAAGGTAAAATGCCATTGCGGATACAGAAATTCGTCAAAGAAATATCTGATTGCCTACAATATAAAAAACGTAGTATACTATAATAATAATATAAGTATATATTATATTATTATAGTAAACTATTATAATAATATGGTAATGGAAAATTGAACGTAGACGTTAGTCAGGTTTTTAAAGTGTCTTATTCTTCCAAATATGAACATTTAGCATGCGCATACACAAGAGTTCTTTCTTATCACGATACCTCGCATTTATAACTGCGCATTACACACGTCTATCCACGATCAAAAAATTATCCGATCAGCTTTCTTTTCTTCTTTGCACTATATTACAGATCACGGGTGGAAAATTGTGGCCTTTGATCAATACGCTCTGCTTCTTCACCGCCTTCGTCTCCTCCTTCCTCGACAACGTCACCACCGTACTCCTGATGACTCCAGTGACCATTCGATTATGCGAGGTGATGGAATTGAATCCGGTGCCGATCTTGACCGCGATGGTCGTCTATTCCAACATCGGTGGTGCCATGACGCCGGTCGGCGATCCACCAAACGTCATCATCGCCTCGAATCGCGAGGTCATCAACAATGTGAGCGATATACACCCCTTTGAACGCTGCGTCCGACGAATGGCAGTGGACGAAAATTCATACCTTCATCGACGTAATCGTAGGGCGTCGACTTCAGCACGTTTACCTTGCACATGAGCATCGGTGTCATATTGGTCATCATAGTCGTCTACGGACAATTGCGATTTATATTCCGGGATGTTGCGGTTCTTAGATTTGACGAGCCTCAGGATGTTCAGGTGCGTACGAGTCGCTTATCTGATTAACCGTAGTGCTCTGACAGTCCGTAATAGACCGTGAACTTTAGAATACTTTTCATATCGCCTTCCATCGGGCTATTAAATTTATCGGAGGGTCAACACTTCTAGGAGCTGAGGCACGAAATCGCTATTTGGCAGAGAGCCGCGGCTAGCTTATCCAGTTACAGTAAGGATGAGAACTTGGTGCGGGAGACCTTGTTGAAGAAAGTGCAACGTTTGCTGTCACAGTTGAAAAAGAAATTGATGACGGGCAGCGTTGCCCTCGAAAGGTACAAGACCACCCTCGAGGAGCTTCAAGAGAAGGTATCTAGTCGAGAAAAACCATCTCATCCGCGTGTTCTTCAAATATCTAATCGAATGACTCTGCGAAATTAATCACGCAAAAAGTTCAAATTTTTGGAATTATAATTTCGCGACGAAGTTATATGGATTAATACCTGAAATACTTAAATCGAGGGTGTATTGAAATATCGAGATTATGGCTGATGAATTAAATATGTGATGTTCTTGTTTTACATATCAGTATCCCATCAGGGATAAATGGTTGCTGGCCAAATCGGGATTCACGCTGGTTTTTGTGATTACGCTGTTCTTCTTACACAGCGTGCCGGATTTGAATTTATCCTTAGGCTGGACCGCCTTACTCGGTGTTCTATTGCTCCTAATAGTGGCGGATAGCGAGGACCTGGACGGTCTAATGGCGCGAGTTGAGTGGAGCACTCTGATATTTTTCGCGTCCTTATTCGTGCTAATGGAGGTAAATCTTATTTTCTAGGTTTATCAATCGCTAAGGATTATTCGTATCCTTCATATTAACGACACATGAATATTTACTTCGATAAAAGACACTTCGCAACCGAAGAAACTCATAACGATATATCTATATTTTAACGACGCCATACTCTTTCGTGATAGATTATTATTTTTACAAAAGATTTTTACTCGAAGTATCAAATTCATCTTCGACTTCGTTCGCTTTTCTTTCGGTTAAAAAATTTTGTTTCGTTAAAATATTTCTGTTACGATTATTTAAAACATTATTACTTATGTTTACTACTCTTTTTCGTTAAGCTAGAATAGATAAAATAACCAGCGGTGTTAGCGATGCAAATTCAATTTTAGGCTCTTTCCCGTCTGGGCCTTATCGCTTGGATCGGAAAGCAAACCGAGAAAATCATTCTCTCGGTTAACGAGGAATCGCGATTGGCCGTTGCTATATTGCTGCTGCTTTGGGTGTCGGCGTTGGCAAGTGCCTTCGTCGACAACGTGCCATTGTCAACGATGATGGTGAGAATCGCCACGAACCTCGCTCAAAATCACGAGCTGGGCTTGCCTCTACAACCTTTGGTATGGGCGCTTGCCTTTGGCGCTTGTATGGGAGGTAGGTAGCTTGACAAATTACAACTTACCCCGTAATATATCAGCTGTACGTCTAAACCAGATATTAGGTACACCTAAACTACGTATACGTGATCGATAAATCCTCGGTCCTTTAATAATGGAACTATCGAGTACCGAACAATATACCTAGATTTTTCCGCGAATATTTATCGGAGCAAACGAAAGCGAGGAGGGCAGGTAAATAAATCTATGCAATTATTAGCACACTGGGAGAGACTGGTGGATTTTTTTCAAACCTTCATATTTTAATAGACGAATAAAGTTAATCGATGTACCGTCTTTCGTTCGAAACGTGGACATTTTTTCTTTGCTGTTCTTCGCGATCGGTACTTTATTGTAAAATCGACCGATAAACGCCAGTTCTACTGGTGTCTATCGGGATGAATGGACGGGTACGGGTGTTTACAGGAAATGGTACTCTAATTGGAGCCACTGCTAACGTCGTTTGCGTGGGTGTCGCTGAGCAACACGGATACAGGTTTACCTTCATGCAATTCTTCAAGTAAGCCCGATCGACGTATTTAATTTTGATGCTTGCACATTTTTACTAGCCACAAATTTTATTTTGATAAAATATCACTTCCGTGAGATACATTTTAATACGATATTCCATTCTATCGATAGCAATTTTTAACGGATTATGTAAAATTATTATCATTTATAGAGAAGAAATATGTACAATTTTGCAATGAGCAAGGTATTAATATTACGCGTGTCTTTTTAGAGTTGGTTTCCCGGTGTTACTCACTAGCTCGATGACGATCACGATGTATTTAATGATCGCTCATGTCATCTTCGCTTGGAACGGCCCATAAAGGTTCGAAGTATATTCCACGAGGAAAATAATGATTTAATGTATTTATGTTGTACATAATTATTTTTGTAATTGATATACATTCAATATTACGTACGTAATATTAACCTTTTATATTAATTGGCATGGAATTATATGTGCATCCTATTATTAAAGTTATCATTTATATAATTTCAATTTAAATGCGGTTATTCTTATAATGTAAAAAATAAACTCACCTTGGGTGTCCCGAAATTTGTTGCATCCAATCTACCAATAACTATGCCGCATCGCTTTCGACGATTTACCCTTTTAATGGAGGCTCCTTAAAAAATACTCATCAGATCGACCTCTGTGCACAAACCCTGGGATAGAAAGGAAGTGTTATTATATTCTTTAAGTTTCGTCTTGCTGCTTTATCGTTTCCAAATCTTTCCTAAAATGTTGAATTACTATCATTTGCGGTTATACTACTATAACCATATTTTTTGGATAATGAAAGAAATAAAAACTCGGACTATGTTTGTATAGAAAGAAAAGTATAATTCATATGTCATATCTAAATCACTGGGAGCAATTCGTCTATTAAAACATATTCGATGATAATCGTTTAAGACTATTTAAATAATAATTTGATTATACCGTTATCTTTATCCATCGACATCCGATTGAACCGCCTTTTTGAATCGTGAATCGAAGCTGCGTTCGAGTTCGAGAAATCCTAATCGATAATCATTGCGAAGCATCGCACCGAGGTCGAAGTTATGAGGACTATGGAAATTAGCATAGAAAAGGAAATTTTTTGTAAATTATTTACCAATAGTTATAATTATATACGATTTACAAATTCGAGTCATGTTTATATCACGTTTTAATAAAGATTTATGTACATTAATAGATGTTCTATACATTTTGCACCGACTATGAATATTCAAATGTGTTTTTGTATCGTTCATTAATCATATGGAAAAAATTTTAAATGTCATTCTAAATAAATGCCCTTCTGTATTGTCAACCGTAATAATGTTTACTTAGTTGTTGCCATTATTCTAAATTGTCAGCTACGCGTAGGTCGTACAACTGGAAGATCATAAATTAGAGATCGTACAAAGTCACGAGTAAACATAACCTTCTTTTAGTAGGCATCGAATTAGTTTTGCACGATGCAAGATCTTTGTCCATTGTGCTTAAGAAATGGAGCTAAGAATACAGTCAAACCGATACAGATCAATTTGCAAGAAGCTGTATGGATGTGCGAGTCAGAAAAGGTTTGTCAATTATTGATTGTTATAAGATTTATTCTTTTATTATATTCTTTGGGATTCTCTTACACCGTCGATACTAAAAATTATAATTATTCATACTTATTATATGTATGTTGTAGTGTGTGTGGCCTTTTGGATACAAAGAGTTAATATTCGTTCCAAGAGTGGTGGGAAAGGCATGGTCTTGTTATTGGGCAGACGATAAAATGACGAATTCAAGAATAAGAGAGAATATCTTAACGTCAAGTGAATCATTAGCGAATCAACAGTCTTTGACACGGATTAGCGATGCTCCAAAGGTGTTTAAGACTGCTTCGCGTTTGGACCATGATGTCGAGCAGAATATAGACATTATGAGTATGAGAAATGTTAACGTGAAAATAGAATATGAATCACAACCTTTAGAAATGACCTTTCCTTATGAGGAATTAGACGCTACACAATACAATGTTGCACAATCGCAACAAAATGGTGACAAGTATAATGCTTCCAATGAAAAAGTTTATAATAGTTCCACAAATTGTTTCGACAAATCTGATTTGAGCTATTTATTCTCTGGGAACTCTAATGTTACAAATGTGCCAGAGGTTGATAACGACAGAAAATTTCCTGTAATTACAAATGTTGAAAAAACCAACATTAATGTTAAAATGGATGATTCAAACTCATTTGATAAGGATATTCTTAACAATATTAAAAAGGAAGATATTGCATTAACGGTTACAAAGTCAGAGTTGGATAACGAAAAATTTGAAACAGAAAATTTTAATGAGCGAAATTTAATATCTAGTGTTTTGGACAATAAACAATGTTTGGATCAAAAGTACTCGAAATATATTGTGGATAGCACAAAAATCGAAATTGATACATCTCAACAGATAAATATAACCAAAATGGAGGTAGATGGTTTGCCACCTATTACCTTGACTTACGAAACACCAGCGTGTACTACAATTGACGTGAAGCCAATGAGCGTACGGAAAACAGAATCAAGTGAAACTGAAACAACATCTATGGTCAATCATCCAGCTGTTGCAAATGGTAAAGCAACAGTTCAAACTGGTTTGTGTAAGAAACCAAACGTTCAGAGTTTACAAACAAATAAGCGACAAATTTTCCGTGGTAGACAGTATGAAAAATTTAGTTTTAGTGCATTCAAAAAGAAATCGGAGCCAACAGGAAATGATGATAAGAATGAGAGTAATAATTGCAATAGCAAAATAAATACTGTTCCTACTTCTGTAAACGTAAAGTCCAGTACGATAAATCAAAATAATTCATTACCCATTGCGAAGCCTGAATCTGTTAGTAATAATTCTGGTCAAGCAAATACATCGTTGTCAGATAATTCTCTTGTAAATAGCAGCGTAAATATAGACACGGCTTTGGAAGACATTTTCTCTAACGGTTATGAGGTTTCTGAAGATATTAACGATGATTGGCTAGATTCTTTATTCAACTAAAGATTCTAATTAAGCAAATGGACAAAAGTTTTGCAGTTAAAGGTTTACATTATACATCGTATTTTACATACTTTAGTTGTATTGCAGTGAATTAATTTTAATACAATGACACAATATATTATAAATCGCAAATCCTCCTTAAATTATGCATGATATTCAGAAATATTTGGACATGGTACAATTCACAAAAAGGAATCAGTACAGAGTAATGTATTTTGTTGTATAGAAAAATACTGTTTATAATTTCATTCATCTTGACCTATGAACTCAGCATACTGAATCAATTCAAACACAAATAGACATGCTCATATTTGGAAAAGTGTATTAATACTCGAATACTTAGTGTAACATGATGCACATGAATTGAAAGACGGTATTTTTACAATTATTTATAAATTATACAAGATGTTTTAGTCTTACAATTTTTACACATTATTTAACGATTTATCAAGGTAGTAAATACAGTATTAAAATAAGACTTTCTTAATTTCAGTTTTATGGAGACTAAACGTTTCTATATTTTTATACTTTAGCTGTAACATTAAAAGTCAAATAAACAAGCATGTTAACAACTCTGGTTAGAAAGTTAATACGACTCGATATCACAAACGGACGTAATCGAATTTTCCGTTATTAAAACAATGGCAGACAGCAAAACAAATTTTCGTGGATTAAAAAAAAATTAAAATAATGGAACGAATAAATAATATGCATATTTCTGAATAAACGGTTATAGCATTACAATAAACCATAAAGGTAACATATTATGCGCATGTAAATTTCTCAGGTAAACTTTCCATCTGTAATGTATTTAACGACAGTAAAGATTTGTAAAACCTGCAATGCAGTTGAAACGAGAGAGTTATGATTCTTGGCAGAAAACTATTATTAAACCGATATCCACCTTCTAAGATTGCAAAATATTGCAATGAAACGGTAATTTGATTTTCCTTATTCACAATGCCCATTTGTACTCTTTAGATTCAGCTTTTCTCTTTGTCTTTCAAGGTTTCTATTTTTCGTCCTAAGAGATCATATTTGGAATGAGACGGCTCAGGATCTTGATCCGTATCCGAGCTGCAATCACTATCACTAGAATCTTCGTATGAACCGAGTCCAGGTAAAATACCTATACACTTCATACCCCCCATCTCACTTAATAAATGAGTATGCGTGGAAGTACTTTTCTCTTTATCTAATTCACACTGTGAGTTCTCCACTGTCGCTTCTTGGGTTGTAGTAGGCTCTTCTGTTTTTGATGTTTCGTCACTTCTATCAGGTGATAATTTTCTCTTTATCCCGCTCGTGATATCGCCTAGATTTGTATGAGAGTATTTATTGCGATGATACGCCATGCAAAAGTTTTTGTGATTTCACATTGGTATGGTTTCAATTAATATCGATTATCTTTCATGCAAATTTCTTACGTTTTTGTATATGCACTTAATTTTTTTTGTAATTTTGAAACGAGCTTACCTTGTTTTGGTTTCTCTGATCTTTTCACTACAACACCAGCCAACAACTTTAATTGCGAGTTACGACTACTACAAAATAAAACCATACGTGGTATTAAAAATCAATAATCGGTAGTATAAAATATATTACGAACATATCATTTTTAATGCTGAAGTCTATAATATACGATCGGCGAATCAATAATTTAAATGTTTAACGTATCGAGAGATTTTGATAATGTGAAAACGAAACTGGGAGATTATGCAAAAGAGGAATTAAATAATTAAAATATTTTGAATAAACGAATGGCTATATTACCTTCCGCTCGTAACATTTTTGTTAGAACTTTGTGGATTTTTTAGTTCTTGCTTTAATTTCTCATCCAAAGATTTTTCGTGCAACGACGCAACCGCAGCTTTGAAATCGCGCATTTCTTTTTCTTCTTCGAGATTTTTCTTACGCTCCTCTTCCAGTTTAGTTCTATCAACCAAATCTAGAAACTCCACTTCGTCGTCGTCCAAGCCCTTAATCATATTCTCTAAAATAATATGAAGTTTAGCGAGTTACATTTTAAATAGAAATATTATCTCAGCAAAATATGTACAAAATATAATTTACAAAATACTCACTTAACTTATGTGCCTCTTCATATTCCGCATCCCTTTTATTCTTTTGCTCTTGCAGTCGATCATATAAGGATCTTGGATCGTAAGCTTCTTCCGGGGGTTCTATACTCGTTCGAGAAAAATATTGGTTCATTGAAAATATTCAACATGTATCGTATTGTGATATAAAATATGTAATACTAAATAGCATTGACTATACTTTTTCTTATAATTTAATCGGTAATCCGATTCAATATGATTTCAGTTTTCATCGTTCGGCCAATTTGCATCTTTGATATTTACCTATCAAAATTCGTTGATAACTGCAATTTTATTGGCGTACAAACATTTTTTATAAGAATACACAAAGGAGCAAAGTCGTCGTGCCTAATCCGTAGCGCTGTCATATTTACGGTTTTACGAATAAGATTTTCAGTGTATTTATTTAAATAAAGCAAAACAATATAACGGATAATGGCACAAGAGTCAAACTCATCTTCCGTACATAGTAAGCACAATAGACTTTCTTAAATAAATCTCAAAGCCGTGCGAAAGTTAATAAAGGAAACATCAATCAGCTCGAGAACTTCCAAACGTAAGGTGTCAAATGCTTTCTCCTAAGTCCAATTTACGGGAGTATAGAAAACAATAACCTGTGGGTTGATCCGCCGTTCGAACTCGTTCCCATTCCTCCTGCCGCATTCGTCGCTGCTCGGCGATTTCGGCCTCTGATATAAAGCCGGAACTCATATTGCGCTATAAACACGAAATCATACGGATTATTCAAATTGCAATTTGCTTAGAATAATCGGGGATCACTTGACATTATTCATTGGTCATAAACACAAAATCACATCGCGACTGTGGAATGCTCGTTGATATTTCCCACTGGGTACATCGCGAAGGGATCGATATAAGGGCTCGTCGAAGGGCTCCTGTGTGATTTTCACGGCATCGGTGCCGGGATCGAAGCGTTCGACGGTGTTAACGTACCGTTTTGTTTCACTGCAACGATAGGTTATAACGCTGAGATGTGCCAGCATGAAGCGAGCTTCTTTCGCTTAAGTAGTTTCGGCAAACCTGTGGCTCTTGGTAGTTTTCAATGTTCGCCAGGCACGATGGACCCCCTCTTATTGGTCACTCTCGATGGAATACCTTCGTGAAAATAGTTATATCGCTTCATCCTTCAAGAGTCGCTGTACGAGTATCGAGATAAATATGGGCTATAAATGTTGCGCCCGAAACAGATGTTAGAACGTACTTTATATGCACAGAGTAAAATACTAATGCATTTGAAATAAAAATTCCCTAGTATACTTTAAGGCTATTTTATGGATTTGTTGTACTCTTTAATGCCTAAAAATATTTTTTCATTACTCGTGTTTACTTTTGAACGCTCAATGTTATTAAATATTAGTTTAAGATTTGGTATATCTCATGGTTTTTATTTAGTAGGTGTAATATTAAAAATATTTAAATTCCCATCTTTAATTTTTGCTCCATTATGAATTAAATTGGAAGATTCAAGGAGTACGATATGTTGTATCAAAAATGTTTTGATTGGAAATATAAAATAATATACGCGTGCAACAAAGAGTATGTCAAATACTTTTATTCTTTAATGTATTATACATAGGATTCGGGGAATTCGAATGTGACATCCCGTCCTGTCAATTGCTTGTACACAGAAGCAAATGTGTCGACCTGCGAAAAGAGAAAAATGTGATTTAGAAGATTTTAATACATCATGCGCAAACTCGATAAACTATAAGGAGATAAAACACAGCATAATCGATGATATCGAGAAGCACTAACCTTGTGTTCGATGTTTGTTTGTTCATTCTTGTCCAAATGAACCTTTATGAGTTGAGACCCATCCAGTTTAATTCTGATGCGCTTGCCTACAATTTCTACCGGGTAGACCAAATCCTCCAAAAGAGCGTCGTAAACAGCTGTCAACGTACGGCTGTAAGGAGACAGTTCATTACCATTATAATGTGTGATATAATATTAATTGAAAAAAAAATAAGAATAATATTGCTGTGGTTTGAAAAATTTTAAATTCTAATATGTCATTATGACTTTATCATACCTCCTTGGCCTCTTCTGCTTATTCTTGGTGCGGGTTTTCCTGGTTGGCTTCGGCAATATCTTCCTTTCTCCGACAAACATAACGTGCTTGCCTGAGAATTTCTTTTCCAGCTCACGCACTAGCCTAGTTTGGATTTTCTGGAATGCCTTCAGTTTTGGCATTGGCACGTATATAATGATGCACTGTAACAAATCAAATTTTTTAAGTTATAAAGCACGAGAATCTACACTTACTAAAATTGATGTTGTAGCATAGTAACTACTTGTAATGCAGAGAAAAATATTTAGTAGTATAAAAATTAATTAGTTTTCATAGTAGCACATTCATTGCACTAAAACGTTATCGCAAGCAATTTTTGAAAATAATATAAAAGGTATTAAACGTGACACAGAAAGTTTCATAATAGTCATGGTGAGGTTAATAAAATTAGATAACCATAAATTAATAACGATTTAGGTATAAACACGACCGTACCTTCTTGCTGTTGGTTTCAATTTCTCGTGCCTTAGTGATGTAAAGTTCCCTCAATTGCGACTTCAGGTCGCTGTTCATTTCCAACTCCAGGAGAGCCTGGGAGATGCTGGCCTCGAAGAGGTCAGGCTCGGCGCCTCCGCTTTTTATTATTTTTGCGTTCGCTGTGAACATCTGAAAACATTTTGAGGTTAGGATATTGTTTGCAAAGACTCACCACTTAAAGCTCTGTTATTTTATACAAAAACGCCTCCAAGAGCATCGTATTCCCCGTAGAGATTCCATGATATGTGCACAATAGCTTAATGACATGAGACTTTGCTTAAAATCCATGTAAGCTGTCAGATATCCTAATGGTATTCGAAACAAGATCCAATTTTATCCGGTCGCAAATGTGCGATCGGGGTAAAAATATTAATTTTTTCGACACGTTATCTCCTTAAGAATGCTGCGCTGAAGAACGTTTAACATATTCCGGGCCGCTTTAATGGTGTTTTTTAACTCAAAATTAAGCTTCCAAACGCATGTACCTTGACGACTTCAGCACCGCGTGAAAAAGAATTCGGAAACCATTCCACGCGAGTGGTGCCAACTTCTTAAGCGTGATTCACATGTCCCTATCTTTGGTAAGTGAGTCGATTGTTGGATATGGCGCTTTAGCTTATCTTCTCGATCGGTTATACCGTAGCCACAGAGTGCACTTGCGAGGTGCGACGTGAGTTTGAGACTGCCTCGAGTTCCCGAAAATAACCGCTGCTCTAAACCGTTTACGTTGGAAGAGCGCCTTAATGTTTCTCTAGAATGAAGTCTGAAAACAGCTTTATCGAACAATTCTATTCTTTGCCAGAATTCGCTGATGATATGTGTATTTGTATCATTGCTACTGCTTATGGATTTTCATTGATCGGTATTTGTACGACGTTAGTTACTTTCTAGTTACTGAGTCGACAATCGAGAAATATTCATGAAGATTACGTGAAGTTTCTTTCGGTTTGGATATAGATCTAGTTATTTATGTTTATAGATTTATCTATCTGTACATTTTTTTGTTTACTTACAAACAAATATTTTAAAAACAATTTTCTTTGTGGATTGAGGGTTAAATAAATACACAATACCTCTGTTTGCCGTAAAAGGCGACTAAAAGAAGATTTTGCACGTGAGATTTATTATGTTGCTCTTCTAAACAAAATATACGCCATAATCCTCGATCTTCGAATCAAGGCTACTGCTAAAGAAAGAAAAAACTTAGATGAAAACAGAAGAAAAATAAAGTATATTTATTCGAATGTCTCGAGCAGGATCCTAAAGTTATCCATTCAGTTTTTATTAATACTGTATGTCTTTTTGCTGCCACACCACTGTCATAAATTTACCTTTATTTTAGTCAATTTGCATTTGACCAACACGAAGGACCTTTCTTTGGATAGGGATCAAAGTGCTGCCGAAAATTTTCGTTTCAAAATCTCGTTGGAAGTCGGTCATTTGACTTTTTGCGACACACGCCGTTGCATCAACCAGAGGATTCATTAGCAGTAGTTCGAAAAGGTCTCCCAACAATGGCCATGGAGACCTGACGTCAGGAACGACTTAGAAATACGTTACGCCGACTGTTTATCCCGCCAACGCAATCGGTTATCGCTAAATATGTCTAGCTTGTGTCTGTTTACGCGATTCTTTCGTGTCATCGTACTGCTCCGCAAATTACCTTTTACATTATTATTGCTTTATCTTTATCGTTCCGTAGATTTGCATATATTGAGTAAGCCGGAGGCTCGTCTTCGAAGCATATTTTCCCGGAATTTATTTTTCTCCCATTTTACAGTGATCGAAATATAATTCTTTAATTCCGACTCTTAGATCGAATCACAATTACAATATTATAATCAATATTTAATTATTTACAATATTTATAAATCTTGAGTAGAGGATCAAAGTGTTTCTAAAACCCTTACGATTGGAAGCTGAAAAGATTACGAGGATTTCTGTGAGGCACGCTATGACCGATGACTATTTCCGTATATATAAAGATGAAAAAAAAACACTTTTGTACTCAGACAATTATAGCCTATTGTCGATTAATTGTCGAGGACAATAAACGTGCCGTACAATACCACATTAATTTATGGAAATGGTCTCTCTTATGCAGTCTTGTTACATCGAAGAAGTGGAAAAGACGTTGATTCCGTTATATCAACTAAAAGCAACTTCTTTCTTTAGCTGACTATATATTCATCTAAGTACCCTGTTATCTAATTAAGTGCGTCTTTATCTTATTCCCCGTATCTTGACGCGCATGCTTCCGGAACTCTTTCCATTCATTTACCTTCCGCCGACTGCACGTGAAAGGCGCGCGATGCCACTTTTCTCAAGTATTTCTCTACCTCCTCTCGCGTGAGAATTTACCACCGGTGTATTTTAACTTCGAAAGGTATTGAGAGTCTCAAATATCCCTTGTATTTCAGTGTCCTATACTCATAGTCTCGGTACTAGGCCAATTTTTTTTATACCCAAACATTTCGTGAGATACGTGAGACGATATAGAAGTTTGTTACAAAGAATATTTGTGCTGGCACAGTATAGCGGCTTAATTTCGAAAAGTATACAAATTTTCGAACGTCTCGTGTTATCGAGTCTCTCGCGAGATGCATAGCTAATTTCTGTATACTCAGACATTTTAGACTTTCGGTAGCAAACGCCAGCTTTAGTGTCAATTTACGAAGATTAAATTATCAAGCGTTGAAAGTCTGAGTATCGGTGTTTCTATAGCCCATTTACAAAAAAAAAAAAACATTAAAAACTACTAGAATACATTTTTAAAAAACTGTAAAAGCATACAAACGATACCTGTATAAATCCAGTAACAGTGAAGTTCCATAATATCGCAGGAACGAATTCAAGCGATAGTCTGCAAATCCCGTAATAATGCGGGACCGGCATAAAGTCCGCTAAGAAATGAACAATACCAGACAATTCCATGACGATCGGTATTTAGGACTGACGCGTATCTGTTTTTCTCTCTTGGAACAACCACTTTTTCTCGTAGTTAAATATTTATCGAAACGAGCGTACAGCACCCGTTGTACAAAGGACTGGTTTTGATTTATAGGATTTTTATTTGCACCCAAATTCTCTTGGATCCTCCCGCCTGGCGTATACCGTGGATCCAGGATTAGACGTATCCCCGTAATTAGCTTGAAATATGTCAGTTTTATGTTAATGCCTCCTCAGAATGATAACCGTGCGTAAAGCACTGCGGGTTATGCAAGGGATTATTCGTATTAGGCACGTGGCTGCCTTTTGGTCCGAAGATCGAATAAATCATACGGATTGTCGCACCGAGGAGCGTATCCAGTTCCATCCGGATCGTGGACCGGCTTCCGTACGACCAGTTTTTAATCGAAAAATTTGTACAACCTCCGTCCTCCATCCATGACCCAAAAAACGCGGAAGGAATGAGTAAATTCTTCGATGATCGTTTCAAATGGTACTCGTTCCTCGGTACTGAGTATACTTTATCGTAGCTTTTGGAATAATATCTGTTATTCTTAATTAACAGCGACGTTTTGAACGCTCTGCGCGGTACTTTTCGAGCTACAAACCATTTGCGAACAATTTTTAAAATTAGCTCGACGTATAAATCGTGTTTTATGAACTATAAAAAATGGGAATTATTCCAAAAATGGTAATAAATTATAAGTGAACGCTTCATCCTCGTTTTTGAATTCTCACGCGGCTTATCGTGTAAAGTTGACCGGTATACTTGTTGCCAAACTGGAACCGTGCATGAAATTTGCCCGTTTTATTTCTGACATCCGCGTTGAAAGCCAGTCTTGCGGTGGAAAACAATGTTTTATCTTATTTTATCGAGTATCAAAATTACGATTGCCAAGGTTGGTCTGCCAAATCGATAACTCGAAATATCGCTTTGTTGTTTGCCTCTAATTGTGATCGACAACGACTTAACAAGATCGCAGAATTCTCTTAACAAACTGTATTACGAGTTTATCCGTTCTAGATTTCATGAAATCGCAAAAAAATGAGGAATGTGGTTAAGCGATAGTTTGCGAGGTCATTGCAGATGTCTTCTTGATACGTGAATAAAAAACCGTGTATCTCCGATGCATGGTAAATTTCGTTTCATCGATTTATCTTTTACTTTTCAACGTTTTAGGTATTCAAAAAAAATAAGAATTTCACAGGCGCTTAAAAAACAACGGCTCAAAAGTGATTCCAATGGTCCTCCTAATATGTACACCAGATGAAAAGATCGTGAATTGGGTAAGAAGTACTTTTAGTCGTGACCCTATGCATCACCCTTTTATCTCTAAACTCGCCAACGCTCGTTTCCAAACTTTGCCTCTCCGTATCGAGAGAGGCATCGCGTAACTTTCTAATAACCGGTGATTGCAAAACGCAGCGGAGGAAATATGTTGTTGAAACAACAAAAAAAACATGGGCGTCTCGTAGGCGACGTTGGGCGGCGCCTTTCTGAAATAAAACCTTGGGTCATCGAATACAATGCTTCGTGGACGATGAGTTCGAGTTGGTAGCATAAATTACCGCGAAGATCCTCAACTTTTCCTCGATATTTCTTTACCAGGCTGTAATTTCAATAGACATATGCATATACTTAACTATAGCGATAAACGAGGTTACTGGAAAAATAACTAACTTCTTTAAGGCGTTTAATTTTAATTTAAAGTGCGCGATCGAATTCTCGCAGTACTTCAATTCTTCGATCGGATTTGTCCTCCTTTCTCCAACAATTATTTTGTGCATATAGAGTCCCACGTGGGTATCAATCGACAGACACGGCGCTATTTTTTGCGCTCCATCGCAAGTGTTACAGACAGAATAATTACGGACAGATCCTCGAGAAACGTTGTGCTTGGAAACCGCGGTTTCAACGTGGCGCAAGCAAAAAGGAATAATGATGCCGTTTCCGTAACGCGGTCTTGATACAACGTAACTTATATGATTTTACACGAGTTGGATGGAATACTTCGACTCGCATTTAATTTCTTTATTTATCGCGCGTCTAACGGAAAGATTTGACATAGTTTTCTTTTTACAAGCAAAATCAGGTATAATATTTATTTTCATTTTAAACGAAATATATTCTTTCAAATAAATTTCTTGTACCAGGATGAAAGGATAAAACGGATATATATTTGTTATCAAGCGTACACTTCCCCAACCGAGCGCAACGGGTACCAAAACACCCAGCAAGCTCCCTCAGTACTACAAAACCCGCGGTTGGGATGGATTACAGGTATACTCTTCGTGAAGCGGATAAAGGAAACCAACATCTCTCTCGCAATCTCATAAGTAGGAAACGTGCCAAGATATAATATAAAAGACTCGCGACGTCGATGCACATAATCCGATGTAGGTCTCCGTGACTCGACGAGTTTGCGGATATATCACATATCCAATGAATATTAATTCGCTTCGCGTTTTCCTTTTTTTTTTACAGCTCGCGTGTCAATCAATTACCATTTACTCGATATTACACAATCACCTCTATTTTAAGACACGATACTCGACACTTTTTTTTACTCGAAACTACTTTTTTTAAATCGTTCTTCCAAAAAAAACTGTACGTAATTAAGGAAACCTCTAAACGCCTCGTTCTCCCCATTCACACCAGGTAACTACCTTAAGTTATATCGATCTCCTCATCAATGATTTACGATCATCGTATCCCTCTTAAACCGCTCGTACTTGGGGTCCCCTTAGAAAGGCGAAACGTCGTAATAAAAGTACTATTTCGCGTACTTTCGTCATTCGTTCGAATCACGAGCCAAAAGAACCTTACATTACACGATACTCCAAAATTCCACAGCACGTAGTATTACGAATCTCCAATCTTTTTTTGTTGCCAACGACCAATGCTTCGAGTAGAAGAAACTAGGCGTTAAGTGGTCAAACGTCCATTGGTGTCGAGCTCGCTCGAAGGAGGATGATCGAAAGGTATTCGAGTACCGGTAAAAGCGCGCCGTCTCGCTCGCCAAACGAATGGAGGGAGATCGGTTGCACGACCGGCTTGTCATGGCTTGCCGGCACTATTCCGCTTTAGTCCGCGGCCCAAACGGCGTCGTTTCGTGCCCAGCAAACGGTCGCCTTTCCATCGGCCGCCATCCTTCCAAGCGGTCTTTCCTCTCGCCTCGACTTCTGCCTCCTCGCGCCCTCCGATCGCCGACCACCGGCCTCCCGATTCCTCCACTCTCCGAATACAAACCCTCCACTTTTATTATCCCCTTGAACGTTCACGAGTTTTAGCCCTCGAATCGAAACCCTCGATCTCCCCAGAATTTCTCCATCCTTAGATTAGAAACGTTTCGATTCACCGATCGCCACCCTCCGGATAGAGACGTCGTGCTCTTCGAATCCTCGGAAGTCCGCTTCGTTCTCGAAGGGATACCTCGTAAAGAGGAAGTCCGATTGGAAGTATCCCGTTGGCGGGCGGAGGGAATTTAGTGGGTGTTGAGAAAGCGTGTAGAGTGTTTCGTCGAGCGTTGTGATGTGCCGGTATTGAGAGACATCCGAGAACACCGCTCGCTCTTCCTCCGCTGGGCTTTCGTAAGTAAGTTCGTGAGTGAGATCCGAACGATTGCACCCTCCGCGCACGGGGTTGATATACCGGCGGCATGTCGGCTGCTATTTCGAAGATATCCGCGAACAGCATGGGCAACGGCAGCAACGTTACGCCCGCGGTTCTCGACAAAGATCGCGTGAGTATCAACCCATTCGCTGGCGGCCATTTAAATCCTCTGGAACGGGATGTCATTTCAACCCTGCGCGATGAAGATACGTCCCTGTATTCTTCTGTAATTTTTATTAAGGCTCTTCAGTCCACTGACGCCATTTGGCGTCATCGGGGTAATCTGCTTTTACCGATCGAGTACCTCTAAATTGTCTTTTCCGATATTTAATTTAAAAAAAAATGTTCTTCTTTTTCTTACTATATTTTTATCCTTATTCTAAAATCTTTTTAATTATTTTAGTAAAAAATTATAATTCGGGCTGGAGGGGTTAAAGTAAAATTTAAAGGTAACGAGTCGCGACTATAATTTACGGTGAGGATTTCTGCTGGGCGTGGAATCTCCGTTTGTAACAGCGGGAGGATTGAATAATTTCCAGTTGAGTTCTTGAGTATCGTGTGTGTAAATGAATGTATTGGAAAATGGCGTGTGATTGAACGTATGAAGAGATGTGGGTACAGGAGTATTGCTCGACGAAGATCGCGAGAATGTCGTCGCCCTCCGATGGCTTTGATTTATTTTCGTCATCGAACAATTATACCGATGTTTAAATGGACGATCGAAAACCGTGTATCGAGGAACGATGTGCGTTTTTTTAAGAAATTGGATGTTGATCAACGAATATTATTCGATAAATGTCAGGCGGCTATTGGGGCGCTCGTTTTTTTGTTTTTTTCTTCTTTTTTTTCTCTGCGTGCGCGGTGTCAGTGTGCCACGATCTCGTTATACGCCTAAATCGAATAACAACAAACCGGTTACACGAATATATTGGGCCGTCCTAAAAGTGATTTAGCTATTTGCATCTAGCTGGTTTATGCGACAATGTTTATACAAACGCGAGACTGCAAATCGGCTATTGTAGTACTTATCTTCGGTCGCCCTCTAACTGCATACGTAATTCGGTAAAATAATATCAAACAGAAAATGCGGTGCGTCCATTATTTCCATATAAAACGAAGGAAATCTTGGGACAACCTAATATTATCGGACAAAAGGTATCTTAAAAATTCGATAAAAATAATCCCATCGAACTAAATACACTCGTTACGATCGATGTCGATATTAACGGAATAATTCCAACACAAATTTTATTCGATGAAATCGCAGTAACTGGTCTGCGACCGTTTAACTACCGACGCGATCATTTATTCGTAGTTTCATACATTTTCACCACACTAATGTGTCATGAAAACGTCGATCATAAAACCGATAATGGACGCATCAAACCGAGAGGGCACGCGTATACTTGCCATTAAAAAGCAGAGGCCTTCCTGGAAATCAGTGAATCAATATAATCGTTCATAACGACGAGGAAGATTTGCAAGTTAATACATTTTCAATTGCATTCGCGCAGATAATGACGCGGTATCTAATCTTCGACAAAGCGCTCGCGAGTCCGATACGCTCGTTCGTTCCCTTTGAACTCTTACGTTAGCGCCTTATGCACATAAGACGTACTTCAAATTCTCGTAAATAATAAAGTCCGGACAAAAAGAAAAACAAATTAACCCTACTCATACGTGAATATCGCGCCAAAGGATTCCAGCTATTATTGCAATTAAGGCGTTAATGAGTGTTAGTTTCGAGTTGACTTTAGTCCGTTTCCGGAAACCGTCTTAGTCCTGCGGTATCCCCGACTCTCGAGGGGGATCGCATGGCTATCAGCGTAATTACGGTCTTGCGTTTAATTGCAGGCCATTTTCCGGGACGCGCTGCCCGGAATCATCGGCTGCTCGTTCCCTTCTTCTTTTAGCGAATGAGAAACAATGATAAAGCCGCCGATCGGAGGGTTGTCGATGTACAGCAGCGCCCCGCAACCGCTATGCCGAGGTGATCCTGGCCGCAATGATTTTCTCGAGAATAAAAGAAATTTTTTTTTGGCACTTGTAATTAAAAATGACACATCGTGTTTAACTCTTACGCTACGGTTACGGATTAAGAAGAAATGTAACGCGTTTAGTTGTTGCCGGATATAACCGGCGCCAGACAATGAAGCATATTTAGTGGATGTTGGATATATCCGGCGTTAGTAGAGAAAGGGTTAAAAGGTCTTGACCATGAATTTCTAGTAGTGCTTTATAACATAGAGCTAAATGTGAATGGTACGTGTTCATCGAAACGTGCTTAAATGTCTCGTTAATAAATTGGTTGTTATATTTAAATTAAGTTTGATTAAATCGCGTAAGTGAATGCCGAATAACGAAATTTGTGTTCAAACTTAAAGAGGACATTTTTTTACGCGTAATCCGTAACAGTGTATCTTTGTTCTTGCGTCGGTGTACGATTCAAAGGGAATCGTCGAAACAACGTGGCTGTGGCGTAGAAGATAAAAGGTTGCGGAGCACTCGTGCACGGAGTGTGCGAGGGTGATAATTAATTCGCGATTAATGTTTGTTTAACGATTATCGACAAATATACATGTTTTTGTACACGCTTTATATTCGGGACTAAAAATTCTGTACGATAAACGAACTTCGGTCGTTTCTCCAAACTCGGATTCCTAACGCCATGTAATTATTTTTTGTTCAAATGGTTCGCCTAACTGGTTCACTCGAATACTTTTTAAAATATTCGTTATATAAAAATAATTGTGCGTGAGAGAATTTTTTATATCGCTAGTGGTTATTAAGTTGCGTGACAATTATCATTTTTCTTGGTACGTGTTATTGTGTAAAAAAGATAATGTGAAATAACTGAACGTGATAATGAAAAAAATCAAGGAAATTAACCGAATAAAATGGTCGATTTTATGGTTTTAATAAAATGGATGCTGATTTTATGAGAAACTCACGTCATCGAGATAAGTGTCTTTGGATTATAACGAATATTCTAAACAATAGCAAAGAGATATAAAAATGCGAAGAATGCTTTCGCCGCTTATCGATTAATTTTATGGAATATGCCGTTAAACTCATGTCCACTTTCTACGTTATATAATGAATTTTTCTTACAAAATTGTAGGCATAATATCCTTACTTTCTATATCGTACTATTTATATAGAATCATACAGTAGACTTACGTGGTTAGAACTCTACAGTAATGATATCGTTACACGTGTAATTAAACGATTCTGTGTACTCGGGAGAACTCCGAGTATTTTCTCGGTTTCGCAGCAAATCGCGACGACGACAATCTAATAAAATGAGTTTTGCGATGTAAATATGCAAAGTTTATCCGCACTGACTAACGTACTACCTGAGCATAATCCGTGTGTCGTTGAATAATCTACTCGTTTCTCGCTTTTATTGGACTTCTTTACGACGGCGACGTTTCGAGTTTATCGTTTCACGATTTTTCCATGATATATTATATCATTAATAACTAGAGACCATCGTTACTTTAGCAACAATTTAATATTCAGCAAACAAAGCATGGCTCAATCTTGGAATATCAATTAACAGAGTTGAATCGTTGAATCGTTGTCAATGCGTTCCTCGAAAGTGATTTTTAGATAGGAACTTCGCCTTGGATTTATTGGTATCTTCTACCCATACGCTCAGTGTTCATTAAGCATTGCAACACAATAGTTTTTTACGCACAATAGTTTTTTCGTTATCCAGACATTTATGTTTATAGCAGCGCGTTTATCGATATAATCGTCTCTCGCTTTTTCCTCTTTCAATACAGATACAAAACAGAATGCATATACTTTTTTAAGAACAGTACACAAAACGATAACTAAGTTCTATAATTTAATTATTTTTTTTCATTAATTTCTGCAAACTTTATTAGTCTTGAAAATTTAGGTTTGAAGAAATTATGTTCTCACATAAGCGTATGAACTTTCTTCAAAAGAAGTCCTCCAATTTATCTATATTCAATCTTTCACCTCGATTGAGATTATGTTTAAGATACGTACGTCGTAACAAAATCTGGTGTAACTTTGTAATCCTTTTCCCTCAAGGCGAATTACTTTCGAGGGCTAACTCGTTTTTGGGCCGCAAATTAGAATTATCGAAATTCTTCGTACCGGTTCCCCAAAAGGTCGCCACTATTTATGGATATATCCGGGCGTTAGAAGGTCCAGTGTCAATTGCCTGGTCCCGTTGGCAACCAAAGAAGACATTGTTATTCGTTGGTAGGCGGGTGTCCGATGTGGTCAGAGCTAAATTCAAAATTTAGCAGCGAAAAGGAAGCGGATAATGCGGATGCTTTTGAATGTGGCACTTTTTAAGGCACGTTAATCAAAGTGCTTCGTCGAGACTGATATTTATGCATTTGTTGGCTGAGTCATCTCGTTTCATTGGAAAAATAAAGAAATAGATATTGTTTATCCGTTATTCAGATTCTTATTTTTACGTCATGATCGAGCATCGGGGGAAAACCGTAATAGTAGGAACAGAGGACGTATGAAAAAAGGCGGCGAATTGTAGAAATAGAAATAAAGAAGAGAAGGAAAAAAGTTTCTCGTGAATCCACAGATATTAAAATAACAATGCTATTTTGTTTTACCAAGAAATACATACTACTTTTAATAAAAAAAATCACGACCAACTTAATCGAGTTTCTTCGCTACCTACGTTAAACAAATTAGCAAATTCTTATTAATCCGTACTTTCATGCCTCGATTAAAGTTTCGCGTTAACTATTCAAACCAATATCTCCCATTAAATGCGCCAGTCTAGAATGTATTTGCACTGATACGCTACATTGACTAGTAGAAAACGATCTTCTCGATCAGACAAATTCCACTCTGCCAAGATTCACTCGAGACAACTTATCTACTCGACTCTCGCCTCTTTCACGTTTGTAGATCGAAAGCAAACAAATCTTCGTTTCATCTTATAACTTCCATTCCACATCGATATATTTCCGATCAACAAAACCTTAAGCCCAGTCCGTTTTCGATAATCCCTAGGCTCGATAGGATTTGCGTACTCGCTTTTCGACACGTTCCTTGACGCACAATTTCGCGCGTCGAATCGGTGAGAATAGATTCGATCGAAGAAAAAAGGCCACTAGCGAGTCTGCCTTCGGTTACGTCGAGTACAAAGGCGTCATAAGTTAGCACAGCGCATCGAAGGCAACGTACCTCGCTCGAGAATGGACATGGCGTGTACCACAAACGGTTTAGTGGTACCGGTTTGCGTTACGCACTTGCGGTACGCGCATTTGCCTCTTCTACGCTTCGATAAACATCCTGCCGTTCCGAGCTTTTCTTCCGGCATTTTTCCCACCGCTGCTGCCCGCAAAGAACCAGCGCTATTTTAATGGCTGCCTCTCTTCGATGCTCCTCGACTACTGACAGGAGAATTTATCACGCGACTCGTTGACCGCGGCTTGTTTCGAAAAACCGTGTATATTGTTCATCGCACTGGAAGAAATAATAAAATACTATATTATATTTTATATGTAAATCAAATTTTGGGATACATTTTAAATGGGAAGTTGCAGGGATTTGCGCCATAATTCGAGTTGGTCAAAATTATTTCCGTATTTCTAAAGAATCGAGCGTGTAGAAAGAAATGCGAGAGGTTTGAGCGGCCACGAAACTTATATTTACATAAATACAGAGAGAGAGGGAGAGAGAGAGAGAGAGAGAGAACGCAGAAGTTGTACTCGAAATAATAAGAATTATGAATAGGTAATCGTATTTATGTAATCGAATCAACGAGGAAGAAAAGGAATTTATTTCCATGGAGGCTAACGTTATACTCGGAGCGATCGGAGTTGGTAACGGATAATTGTATTTACGTAATCCTGCTATTAAGCGTGAAAGGGAATTTTCCTTCGACGTGAGAATCGAAATATTTCACCGTAACGAAAAGAAATGTCTTATTTTGTTTATACGAGTGTACTTCGACCTTTGAAATGGGTTCTCACTGCATTTCATTGAGTACCGTGCAGCAGCAAAGCGAATCGTGTAGCGATCTAATGAGACCAAGCAACGAATAATATTATACGCACGCACGTTTCGTACTTGTACTTCGAGCATGAAAACAAATTGACTATTCCACAGGAAGGAAGTAAGTCTATTGTATGCCGTATCAATGGTAATAGCAGATTCATATTTAAATATACGCACACGTACATATTTTTTTAAAACGCGTCATTTGTTTATTAAAAAATGTTTTGGCAAACTGGTTGGTTATGTTCAAGTATACTTAGTGCTTACAAGGTTTATACAAAGGTCTTTTCTGTTTTCTTATTCGGCGCGAATGAAATCCTGTCGAACGTCCGAGGGTAAACCGCGCATTTCTCGTGCTCGTGATAATGAGCGTCGAGGAGTTCGAGAAAGACCTTCCAAAAGTTTGAACAAATATTCTCGTAATTTGGCGAAGGCGAGGTCGGATGTAACGAATCCGTGAAAAAATGTAAAACCACGCCGCGATTACACATTGACATTGGCGAATGTTACTTTTCGCGCGTACAAGGTATTGGCAAACGTGCATAATTATGGTTTTTTATGTAATTACTCCGAAATGTCGGGTTTTTAAAAATGGTGCACGCGAAACTGCTGGATCGACCAGATAGAAATCTAGCCTCGTTTCTCCAGGTAAAAGTTCCACCTTCTATCCGCACCACAACTTTTTACGAGCAAGGCTCCATGTAAATTCTTGTACGATAAAAATGACGCGTGCCGCCAATTATATCATTGTTTACATAAAAAAAATGTCCGCTCCCTAAATAAGAATATTATTTCCCGAGGATATCGCACAATACATTAATCACCCTCAAATTTTCCCCCTTCAAACCACGATATTACTTTTTTACGCAACAGTTGTTGTCCATAGATCGAAGGCTGCTCACGTGCAGTGTTTGAAAAAGGATTCGTGAGGGTTAACGCGTGGAAGAGGGCCGTAGAAATCGATGGCTCGTATGACCGATAAGCGTGGATTTGCTCGTGGTCGAGGTTCACCAACGTGCCACGCGGTAGCAGCATCGCGAAGGTATTGATCTCGGCTTCGGTCGAGCCGCTGGCCGTACGAATCGAGATATTAACACCAGTCGTTCCATTCATCGTAACGCGTAGGACCGCTGAAACGAGAGCGGCACGTCGAATCGGTGAAGGATCATCCTCGTGTCGACCAGTACCTGGACCTCCTCGATGAGCACAGTCGCTGCGAAGAATTTTTCGAACGACTCCTTCCGAAGAAGAAACGTCGAAGCGAGGACTTCTTCGAGTGGCATGTCTTATTGAATAAGCACCATTGATGCGAAGAATACTTTGAATCGCGGCCTTTTTTGAAGAAGAATCGTGAGGAAATCTTCGAACAGCGAGCATAAAATCTGAACATCTGAACAAGCATCGTCGATCCATGAGATCTGAGTAATCTTTCGAACAACATGCTCGTCTGAATTAACAATTTCGAACCGTGGCATCCGAAGAATAGTGTCCTTATTTGAAGAATAGCCTCCTATTGAGGAACAGTCTTACGAACAGTGAGCCTTGTCGAATTAGCAGCGTCGATTCGTGCGATCTGATGAATCGTACGAACAGTGACGCCTCCTCGATGACCAGCGTCGATCCGAGCGACCCTTCATGAGGATTCAGCACGTGGATTTCTCCTCACGGCGGCAAGACGCGTCTCAAGAGGGTCTTGCAAAAATGCCTAGTGGCCTCCTATCGTGGCCTTAACCAAGGCCGCGCTCTGGTTCTCGGAGTAAGTGTCGATGACGTTTTCCGTCCCCGTAAAAGGCGGTTTTAGGACTCTAACGATAGTAGAACTACCGGCACTTTTTTTTAATGCATATTTAGCACTGCCATGTGTAGCTTTAGAAAAAAGAGGTCGAAGAGGAAACGTCGGTAGATGAATATAAAATCTCCAGAACTACCATAGAATAGTCATGGAGAATCTCAGAAACTGCAACGCAACGGAGTAACACAATTTCTTGAAAAATTGGCGAGCATTGTTTTGACGAGTTCGTATTTTTGTTCAAATCAATTTTTTCAATTTTACCCTTACGTTGTAATTGTCGAACGTATTAATATATAAGTGTGTTCTTTAGTGTGTTCAGCCTTGTGTCATAAAATGTACTAACTAAAGCGTTGAGAAGTGCATTAATCCGCGAATATTGTTTAAAAATAGAGCGACGAGCATAAGAGTCTTGATGCACTCGCACTACAAGGGTCGCTTCGTTAAATTTGCACAGGTTATCGTTAGATGTTAATCTCCTGACATAATCTGCACGGGCGGTTCCTGAACGAGACAACTTTCTAGGAGATACGTTCGTGATTTAATCAGAGCGCGCAAACGGGTTTATTTAGAAGTTAACAACCTTAACAACCAGGTTTCAAACCCGATAACGGGCCATTAACTTTTGAGCGTTTAAGGAGATTAGCACCGGGTGAAAGTGCTTTGCGCGTACGTTGACAGTCGGAGGTGAAAGAATCTTTCGTAATATCCTGCATTATGTTTCCTCTTTCAGTACAAATCCCTGTAACCGCCGATTATCGCGAATATTCGCGCTAAATTCGATTCGATTGGATTAAAATACCGAATACTTTCAACTTTCTACCCTCATGCTTGATATATAGAACGACAATATGCGAGAAACTTTTGGAGGAAAATTATTACGATGTAGTCTATATGTAAAATTGATTTTTAAACATCCATGAAGTTATAGCATTTATTTTACTTCAATACTACGATTATTCCTAAGACGTTTCTCCGGAAGAAAATTATTAATTATTTTTATCTTATTTTTATATAACTGTATTGACACAGTCGTGACTAATGAGATACGCGCAAACGGAAGATGTTTCCGATCGAGATTTGAGGTACTGAGGAAATCGATTTATACGGAGATGAAAACTCGCGTTTCGATGTCGCGGATCCGGCGAAAAGACAAACGAGATCGTTTGTCTCGACCGGGAGAAACTAAATTGCTAGAAAGTAGGGGAGTAAACTAGAAACCGTGCAGCTTGCCCTGATCAGCAAGTGACTGGAAAGGCGTCTAATGGTCACGCCAGGAGCTTTTTAGGGCGTCAAGTCAACTGTCGCCTTTCGGATCGTACGAACCTTCACGGTCCTCCTTCGAAAGATTTAACCCGCTGACCGTGAATTTTTGTCCGAAAGTAAATAAAAGGATATAATCCATGATCGACATTTTAATTGAACTTAATAATTAATCGTATTATACGTGAACGGATAATTTTTATTTTTTCAAAGGCGGCGAAATATAAAAGATTGTTGTTGCTTCACGAATTAATCTTGATTATGATACATTTGAAAAAATCGTAAAAGAGTGACACGACATTTTGCAGAATAAATGGAGTAATATCGAAATAGAATAACCAACAGGAAGAACGTTTCGTCGAAGAATCTTGAGAGGTTGGCTCATAATCTGTGCATTTCTGAACGTCGGTTATGACACGTCGATCGATTAGCAAATACCTAACGGTACTCTTAAGAAGACGGAATACAATTTGAAAATTTGTATGCCACATTGTAAGTCTGAGCAATCGACTACCAAGCGCATGCCTTAAGTGCTTATCGAGCCACGCGTTTAATGAGTTTAACGATTCTTGCCATATCGGCACAGTTTCTACTTGTTTGTTCTACAAACTTCCGTACAAGTCAACATTCTCCAGATTTACAGAAACGTAATTTAAGTACGTTCAATTGAATTTCGCAATTAATATGTTCGCATTTTGTAAAAAAAGAAATACAAGTTTCCTCCATTGAAGATGCACGAAGGCCAGGCAGTCACTTTGGACAAAAACAAAGAAGAGAAGAACGATCCCTGGCAAACAGGAAAGAGAGCTTTAAATAAAAAAAAACCAGATTCTATTTTAAGATAATGACGCTATTAAAAAGCAGCAAAGAGGAAGGAATAATTCGAGAGAAACTCAGGTTCTCTCTTTCTTTTTAAGTTTAAGGACTCAAATGAAGTAAAGGAAAGTGTGCGAACAGAGGTTTAATGAAATCATTTAGAGTTGCAAAGAAATATCAACGAGAAAATGGAAAGCCGTGGAAGTGTATGTCAAAGAACAATTGATCCATGCAAATAGAGATGACAAATTATATCGTCCAAGAATGTAGCAGGCGAGATAACTTGTAAATATGCATAGCAAATATCAAGGAAATGTCAAACGCCGGCCGTTACTGCTAATTAAAGTCGCGTTGCAAACTTGCATAAAGGCCATCCTCGGCACACGGTTAAACGTGTCCAAGATACGTTAACGAAAAATTGGGGAAGTCTGCTTCTCGACCAACCGCGTATGCGATGACAATGTGACGCAACGGACAATATCCGACAATTTTTCATATTTGCATAATTTTTCATATTTGTTTTAAGCGGGCGGTTTCAAATTTTTTATACAAAGTCTTTAAAAAGACGTATTCATGAATTCATCCATTTAAGCTATCGTATATCGTACATCGAGAGTACACTAATATTCTACCTGAGCCAAGAGAAAGTCTCACCGATGTTTGAATAAATTTAAACCCTCATTTTATGCTGTCGTGGACTTGGAACTAAATCCTATAACCACGGGATATGAACTTTTTTTTACTTAAATCAAAAACCATAATTTTTTAAAAACCGCGATGGTCTTTTCCACTGCACAATGCTCCTTCTTTGGTTCACCTCCTTCCTGAAAATTGGATGGAACAATTTCTTATTTCGATATTCCGTGCATCGTGAAACGCGCGGTTAAAGAAATGTCAGAACGAAAGCATATATTCGTAACGTGGAAAGTCTATCGCGAAACGAGGTCTATTATCCGTTTTGCACGTTACGACAGTGACAAGCGAAACGGAAGAGGTGACCAGCGAAAACTGGCTAAAAGCGATGTAAATGCAGAATTAGAAATTTAATGCCTTCCGTCAAATTAATGCCACAATAATAAACAGATCAACGAACAACGCGAACACACCCAACATTAACGCCCATTTTATTCGATTAATGTTAGAATATTAATGAAAGCATCGATTCCTAAAAGCGATACGGAGAAATCATTATTAAGTAAGGAACAACTATATTGTCGATAACTCGATCTATTCTATTGGCAAGTTCTAAAAAATTATATTTAACAATCAAGATAATTAAAATAATCGTCCTTTAGAAAAAGATCCTTATCAAGATCCCGATTTAAAGACATCTTCGGTCACTAGTGCTTTCGGTGTTACGAACAAAATTCATCGAGACACAAAAGTCTAAGAGTTTCGATCCCACAGATTTTCTTAAGATCAGAGAAACGAAAGAGCCGCTTTAGTCCTCTGGATAAAATCTCGAAATCCTAAAGATATCGCGCGGCGGATGATCGAATAGGTAGGAGAAGCCATCGATCGATCTGCGGGTAGCTTTCCGCCCGATGAAGACGACGAGGATAATGACGATGGTCTGAACATTTTCAAGATACGCGCATCGTCCGACGCCATTGATGTGGCATGAATAGATGAACGGTGCGGCTATAATTGCAAATAAGTCGGCAAAGCGCACGCTTTAATAGCATCGCGCGACGTTACGAAACGGTACTTCGACCGGCCTGTTGCGCGCTCCTTCGTTTCCAGAAGATGGACGCGTCATTACGATGCATTTTAATAGGCTTGCCGCTCGCCAAATTTCGTGCATCGCGTCTGCAACGCCACGTCCACATTCCCCTTAGCCCAAGCGCGTAACGACGATACATCGTGCAATCTGGTTGAGGCAGATCGTATCAACGGGTTAACATCGTGCATTTGTCCGACCGATGCTCGTCTGTGACCGGCATAAAAAATTCCGTAACCGTTGAGTGACGTTTGGCATGATAATAAAGTCGTTAATGGAGTATGAACCGAATTTGGCGAAGGAGGATTCGAAGCTCCAACGCGTTATCTCGCGCGTCTTGAAAACAATAAAGTGGGAAGTTGAAACAAATGCACCGTGCCAGAAATTCGCTCGCCCTATTTTCCTTCGTCGGATGGTTCTACAAATCAAGGGCTACGATCGTCTCCAAATAGGGGGCGTACAAATTTTATATACAATAGAATAAAAGCGTCTTCGCAAAATGCTCAAAATAGTAGCAATATGAACAAACAACGATAATAATTTAAACACTACACCTGGATGAGGAAGACTTCTTCGTAAGTTCCATAAATCCATCCACGATTTCGCGATTTGCTCTCTTATCGTTCCGCCAGCCACGCGATGAAGGATCGCGCAGCTCGTTTTGTCCATACAAATTCTCCTCTGCGCAACAAACGCGCCAAACTACGCAAAGGAGAATCGCCGTCAAAGTAGAATGGACAGGTCACTCATACGCGTACTTTCCCCAGCGCAGGGGTTAATCGATTTCTACAACGGTTCTCTCGTAAATTTGGCTCTCAAGGAAAATAATATCCTCGTACCACCGACTCTCTCGACCACGCGAGTTTCCCAATTTCTACCCCAGGCCACGTGTCATTGGCAGGGTCGGCGTCGAAAAGTAATTACAGCGAGAGAGAAAGAGAGAAAGAGCGTGTGAGACAGCGAGAAAGAAAGAGAGAAAGAACGTGTGTGAGAGAAAGAGAGAGAGAGAGAGAGAGAGAGAGAGAGAGAGAGAGAGAGAGAGAGAATGTGCGTGTGCTGTGAGAGAGAGAGAGGGAGGAAGAGAGAGAGAGAGTCGACAGGACAGAGCGCGGAGCGAGGAGAGTGGACATCGTGGACACGTTGATTGCAGGACCTGGAGAGGGGCGATGTCCAGGGCGGCGGAGTAGGGGTAGGGGCCTCGTCGTCGGGGCGTCCGGCGTCGGGCTCCGAGGTGGAGGTGGAAGCGACGTCCGGCTCGCCGGATGCGCAGGACTTGGAGGACGCACGTGGCGAGCGACCGAGGGCGGGAAGAAGCGGATCGGCGCGGTGGAGGACAGTCGGCCGTCTGCTACGACGCCTAGCGCTCGCCATGCTCCTCCTCGGCTGCCTGGCCGCGAGCCTGGCCTTCCTCGCGCTCTACGCCGGACCGATCTTCCTCCTGCAGCTGCTGGTCGTCGTCGCGGTCGCCTACTTCGTCGCGGGTGGACGGCTCAGGTGGTGCTACGTGGCCCTCAGGACGCTGCCCCGGGACGCAAGGTGAGTAGTGTGTCTTTGACTCTGAACCCACGAGACCCGCGGAAGCGGATCGAATCGACCGATCGATCGTCTCGCGGAGAAATCCTTCTACCTCGTAGGGATTTTTGGAGTCTTTTGAGATGATTTTGCAGATGATTTTGCAGTCGTTATAGTCGATTTTGCAGAGCGTGAATCGTTATATCGATCTCTCGGCGTTTCTTCTTACTATTCTGTTTTCTTAAGGATATACGAGGTGTACGTAAATGTGTCCAAAAAGTGGCGGGTGGGCTTGGCGTTTGGGCTATCGACACGGTCATCGATGGGGGACCGGTCTTTGGTCGCTGAGATAATGTTTGCTCTTGAACAGACTTTGTCCGCACATCGTTCATGGTTTTTTCCCCTTGCGATACGCGAATTCGGGTTGAACGATAGGTCCTGGGCCAAGTAACTTTGGTGGTCAGTGGTGAAAATGAATTGAGGGAAGGGAGAAAGGGAATTTTGTTTTCTCGGACTGCACGCTATCGGTCTATCGTCGTTCGATGATCGAAGAAAAAAGCTATATTAGACTTTAGTCCGTAACGTAGGAATTTAATTGCAAAGCGATGGTTCGATCCGATGATCGGATGATATTTTGCTGAAGATCAAGGTTTTTATACGAGTTGACGAACGATCGAATACGGACCGTTTGTCTTGAGGCGTTAAATTGTTAGAATCGCATGGCTACGGTGCTTTTGGAACAAACGCGGGGATGAACCTAAGTTATACCGATGATTAGATAGTATCTTGTCTGGAATTAAACGTGCTTCGATGATCTGCCCAAAATGTCAAATCGAATGTTACGTGGTTTTTTAAATATATGGTACAACACTTTTAATGGAGTCGAGGTAATGTCTGATACAATGACTAATGTATTTGCTTCTAAGGAATACTAAAAATTCACCTGCCGCTTAGGTGATATCTCGATCGTAATCACGGGTTTTTAAGCGAATCGATAAACGATCTATCCGAAGATGTTAAGTGACTTCCGTCTGGACATTACGAATACATTATATACCTCCTCGAACGACCATAGTTGAAATTCTGTAACATTTACGTTCGTGAAATCCCAATTTTCGAGCGATTCTATCGAAGCAAAAAATTAGACTCGCTACTGCATCCGATCGAATCTTTTGCATCGAAATATCGGGCGAACAGCAGCAATGGTAGCCACTTTTATTAAAGCTACGCGTCTAAGCGAAATGTCGCGAAAATCCGTTTTAATAAACTTGCTTTCAGTGTGCCACGGACTTTTACGAGTTAATCGGGTGATTCTCGACGCGAAAGGTAATTCGGATAGAATAAAAAAGGAGAGAAAAACGAGCAGCTCTCGATCGTGCGAGTATTCAGAGTCGTACGTTTTCTTTTAATCTCGCCCAATATCTTAACCAAGTGTCGCGAGGATAAGCGAGTCATACTGGTCGAAACTCACTTTTATGGATGTCCGGATTTTGGCTATTTAACGAGTTCATATTTCGTGTGGAAACACCGTAGCAACTTTGGGTCGGCTATAGAGCAAAATATTCTAGACTTCGATGCATCATCGTATATCGTATGTCATTCCACAAACTCATTTTGCAATTAAATCACGGTCTTCAATGTTCTTCCCCTCCGGATAATTTACGCATATAGGTACGTAATAGTTATAGATAATGTATCACTTATTTCATCTCGGTATGATCTCCGCTCAGATTACTTTTATTTCTTCCTTTCCAAGCATCCATATACAGATATATATTTCATGAGAAGCTCTGAGAAAATTTATAACGCGTACAGACGGTGCATAGCGAGTAAAACATGATCAGAAAAGAATACCATCATCGTTGCTGACTAAAATATATTTCGAGTTCTAAATAAGGGATATATCAATTCTAAAACCACAATGTCTTCCATATTTTTTGTGCTTTAAGCGATCGTCGTAATCGTGATAAATTATTTATCGAGAAAAATATAAAACCTGCCAACCAAAGGTATAGCTTCTTTTCCAATCTTGTGCCTTTCCTCAGATCGCGACTCGATAACAGATTACGACAGCGTAGGCCTAGATAGCGAGAAATCAATATTAGTATCCACGAACGATTCGGGAGGTCCGTAAACTCGTTGTTCGTGAACCGCTGTTCGAAAGAAAAAAAAATACGGTTCGGTTTAAAAGCGAAGATGTGGATATGCACAAGGGTAATGCCACTGATATTATTCAAAATCGTAACTGATGAGTATTATCCTGTTTATCCGGCGCAATTATACAAATCGAATCCTCACGAGAATGGAGATGAAAACCAGAAGAGGAATTATTTATTTGCATAATTGGTAGGTTTTTGTTTGAAAATGTATACCGGTCTGAGCATAAACGTTTTTTATCCCTTTGGAGATAAACTAGTTTATTCTCTTATTTAAAAAAAATTTTAATCGGAAAACTGACAGGAGTAGACGGTTTTTTTTTCGAGAAAAAGATATTTTGTGCATAATAACAGAGATACAATGACGATGATACACATTTATATATAAGAAATCGATGATCGTGCATCGATGATGTATTCCATCGGATTTCCTCGAAGTTTTTAAAAATATCGATGTTGGGCGACAGAGTGAAAGTGGCATATAGAAATGACCTAAAATAGTGAGGCTCACGTGCGTGAAATTTCCATCGGCCGTCTAGGAACGAAATATATTGATATCGTCAAACCATTGTGCCAAGTCGAATGAAATTTGCACGCATGCATATTATACGCATCTATTATTTACGCTTTTGCGACGTATCGCACGCTTTCTTCCTTCCCGGAATTCCTTTCCAAACTCTCCACTCGCCGTCAAAAATATCTCGAAGATTTTAATACGCATACAAATATACGAATACGCGCGAAAAAATGCTCAGCCCATCCGGAAAAAAATAATTACCTCACGAAACATCTCGTTTGATGTCTGATCGAAAAAAAAAATGCCATCGAATCTTCATTTTCTGACGTCAGAGTTAGACTAACGTGGAAAGTATTGCAGAGATAATAGCTTTTGTTTCTTCCTCGACGGAGCGCTAAATTCTGCTTCTGTCTTCACCGTGAAAAGGTTGAAAACCACTGCCTTATGCGATTACTTAGCGGTGGACGATGACGAAAGGTACAAATGCACTCTGTCCTTCGGTGAGCGAGGATACTCGGTGATCATAGTGAAAGGAACGTGAGCCAGAGGTGCAAGGAAAGCGTGCAGATGAAAGCGGGTCATAATCTAGCACTAATCTTTATCAGCGACGTCCGTTAATAATGGAAGACTTTCTCCGAACGACGTCCGAGAGAAAATGTACTTTTTGATAAGACGATGCTCACGCTGCGTCGTTTGGACGCGCTGACTTTTCCACTTCATTTTCTCAAGGTACACGATAGAAAGACCGGTATCGTCGGCATTGCCAAATCAGATTTTTGCATTGTGCAAAGCTGTCAAAGGTCGGAGAGTCGAATCGCTGCCATGTTCGCGAATTATGCTACATTTATTAAACATCGATAAGCGCTCACGATCAAAATGCAGGAATGGACATTGCTAACCGATATTTCCTGTCTAACCGATATTTTCCTGTCGCTTTCAGCTGACGAATATCGCGAGGTCTGTGGCCTTGCCGTATTACGTTTTTCTCGTGGTGACGTGCTCGATCGGGATGGCATCGACGCGTATCGAATAACTAATTATACGCTGCTTCAAGTTAATCACGAGTAACAATTCCAGAGGTGCGTTCAAAGGGCACTTGCCAAATATTATACGCGAGAAGTAATACAACCGATCGTCGAGCACGCCCTTCAAATTTGCACGATGAACATTCTATCGAAGCTAATTAACTTTTATTTGGATACGCGAGAAACCTGCGTGCGGTCGTATGCCGTGGACTATTTTTTCATTACGCTTGGTCGTTCGCAAAACGCATTCGAGGCTTTGGAAATCGTACGAACGTACGTTAGCTTTATTTCGTAAACCGAGGAAGGAATATTCATCGTTTGTTAATGTTCCGCGTTAAAATATAAGAAATTCAAGACGTTACGGTTTGCGCGCATCGCAAATCGCGATTAGGATGATAATTCGAGTCGTGTACGATCGAAACGAGTCCAAAGGTGTATTCGAAGAGCATTGGCCATTGTCGTGTGCGATTTTGAACATCGCATTACCACAGGGTAGACCCAAACCGCATGTGCGGCTCGCATATTGCATAAGATGCCTATCGGTTACCGCCACCGCGATCGATCCGATCTACCTTTTGGAATCTGGCTTCTATTCCGCGGCTGGATACTGGTCTCTGACCGCTATCGAGATTTCACTCAAATGCTAGGGTTTTCTTCCTTGTGCAACGTACATTTTTACTACAATAATGACGTATGAAATAATTAATGGTCTCTGAGAATTCGCACCTTGATGCGATGGGAATGGTGCGAAGCGATTGAACCAAAATGCTCGAGTAGGACGTTTTGTCTCTAGCGCGAGCTCTCTCCAGGTATATCGTATCTTTATAAGATCGATGCGTTCATAATGGAAGAATGATATTATTTTCGAGCAACGTAATAGAGTCGTACTTCAAATCTCTTCTGATTCGTATAATAAATAAATGTTGGAAGATTCGGTTGGAGAGGTTGGTTTGGTTCAACGGTTGGAAGATTCGATGATAGATTATGAAGACGATATCGAAGCATCACGCCATTTATTGCCAAACGTTTAGAATATAACGTAGATAATATTCTTCGGAAAGTTCGCGATTTTCATTTTTTTTACCATGAATTCGAGAATAAATCTATTACGAATATAACAGATTGTGGGTAAAAGATATTATTTAAAATCCAAGGATCTCTTTACTCTCGTCGATTTTATGGCTTTCCTCTATAACGGACCAAACCCACTTTCACACTTTCTCACACGATCTCTTGGGTAAAATGAATTAATCGCCATGGTAACTAGGTGGATGTACACAGATGCACATCCGTAAAGGTGGATACTGTAAGACCGAGTCTCGCGACAGTGGGATACGACCCACTTATCGCGATGCGCTACTTTCACGATCTTCTCAGGGAACCTCGATCTTAGCCGTGAGTAGATAGACGTAGGCATCGCGGTGAATCAACGCCGAGTAGACGGCTACATTTTACCGTGAATTCGTACCGTACCTTACGGATAGTTAATACAACTTTCTACGCGTTCGGAAGCATCGTCGACCTTTACTCGCTTCATGCATATTTAATATATATTAAAGTATATAGACTCTTACCTCGATTTTATCCGATATACTTAATGTGGAACAAAAAGGTTTTAGCGTACATCAACTTTCGTTCCATCTCGAGTATTCCAAATATGTACAAACGTATACGTGGGATGTATTTGAAACGCATTTAACACGAATAACTGCATATGCGTGCCTTGCGTATATCTTAACGAGACTTTGCAAAAGTGACGATAACGCGTACTCATTTTGCGAAACAAATATTACGCGTTATGGAATAGTTTTACCATGGATATATACGATGCACGTCGATCTTTCGATTTCGGTTCGATTACACTATCAACGTAACGAGGTTTATGCAAATTATCCTTCGGGTTTGTCACGGTCACCAACACGAACGCCGTGCGTTTAACGCGATCGTCATTGAAATTGCGCAGGATGAACGATCATCGTCGATCGTCCATCGGTCCGTGGCTGCGCGCAAAAAGAGTTTTCCTGGAAATATATGAAAAGTATTTGAGGAATGGTCTAGGTCCAGGTAACAGACGCCTTTCGATGCAGCTTCGCATCGCCTTCGGAACAAGACTATATGATTTGGTCAGCAACGGTTTTCTTGGAAATGACTGTCCACGACAGAGCTACTGTAACGTAGCTACAGTTCTCGAAGTGGGTTGCGCGAAAGGATTGATAATCATTTATTTTACTAATTGTATCTAAATTTAATCACCTAGACAGACACATCGTTACCATTCAGCTCTGGCTACTTACGCAAAATAATCATTTTTGGCGATGAGCGTACTCGCGTATTTATTTACGTACTTATTTCAAAATTGCTCCGGGAGACGCGCTGTCTCCGCGATCATAAATTGGGGGGCGCTGCCAAAACAGTTTGGGGACCGCCGGTGTAATGGATGGGATACTGGACAGAATTCCACGCGCTAGATCCGAGTTTGATTCTCACCCATCTTTGATGCAGAATTTTCCATGCGATACGCATACTCTGGCGCAAATATTTCAGAAACTATTTTGAAACTGCAGGTCCGTCATAAAACGGTAGATAAGGTCAAGTAGCTTTATCATCGGTCGGTGCTGGGAATTGATTAAAGAAGAAGAAGAAGACAGTCCACGATCGCGGAGTTGCGATTAGTCTCCTCCAAGCCGCCCCACGCTTTTGTCTCTTGTCAGTCCTATTTGCGATTCAGATGCGGCGTAGCCTCTTCCGCCCATGCGAACCATAGGAAGTCGCATGGCCATTTTCCTGAATGCGCCCGATCGTTGAACCTGCCTCGATTAACTGGGTCGACTGTTTGTCCATGTCGACATTAACCCTTTGCCTCGTGATTTATTTAAAAGGGAGCTCGTCCGTTAGTACCTTTTATCCTTCATCGTCCAATTTGACCGTTTTACTTTTGATAATCTGGATTTTCGAGGTAATCGCGTAAAGAGTAAAGAGTGATAACGAATACATTTAGTAAGAGGAGAGCGCAGACTCTCAAAGCTGTGTTTGGTGCGGAAACGCGATGCGAGCGAGTTTCATGATTTCCATTAGAGGGATTAAAACGAGCAGGGAATCGAGGGAAACGTGGATGGCGAGGAGGCAGGAATTTCGAATGGTGCACGAATTGGCATAAGCACGCGCATAAGCACGAATTGGATATAAGGAGCAATTTTACTTAACGACAGCAAACGACTGCCTTCGTGACATTCATGGATGTGCGTGTAGCTTGTGTTTGCATCAATATTCCCATGTGACAGAAACAACACGTTTTTACACTATCGTAAACGTTTTTCGCCGAACTATGTTTCCAATGATAACACGGTTTAAGATCGATGTATGTAGGTAAAATGTAGTAGAATCGAATGTATCGCAAGGTAGAAGGTAGTACGCGTATGCGTAGCATAGCGCTTGTGCGTGAACGTGCTTTGCTCAACATCGTCGATGTTTGATTTGTGTGGCACTATTTCAGGACATACGTTAAAAAAATTTACTATTCCAATATGCGAAACGCTTTATCAACATTTGTAGTCGACGACTTGTAATTCCGCGATACATTGTAAATATTCACTCTTGCCCCCGAGGTTTCGCCCATAACACGCTTCGCAGATATAAAGTCACTTCCTTTCATTGCAGTCGATACGCGTAAAGCGATGAAATACCAAAACGTTTTTGATAACGTAATTAAACGAAAAAAAATCACGAATCATGATTCTCGTATCGATGTTTCGCGCATCAATTTTCCAATCGAGCATTCATATTTTTCCACTGATATTATCCAATTACTTTTATATCGCTAATTTCCAAGACGCAATAAGCCATCGAAAGTTTCGTCACTCCTTTTCGGTTCGTTCTCCTCGCAAAATCGACTTTATCGTTTCCTCGACGTTTCGCGAAATCGTCGAATACCAGGTATCCGACTATAAATTCGGTTAAACGGAGAAAAGACGCTGGCTAAAAATGGAGGAGAGGAAAATCTCGCAGAGAGAGGATCGCGGTCTCCTCTTTTTTTTCCACGAGTTCTCCCTCTTTCATGACCTCGAGGACGTAACGGAATCTCTCTGGATGGCCGGTGGTCGTACGAGAAATTTTCTCGACGAGCTGGTACGTAGTTACACGCTCGTGATGCGTCTCCGCTAATGGACGGGAATCGAGTTCACCGTATTGCCTCGACGTGGTCAATCTTCTCCCGTCGCCTCCTTCCTTCTTCTGCCTCTCGTACCGCAGGACACCGAGATTGATGCGGATAGAGCCTCGATCATCCGCGCGAAAGATCCGGCTTGAAATCTCACCTATCACTGCCGAATGATTTACCACGTCGTACGTCCTGGTTTTCATGTTGTGCATTATACGTGGATACCGTAGATGCGATGATAGATACGTATGTATAACGTGGGTGCTGCGCTGAGAGACCTTTGAATAATTTTCCAAGGGATACGGTTATTGTGACCACTACTGTATCAGATAAATATAAATGATAAGATGAATAAAATCACTGCTATTAAATTAAATCGGTACGAAGTCGGGTAATATCATTTCCGTGTAACTGCGAATGTTTTCAAACGAAAGTTCGTACATTGTGTCAACTTACTTTATTTGCGAAGCGATTAGGAGAATGCATGCGGGAAAATGCAAACGCAAAACAAACGATACTTGTTTGTACTATGCAAATCGAAGCTAGGAAATTCATGATTTGCGAGTGACGTGTTTTCGCGTTTCCTAAGAACGGTCGTTAAGAGCGATCGTTTAAATTGCAAGGAGGGAATAATCGAAATTAAGGGAAGAGAGACTCGATGCTATCCAACGTTTTCTTTTTTACGTATCGTAAGATTATCATCGATAGGAGGTCATTGGGATATAAAAGAATCCCGGTACAAGTAAATCAGATTGTTATTCGTGTATGAAATGAAAACATAAATCGACAGCCAATTAGAGAAATCGCATTCTAAGAATGTACTTAAACAAGGATGAAAAGGATTACGTGAAATGTTAATCATAAACGCGTATAACACAATGAAGAAAGATCGAGGGGCAAAGTCGATCAAGATGCATAACTAATTATAGCACAGATCAATCGCGTTACGCCAATAATATCAACGGGTGGATAAACCAGCGATTTAAAGCGATCGGATTCTAGACGAATAACGATATATACAAACGAATGAATTTCAGGGCTGTTTGGTCATACATAAGGCTGCTGTGGTCGATTCGTGGCCATGAAAGGAAAGACAGGGGAATCGCGGACGTGTTCAGGCAGAATGTCAGCCGACATCCGAACAAGGTCTGCTTCATCTTCGAAGACCAGGAATGGACGTTTCAGCAGGTGAGCCGATTTTCTGAACTTCCTCGAGTTGCTAGGAAAAATAATCCAGCCCGCGATCCTTCGAATCTGCGTCAGCCAAATATGAAAATTATAGGATTTCATTTGAATCATGATCGTTGCATTATTGGATCAAAAATATATATTTGCCTGGTTAATCAAAGTCGACGTATTTATTTTCTTCCGATCAAGATACGAATCGCTCGTTTTTACTCGTTCCAAGTACATTTATCGATGCATCGAGCGATTGAGATATTCGAGATACTCGGTATTTTAACATCTGCATCTGGTTTGTTGGTGTTAGAATTTTTCTGTCGACGGAACGTCAAAATTGCTAACCATCTCGCACACGTAACGTCGTTCTGTCAACGGAGAAACTCTAACTCCAACAAACCGGATGAAGAATACAGAATTATTAAGCGTGAGAATTAGAACGCTCGATAAGACCATTAAAAAAAATCCACGATTGCCTTAACCAATTTGCCTCTCCAATATCGAACTTATGTTGATGGAAAGAAAAACACGGTTTATGCACCGAGCTTTGGAACGTAAAAAATGCACGGTGTCATTCGTCTCGTCGTACGTAAGCCAGTAATAAGAAATTCGATCGACCTAGTCCGCGGTCCTTGCCGCGACAAGGACTTTAATTCCCTGCCTGCAAATTGGCAGCACGCACGTTGGATAAATCATTGTGTAACTCGATCGGCCATGTAATTGTCCTCGCGGCAGTGCGTCGGCGCTCACTGTGATTAACGAACGGAACTGAACGAGTGTCTTCGAACTGCAAACCGGCGTGCAAAGGATCGAAGAGGAGCCTTCGAATCTTGTTTCGTTACACGCAACGCTGTGCGATCATTGGGAAATTAGAGAATAACCTTCTTACCGATGGAAATACGACGAAGCAAATATTATAGTCGTCGGTCTAAAAATTCTTTTTGCGGTCTTTTAGATTTTTCGCTCATCCGTTCCTGCGATTATTCATTGTAAATTACTTTGTATTTTGGAAGGACGGCGATATTAATTTTGTAAAGTGATACGCCTCGTAAAAAATTATTTAGCAGACTAAGCGTTTATTATACCAAATTGAAAATCGTTTTTGCAACAACTTTTCTCCGCAAAAAAATCGCGACTCGGTCTTCTTCCTTTTAGAAAAGGGCTTCTGTACCAAAGTGGATTGAGAAAAACATTCGGTATCCTCGCAAACGTTTTTGCACGTCTGACCTTTATGAGAGATTTTAATCGCGGCTCAGCGTAACAAATGGCAAGTGGCGCATCTCGAAATGATTTTTCACCGTTACGCGAACGCTTTTCCTTCGGGTTGAATGCGCGCAGCTGCGAGTTTTTCACCGAATTCCATGCTCGATCGACGGCCACGGCTGAAGGAACGAAGTTAATTACCGCCGCGCTCTTAATTAAGCCACTTTTCCCGGCACGAAGATGCGCCGTAAAACTCGATGGAGAACCCAGCTGAATTCCAGCATTGAATGAAAATTAACGCATCAGCGGCAGGTCACGTAAAGTTACGTTTTTCGTGGATTAGTACCGCTTTTTTAACACCACAAAGTTACGACGTTATCAGAAATTTTCTCGATTTATCGCTATGGTTCTACGTCGCTTTATTTTAGTTTTACGTATTTAAAATAACATATCAGATATCCTGGCTGCATTATATCGAGCAAAAAATAAAACGCTTTATGCTCGATTCGCGCGTTATGTTCTTTGAAGAGATTGAAATTAAGAAAAAGATTTGTTTTATCCTATGTAAATTATATTTTTTTTTCTTCGAGAAATTTTAACTAAATGAATAAATATATAATTCTCAGGTTTTTTTTACGAACATAGGCACGATGCGTCAGCTGTATTTTAGTCTAGACATTATTTACGCGCGACCACGGACTAGAATAATAAATATGTATCTTGCATAAGCACACGAGAAGCGTGTAGTACCAAAATACATAACACCGAACTCTAAGAGGAAATACAAGATGGGTTTATGCCGGTTTAGTAAAATCCTCTTAAAAAAGAACGTGCGCGAAGAAAAAACCTTTTAAAGCATTGAATATTACTATGAAAGATCGATTCGCTCCAAATTAAGCGCCCATGACATCCGGACAATTATTCATGTGATTTTTTCCAACTCGGAGGATTCGATGGATTTTAAAAAGCGCATATAAATGCTAGTTTCAAGATTAAACGGCCTCGGTAGTCGATATTAGAAGTCAAACAATTGTTCGTGAATAAAATAAAGAATGCTGATTCGCGACGATGCTCGCAGGTCGAAGATTACAGCAACAAAATTGCGACGCTCTTCAAGACGCACGGATACCGGAAGGGTGACGCGGTCGCCTTGCTGATGGAAAATCGGCCAGAATTCGTCGCTATATGGCTGGGTCTCAGCAAAATAGGGGTTATCACGCCACTGATCAATACTAATCTGAGGAAATCCATTCTTCTGCACAGCATCAACGTGGCCAATTGTCAGGCATTGATTTACGGCGTCGACTTTAACGATGGTAAGTGCAAGTAGCGGAACTTATCGGCGATAATTGAACGATTAATCTTCGCAAGAGGTTCATCTCCGAATTATTAATTAATCGTTTGAGTGACCAATTCCTCTGAAAGACTTACCTTTGAATAGTGAGTTAATCGTTTGAAAAGGAGTCTTTTTTTTTTAATTTATTTTCAGCACTAACTGCTAATTTTATTTGGTACGGGACCCACTACGTAAAGGTGGGTTTCGAACCATCAGAGCTACGATATATATATAACACATGGAAAACCCCATCGGCGATGGGCGAGATTCGAACTCGGTCTCCTGCGTGGAAATCCGAGTTTTTATCCATTACACCACCGTAGCTCTATGCCTCCAGCATATTACTCGTTTAACATACGAAACTCATTGACCCGTATAGCAGTGCCCTCAATTATCCTTGCACGCAAAGAGGCTTATCGATCTCGCAAAATAATTGCACATATACCTTCCGTACATGGCTTTGCCTCGAATTCAGGCTTTCTCATAAAAACACATTTCGAAGTAAAAAAAAAAACCTTAAAAACCCTCTTACCAATGTGCGTAAAAGACTCGAAGTATTTAAAAATTGCCTCTCAAGATTCATTTTTATATTGCCGTCTTGAAAAATAATTTTTATTCGAAGAACGCGCAAGAGTCGTAAATGTCCTTTCATTCGTTTGTTTCAGTCGTTGCGGATATTGCACCGTCGCTCAACGCGAAACTGGCCCTGTACAGGTTCGGACATAAGACCAATACGATTGCCACGAACATGAAGGAGAAGGATCTGATCGCACTTTTGGAGGATGTGCCGAGCGTGCCGCCCGTCGTTCAGGAGAAGGTCTGTTATAACGACAAATTGCTGTACATTTACACCAGCGGCACGACGGGTCTGCCTAAAGCAGCCGTGATAACCAGCTCTAGGTAAGATCGTCTTCCTTTATCGCAATTTTTTATCACTGGCTTATATCGGTCATATATTTGCCCCGTAACAGGATCTCTATATTATTATCAACATTCTTGGGTTCGTGGATTATTTTGATCTCAGTCCACGAATAATTTAAGATACGAAATAGTTTGTTGTCTATCTGAATAAATTTCCTGAAAAAAAAATTCCTGCAATTTCCTGAAACCTGCTCAGAGATCATAAACTATTACGCGTGCACTTACCGAGCCAGTGGGAATATAGAACGATTTATGGATCGTACTTTGGTACCCTGCGCTTTGTCTTAATTTATACAGCAACTTGTAAATGTTCTTATCGCTTGATTACAGGTTTATTTTTATAACCAGCGCTATGCATTATTTGCTAACGTTACGCAGCACCGATAGGCTTTATACGCCTCTGCCTTTGTATCACACAGCCGGTGGCGTAATGTCCATTGGCCAGTCCTTGATTCACGGCAATACGACCGTGATCAGAAGAAAATTCTCTGCCAGCGCTTACTTCAACGATTGCATAAAGTACAAATGCACGGTGAGTGTCCGGAATATTTACATACGTGTATGAAATTTCGTTTTTAAGTCGTCGTTCAAATCTAGCATTTCTTTTTAATTCGATTATGGATATCGGTGATTTAAGAAAATATTTTCAAACGACCAGCTCGTACATCGATCTTTCGTCGTATTTCAGATTGCTCAATACATTGGTGAGATGTGTCGCTATATCCTCTCAGTACCGCCGAGTGCGGATGACAAACAGCACAACCTCAGAATAATATTCGGCAACGGTCTGAGGCCTCAAATCTGGAAGGAATTCGTCGAACGTTTCAATATTCCTCGAGTGGCCGAGTTTTACGGGGCGACCGAGGGAAATGCAAATATTGGTAAGTCGGATTCAATCTACTTTTACGAAAACCTCCGAGACACGAAGAAATGTTGCCAATGAAGATATAGAAGCTGTCCCAAAAAAAACTCGGTCGCTTCTTAATCTCCCATTACTCATATCTCTAGTTTCGTCTCGAGTGTTCATTAACGCGCATATAAGTTTAATAAGACAGTTTAAAGAAAGTGGGAAAATTTTTTCGCGATTCTGAAAATGGAGGAAAAAGAGAACGATCGAATTTATACAATCTAGTTTGAAGAGTCCAGAATAAGAGTCGAGTTTAGGCAGCCGTAGAAGAAGTACGTTTATGTTACGAAAAATCTAGTGTTTCCCTCATCGCTGCTCTAAGCCACTACCTTGTACCATATTTTAATTTCCCTCTCTTACATTTCTCAAATTCCAGTAAACATCGACAATACCTTCGGTGCGATCGGCTTTGTTTCGAGGATCCTGCCATCCGTGTATCCCATATCGATCATAAAAGTGAACGCCGACGGGGAGCCCGTGAGGAACGCCAAAGGACTTTGCCAAGTTTGCGGACCAAGTGAGCCCTCTTACCTTCTTTCGCTTATTTTTATCGAAGCCCCGACCACGAGATTAAAACGACGTTCTTCCGCGAGCAGATGAGCCCGGAGTGTTCGTTGGCAAAATCATCCCCAACAATCCAACGAGGGCATTCTTGGGATACGTGGATCAGAAGGCGTCCAGCAGTAAAGTAGTCCACGACGTCTTTTCGAAAGGCGATTCGGCATTTTTGTCCGGTAAGTAACTCGACAGTTTTGAAGAACTTGTACACGTTCCAATTCTTCGTCGTTTTGTTCGTTTAGATTAGATTACGAACGTTTATAATATTATACAGATTTTAGTATCGATACAGTTGCGGTCCTTACAAGAGCTTCGAGCTGCTCGTAAAGACTCGTGATTTATGTGATTGCAGGCGATATACTCGTGGCGGACGAGCTGGGATATTTGTATTTCAAGGACAGAACGGGCGACACCTTCAGATGGAAAGGCGAAAACGTTTCCACTTCCGAGGTGGAGGCCGTCATCAGCAACCTCGTCAATTACAAAGACTGCATAGCGTACGGCGTGGAGGTGAGTTTCGACAAAATTCGAAACGTGTTTCTGTCGAATGTACATACTTCGCTCAGGTTGGACGTCTTAATTAATTCCACAGTTCTGGAAAGCGGGAAAAGATGACCGTTAAAAATCTATATAGTATGAAAATTACGAGATTTTCTTCTCGTAAAACGAATTCTTACCACGACCGGTCGGTGTTTTCTTCGAAAAATTATAGAATTTTAAGACGCGGTCACTTCCGCGATTTTTCGTGATTTTCTCGCAGCCTACGGATCACTAATTCAATGTATCGACATTTTTCCTTCGCCCTCTTTTTCTTTAAGGATATATTTAGTGCATTTAAACATGTCCGGAAGGTAGCTGGTAGGAATAGTGTTAAATGTCCAACCTAAGTGAGCGATCGCGCATAAAGTCGCGGAATGCAGGAACTGCGAATTTCTTCGAACCTTTCTCAAATCCTCGAACTTCTCAGATTCGAGGTATGGAAGGCAGGGCAGGAATGGTGGCTATTTACGACGAGGAGAACAGCGTAAGCCTGGAGCGACTGGCGTTGGATGTTAAGGAGCATCTACCAGTTTACGCGAGGCCGCAATTTATTAGAATATTAACGAAGATAGATCTCACAGGTATGTCGACTCGTCGCATTATCTCTTCGACTGGATTCCCTAGACTCGCCCAATCCTTGCAGGTACTTTCAAGCTGAAGAAGAAGGACCTGCAGGACGACGGATACGATCCTCGAACGGTGCGAGACAAACTGTACTACCTGGACTCGAAATCTGGCTACAGGCCTCTGACGACGGAGGTCTACGAGCAGATACAGCAGGGAAAGATTCGTTTCTGAAGTTTAGTTGGAAAGAAGAAGGGGATATTGCCGCGAGACTTGTCACACGCGTAGAGACACGACACGTTTGTTCGATTACGTAGGTTTTAATCGATGCTTCCTAAACCCTTCTCGCACCCATTCGCCTCATTTTCTCACCGGAACAAAGCTCTCGCGATCGTGCGGATGGAACTCGAGCTTTTCTTCTCCCTTTCGATGCGTCTCCTGCGGTGCGCTAGCTAAGAGATCTTGATCGTGTCCGAAATATCGATCCGAAGACGATGAACGATGAGGTCGAGTATTTTTTCAAGATACGGTTTGCATGATATCGTAGTCGATTAAGATGCTGAAAGCAATTATCTCCAGTCTCTGGTTTCTTCATATTTTTGTTATGAATTTTTTGACGAGTTTCTTTAATTTTTGCCTTCTTCCGATTTAAACTTGATCGACTTATTTTTTTTTTATATAGAATTACCACTGTTCTTTTGAAACAAATGGTAATGTTTTTTCACCGTAGCAGACGCGTTGGAAGATCGAGAAATTAACCATCGAGATTTTCCTACGATCTGAACATATTCATTTCATCACTTTTTCGCTGTTCGCAAGTAGATATCCGATATTCATCGCGTTGTTCGTAGATTCATATCCCTAGGAATTTGCAAATTTTATACAGTGGGTGCACTTTAGCCCTTTTAATACCCGAACGAACATCCCAGGGTATCGACAGAAATACCCACGATTCTTAATACTAGATTAGTCTTGACAGTATCTTAGAAGAATAGAAAATTACTTTAGAGCCATCTCCGATTCATAGACGCTTTCGTCTTGCGTTTCGATGGATATATTTCGTGCTGTGATACTTGCCGTAAACGCATACATTGCAAGGACGAAAAGAAGAGAAGTCTTGGACATTTTGGATAGTAACTTTTGTACAGTAATATAATTGTCGCATTTTATAAGAATAATTGTACTCTTCGACGTAAAAGTTAAAATAACAAAGCATCGAAATTAATTTGCAACGACCCTGAGGAAAGGCGATTATTATGACCTACAGTTAAAAATATACTTCATACTGAAAAGTAAAAAAGACGCGATAGGCAATGAAACACGTCGATGCAAAAAAAAAATATGCAACCACTTATAAATGTAAATTCTATTTCGTCCGCAAGGCTTAATAGATCTTCCATTCTAATGATCGTAATGCAATGATATCCATTCATCACGCCATTATCCGTGTTCTTACGAAGAATCCAAACGATCGTCGATACGATGCTTTTTCGATAACGATACCGAGGCGCTGGGTATTAAAAGGGTTAAACAATGTGGGAGATTTGTAAATAAAACAATGTAGGTCAGGTAGGATGTAAGCCGGTGAAAGTTGTTGCGCGCGGATAAGAACGAAGGACGACGAGGGATGAGTGATATTTTTATAAAGCGACTTTTCTCATCGCGATTGAACGATCGAAGTACGAAGCAGGATGTTTTTTACGCGTAAAACGTGGAAATATTTTATTTGTCCTTATCGAAAGATCCGTTGGCATTCGCAAAAGTATAAAATGGAATTGAAAACTACGAGAAAAAAGCTCCATCAAATGCCTTCACGCATATGCAGCTTTGGAATATTACTTAAATTCGGAATCAAAATCGGCACTGCCCATCATAAACTAACGTACAACGTATTCGAGATATCGACAATTATGTATACACGTAAAAGGATCGTCGAATATCGGAGCAAAGGAGATTTGCAGGAGGCAGAAGGAAACGTTGATTTTTTACGATGTCCTTATTCCATAGGGCCTCGTCGTATCGACAGCGCAAAGGTCGTTGATCCCGCGAGAATATTTCGGTGTATTTCATGGTGTGTTTATATCATTATAGCATAGAGCAGATTGTTACTTGTTACTTTTATAAAATAAAAGTTTTCTATTTTCTATGCACGGCGTGCCGAAAAAAAACCATACCGCATGAGTATGCCAATAAAAGATATTTATTACCGAAAATGACATTGATGCCGTTTGATTTTACACCCGTTTTTCCGATTCTCCCAGAATTCCAAAGCGCAACGACGTGCTGCTCTTTCGATCCTTATACCCTGACACACGCGAACGACAGAAATTTTTCAAAATACGCCGTCACTCATGAAGAATTGACAGAGAAATCTCAATGAACCAATATGCACGAGCTCATATACACATCTCGACATTATTATAAACATCAAACAACGACCTTTACACCGACACGTGTTTTCGTAATAAACATTATTTTTATTAACCTTCCACACCGATCGCTAAGGTCGCAGTGACTTCCGAACCACCAGAGCAACGGTATATATATCGTACGAAAAGACCATCGGCGATGGGCATGATTCAAACTCGTATCTCCCGCCTGGAAGTCCGAGCCTCTATCCACACCGCCCTAGCTCTAACGAGAAACCCTATAATCTCCCACACGCGCGTATCCTCAACACTATTCCTACCTTCAAATGACCGGTCAGTGATTTCTTTGAAAAATCGTAGAACTTCGAGACGCGGTCACTTCTGACATTTTTCATGATTTTCTCGCAACCTACGGATCGATAAATTAATCCATCGACATTTTCCCTTCGTCCTCTTTATCTTCAAGGATACACTTGGTACACCGAAATATACGTTAAAAATGGCTGGTGGGAATAGTGTTAATCATCCATTATCAGCTTCGCTAAAAATAACCTCCCTCGATTTCGGCTTACGCATTTAAAACCATCAACGCGCCCTTCGCCTCACGACCAAACCTGCAACCCAAATCCTCACGAACCCTCCTCTCTCGACGCAGCAGCACGCCGAAGAGAAATCCAAAAGTCCAATGGCCCTCCTCCTTATCGGGAGAGGCTCCTACGCGAATTCGTCAGCGCGAATTCTCGTGGTAGGGGCCGAGCCAGGAGGGTTCCTTCGATCGCCCTCTCCCCTCCGGCCGCCCCTTCCCCCAGCCAGCTCCCGCGAGTTTTCTTTTTCGGAGGCGCGCTCAAAGCCACGAGGCTCGGCCGGTGGTTAGTGTGTCAGTGCCGTTGGTCGCTTCAGGGTCGTTGACGCCCGACACTGGGCAGCGCGCGGTCAGGGGTGAGAGAGGGCTCTCGCGGGTGGTTGGATCGCAGGTACGATGGGAGTCAGAGCTCTGCTGGTGTTCCTGGCGGTCGTCGGCGCCATGGCAGCCGCCGTCACAGCCTCGATCGGCCTGCCCGGGTTCAACCGCGCCTTTCAGCTGCTCCTGATCACGCTCCTCCTGCCGATCCTCTGCAGGTTCCATCGCAGGATCTACGTCATCCTGAGGACCTTGCCTCGGGACCTCAAGTGAGTCGAGGAGCTTTCGCAAGCCCGAATTCCTGGATCGGACCTTGAAGATCGGCTCTCGATGGATCGATGTATCGTGAATGATGAGCGGAGGGTCGAAACGCGCGTTTCTTGGTCCGCGAGGGACCGAGGAGCTTTGGTTATGTGTGCGAAGCTCGGGCGTACCTTGGAGGAATCGTATTATAATTAATATTGAAATCGATGTATGGCCTGGTATTCCGGACTTGTCTCCTCGATTCTCTTCGGAGACCGGATGTTTTTTCGCGTTTCGTTGGAATATCGAAGGAGCCTTGAACTTTTGAATATCGAAATGCAAGATTTAATTTTCAAGACTTTCTTATATTCTATGACGTCAATTTTGTAAGAATGTCCAATTTGAATTGAATATTTATCGATCGGATTTTGGCCTTTTTCGAACTCTGGAATCCTTTACCTTAATCTGTCGGAGTAGAATTCTTATCCTGAATTCCTGAGAATTCCTTTTGCGTTCTTATTTGGAACAAGTGATCGAGCATTCGTGATTTGGGATAAAAAATTGAATGCTACGAATCGCAGTTCGATATTTATTCCGTGTAAGTACATTTTATATTTCTGAAAAGGAGAGAAAATTTTGAAATTGATGCATCGTTTTTTGATTATCGATTCGTAGTGTTCGTGTCGTAATTAAAATGAATTTGCTTAACGATGAAAATTTGATACGATCGGCCTGGTATCTTGTCCGATTAATCGTAAATCTATCTTGAATAACAGGGATCAAGAGTCGGATACCTTTTTTGTTTATTTTTCACGAACAATTATCAACAATTTTGCGAAGAATATACTCTTTGAGGGATGATAAAAAAATTAATCGTGCAATTTATCCCTCTTAAGATGCGAGACCTTCCCGATATTCAACCGAATTTGGATAATCGGTGTTACTTACATTTTTACGATGCACGCGGTAGCTAGCGAAGCACGTGTTATAAGTTTTCGAAAATATATACAAATCATAGTAACTATAGTCCGAATGATTATCGTTGTTTCTTACTTTAGGCAGACGTTATCGCGTCACCGTGGTCCAAATTCCATCCTTATCTCCGGTCAGATTATTATTCTACGACGTAAAAATCGTATTAGGTACAGATGATTACCTCAAATGTAAACATCCGCCTAAAGTGTCTCGGTATATATCTAAAATATGTTAATTGTTCACATATATAAATTAGTCATTCGTTTGAAGACGATCGAAATATTTTGGTTTCCGCATATCGAAGGATTTGCGTTTCGGTGAATTTCAAAATATCGATTATATGTAACACTTACAACATTCTTTTTTTTTTGTGATTTACGATATATGCATATTTTTCGGGATTTTTTCGATATTATTTTGGTCTAGTTTTGTTTAACATCAAATTTGTAACGTTAAAAAAACATGGATTAATTAGGTGGCACATTAAACACGGATTTAATTACGTGGTCATTCATAAATAGTAGTTCCATTCATAAATCGAGAGTTTTGATGGAATTACATCTAGTTTTACGCCGTACGAACCGCTGAGTGTGCATCGAATAAAATGTATCGAGCGAAGGAGAGGAGCGCAAATACGCGCACGCGTTTGAGATTACGCATGTCCTTATTACAAAGGGGGCCGCCAAAGATCAAAGTCGAAGCAAACGAGTTTATCGGCCATTCTCATAATATCGTTTGATACAAAAATAAAGCGCTTTAATGAGGAAGATAGAGGCAGATAGTCATAATAACGCGTCGATTCAGTTAAGAGCGGAATATATAATTCAGCAAGTAATAATTGAATCGCGCGGGGAAAATAATACGTTCGTATTCGAAGAGTATCCCTAAAACCATTTCACGCTCTCGCAATGACCGAGAAACGCCGTGCAAATTATCGAAATTGCCAAAGATTAGCGCAGGTGGATTTTCTCGATTCGGAAAGTAATCGCGTTTGCTAACGAGCGAGTATCCGCCTTTTTGCACGGATTGACGGTAAACAACAATAAATGTGACAAGGGTAAATCGTTTTATCGTCGATGTCGAACATCTCGGCTTTGTATCGCGCATTGTGTATTTGCTCTCCGTTTAATCGGGACGTTCGCTCGCGATACGCAACCGTCGGTCGATGGAACTTGCAAGGAGCGGAAGATAAAGAAAGGCGACGAAGAATGAATCTTCATAAACGTCCGGGTTTCGATAATTATGCGCTCAGGAGAGATAAAAACGGCGCATTAAAGATTCACGCTGTCAAACATTACCGCTCCCTGGCGCTGCATAATTTCCGTATGACTCGGTTTTCGAGCGATTTGTATCGTTGCGATCAAAGTCCACTGTTTTGTAATTCTCCCCCTTTTCTCTCTTACACTTTTAACTCCTCGTCCATCGGCACCCTTTGGCCATTCCAGACAACTTTGATCGATGTGCTTTTTTTCCTTTTTTCAGTAAAAGGTGTCGGCACTTAAATTATACCGAGCTTTTTATTAAAAGGATTTAAGCTTTGATATGAATAAAATTTGGAGTTACTTCAACTGGAATATTACGAAGTTTCGATCAAACTTAATAATATAATAGAAATTATAAAGTATTTCTAAATATCTTAAAAAGCTTGATTTATATATGCTTTCGTTCAATTTATCGCGATGGAGGATTCCAAGCGCTTCACTGTGGTTATTTAAGAACGTGCGTATTTAATTTTCAGATTCGTCTATCGCTACATCAACGTCGAGCGCGATTTAAAAAAATATGAGCGGGACGACATGACAGCGATGAAGATCTTTCGCGAAAGAGCAAGGGAGTACCCCACCAAGCCGTGCTTTATTTTCGAGGAACGTATTTGGAGTAATGCCGAGGTAAGCGCGAATTCGTATGGATATTACAAGAAAATTTGCGTTACTCTTGGGATAGAGCATTTTTCGCCAAATGTGCTCTAAACGCGTATCGGCCAATTCGGCCACAGTAATCGTTCTATATTTATTTCGCCGCTTTGCAGAAATGTTACAAGTATATTTTAGAACCCTGAAGTAGTAGCGCGATTGCTTTCGAGGCTGAACGCGGGGATAACGAGACTTTTCGAACGTCGTTCCAGATAAACGAGTTCAGCAATCGTTTGGCGTCCGTTTTCCAAAAATCCGGCCATGCGAAAGGTGACGCCGTGGCGTTGATGATGCCAAATCGACCGGAATACATCGCTATCTGGCTTGGATTGGGGAAACTAGGCGTTATCACCGCGCTGATTAACACTAATTTGCGCCTTCAGTCGTTGGTGCATTGCATCAACGTGGCAAAAGTAAAGAGCATCATTTATTTCGATGAATATGCGTCTGGTACGTTGGATACGGAATACAATTACGAAGCACGCTTCATTAGAGAACCATTTCAAAATACATATCGCGAGATATTCTTTAAGTAATCTTACATTTTTTATTTAAAATTTTAAATAATAAAGAAATATGATTCAAAATGAATTTGCGTAAAATAATTGTACGATTGCTTATTGCATCGATGCATCGAGTAGTTTATTAAGAGTGTTTATTGAGGGATGATCGTCTTCATAATACGTGGATTTGATGTCGAACGATCTACTTTCAGCCATCGACGGTATAGCCGAGTCTATAAAACACATTGGCCGGTATCGATACTCCGGCAATCCAGATAAGGCCAAAGCCCTCCCTAATGGCACTTCGGATCTAAACAAACTGATGCTAAAAGCCAGCACCGCGGAACCGGTGGTAGAGCGAGAGCCAGGCTACAAAGATATACTTATCTACATTTACACAAGCGGTACCACTGGTTTACCAAAAGTGGCCCTACTACCCAACTCGAGGTACGACATTATATATTCAAAAGTGTATAACTGGGTTATTCTCACGCGACATTTGCGCGCGCGTGTGCATATGCATGTCTATATATATCAAACTCTTAATTATTTCAATTTACGAATTCATGAACCGATGCCGCCTTAAGAGAAAAAGATTAATTGTCGTGAAAAAGTATCGTACGGAATGATGGTCCGTCGTGCCTTGTCAACCGTACAAACGGGGCATCGCAAATCCAGAGTAGGTTTATTTCCGTTGTGTGTTCAAGGTTTGGTATGGACATATGGCCACGTTACCGACTTCTTTGTCAGAATCGTGGATTAATTATTTACAGAGATCGATCGCGGTATATGGGTCGCGTTTAAACGATGCAAGGGAACATTAGCCGCCCGACGGGTTATGCCCAGAATGATTCTCGAGCGTGCTCTTTCCCTTTCCTTTCCTCGATCGATCGCTCCGCGTCTTGTCCTCATCGTGGAACGTTCAGCGAATGAAAAGTTTACCTTGTCATTCGTGTGCATCGATATTTATGAAAAAATGAAGGCCAATTCGCGTACGTCGTTCTCAGACGTCTCAATGGCTTGAATGAAAATCTGTGTTTTATAACGTTTCACTTTCGAGCGTGTTTACAAATTCACTCGACCATCGATCTTAACATTCGTTCGCGTTCGAATGAAACGATAGCGAGCGGATAAAAATCGAGTTTTTTATTAACCACGGTGTGACGCGTACGTATCTTAAACTTGCAGGTACCTGTTAACAGCCACGGTCTTTTTCCACATGCTAGGGCTCAGACCCAGCGATGTGCTGTACAATGTCAACCCCTTGTATCACATGTCCGGTGGCGTCTTGGGAACCGGCTGCGCCCTCATAAGAGGGGTACCGAGCGTCCTCAAATCGAAATTTTCGGTGACGTCCTACTGGACGGATTGCATCAAGTACAATTGTACCGTAAGTCGCTCTTAACTTGTCCTCGAGCATCAATTTTAATGTCTACTCTAGTACTTTATCGTTCTCAAAATAATGTGTATTTTTCCTTAATTATTATATGCATATAAATCAATTGAATAGAAGTTGAAATATACATTGGAAGGCGTTAGTAGAGTACATCGATTGATACGTAATTAAATATACAAGAGCAATCGTATCTGTGCCAATATTGAAATATACAGACGGACGCATTTCTTGCGGTCTCAACATAAGATTGTATCTTTCACAGTTATCGCAGTATATCGGCGAAATGTGCCGATATTTGTTAAGCGCTCCTCCTCGTCCGGAGGACAGCGCTCATGCGGTGCGAATTATGGTCGGTAACGGTATGAAGCCGCAAATTTGGGACAAATTCGTCAAGCGCTTCAGCATCGAGCAGGTGGCAGAAATTTACGGCTCGAGCGAGGGTAACGCCAATATGGGTAAGCAAATATGTTTATACGTACGTCTTTATCATCGTATCTTTAAATCCACTGCTGAACGTACGTCTAGGCATTTTTACGCTAAATGCTGTTATCAAATATTCTAACGTACGTTATTATTCGATTGAAAATGCACGCGGACTAGAAACTTGTTTGTTTTTTTTTTCTTTCGTCGTAGCCAATTCTTACGTATTTCTCATTTTAGTAAACTTGGACTCCCAATTCGGCGCTGTTGGGTTTGTACCCTCTTTTTTCCCCAAATCCCTTCATCCCTTTGTCATTATTCGAGTTCATCCGGAAACGTACGAGCCAATCAGGGGGCCAAATGGACTTTGTATACGAGCGGAGATAGGTGAGTTGTTTGAGTCTTAGGGGTTACTGCATTCTGCGTTTGTCTATCCTCTCGTTACGCTGCACTAATGGCTATGAAAATTAATGACTCATGTTTCAATATCGTTATTGCTGTGAGACTGTAGTACAGAAATCATGATAACGCAATAGGAAACGTCGTTTAGAAATTACTTTATTTTTGGTTAATAATTGTAATTAATAATCGGTTAATAAGTATAAATAAATTATGCCTTTTCTTTGAAGTATAGAGGAATAAAGCCGCATTGTGACTTTTCAATTTCAAAACGTCTAAAATATAATTATCGTTGAAAGCATATATATTATCGGATTTCATAAATATTTTTTTTCGCAGTATCGGAGTCAATTAATCTTGGTCGTTGTCTTTTTTTTTTTGCGAATACAGACGAACCAGGCATGCTCGTAGGATTGATCAAGGAGGGCAAGGCCATAAGAGAATTCAGTGGATATCTCGATAAGGAGGCATCCAGGAAAAAAACCATAGAGAACGTCTTGAAAGAAGGCGACAGAGCTTATTTGTCGGGTAAGGATGGAAAAATGTATTCTACGAATACAAAAATGCATAAATACATTTTTCACAAAACATCCGTATACATAAACCACATATCTGCATAAAAGATAACAATAATTACGAAGAACAAGCAAATTCAACAACTAAGCACGTTGATAATAAATCATCAGAAATGACCGGACATTCGATAAAGATATGTTGCTTTGAATCACTCACTTCTTACCCTCTACCAACAATCGTGTTTTTATTCATCAGGTGATATTCTGGTCCAAGACGAATACGGCTACTTCTACTTCAAGGACAGAATAGGGGATACGTTCAGATGGAAAGGGGAAAACGTGGCTACCGCCGAGGTGGAGAGCATCATTAGCCAAATAACGAATCAAATGGATGCAATCGTTTACGGCGTCGAGGTTTGTAATTTCGAGTGCAGCATTGAATGGTTCGAAACTCGAAAATCCCCTTCTCTCGACACGCAGATACCGGGAATGGAGGGTAGAGCGGGCATGGCGGCGATAGGCGATCCCCAAGGGCTGCTGGACCTGAAGGAGTTCGCCAAGGAGCTGGAAGCGGCGTTGCCCTCTTACGCCAGGCCGATTTTCCTGAGGATCGCCAAGGAAATCGAGATAACCAGTACGTTCAAGCTGCGGAAGGTCGATCTGCAGAAGGAGGGTTTCGACCCCGGTAAAATACAGGATAAGATGTACCTGCGACATGGCAGCAAAGGATTCGTGGAACTGACGGAGGATCTGTACCGCGAGATTTTATCTGGATCGATAAAACTGTAGTTCAGGATCTACGTAGGTGGAAGGGACGAAGACTCGTGCTTTGGGGCTTGAACTTTATTGATTGATAAACGATAATGTGGTTAGAAGGGTGTATGAATGAATTGTATATATATCTCGTAAAGGTTGATATTCCTCGTCTACGGAGCTTTTGCTCGATATGCTCGCGGAGAGTACAAGTTTGATTCAGCTGGAAGAAAGTGATATGGGGAAAAAAGTGAATAGCGATACACAAAAATTGATCAGCCACGTTTTTTCCAAGGAACGTGTTGAGGTCTATGGTATATTGTGTGAAAAATTGGGTTTTTATATTTGTAATCCGGATTCGAGTCCTACTTATATTATATTACTGGATTAAACCGATGATTAAAATAAATATTTCGTACAGGATTGACTGAGGCCATGGTATATGTGGAAGCTGGATTTTTTAAGTGCAACGATCATGATAATGGGAATTATTTGATTTTAACCCGTAACTTCTATACTGTATAGGATAAATGTTATTTTTAGTATGCTCGGTTCGTTTCGCGGTAGACTACTATAATCGAAATGAGGAGTGAGAGGGAAAGATGTAATTATTGTATCGAAGTATAAAGCAACGGAAATGAATATTTTCAAGATTTTTATACTTCTGGATTTAGATTGGGACATCGCGTAACGATGCGTTTGTATTTAGGCACAACGAAAATGGGCAAAAAACGATTACGTGTAAATATATTTGTGTACAATACATAATAAATATGAACCTAAAAAATTAAATAGCTTAAGCATAGCTGGAAACAAGTCCTGACGAGTCAACGAGCATTTGTTTGATAATTACTTTATTCATCGTTAAAAACAAATTTTTAATATAGCGAAGGATTATTAAATACGTATTTTTTTTACAAACACCTTTAGCTATTATTTCCTACGAAATTTTTACAGCAGTTTGTCACACTTCTTCCTCGCATTCGATCTTCGCACAGTACCGTTTTAAATTCCTACACGAATAATCCGACCGCTAAATGTATCATAGTTCGTGGATATTTGTTCAACTGTAAGACAGAGATCTTTTCGAATGGTCGGAATACTGGATTAACCTTCTGTAAAAACCAAAAAGAAAAAAACGATATTGCTTTGCGCAATGCAATAAATGTTCAAGAAATGGTCGACCGATCCATTCGTCTCGTCCTCTAAGCATTATAAAAATGCACATATTTTTGTCGCAACGTATATTATTTAAACCGAAAGGCATCGTCGTGTTTCCAAGTCAAATTTCATTACGGATATTGCAAAGTGGTAACTCTTTCCTAAATCTTCGCGATGAAATTCGGAGTGAAAATCGACGAGACCTCTCGCAGTTTCGATATTTATTGCTCATGTTTCTGTCGTTCCTACAAAGAAAGCAGCAAGAACACACTTAGCGTCTGGTTTTAAAACGGATTAATCTTACGGGTGGAAGAAACACGAAGGATTAAAACCCCATTTGGGAATTTTCCACGGACGATAGTTGGGACGTATCCTTCACTTGCGAAACCGTTCGTTTCTATTCGACCTACGCGATAAAACACGTTTGCACCCATCGGTGCGTATTAAGTATTCAATGATTATTATAAAGGATAACGGAAGATAAAAATATACTAGTTATTTGGCTCGATAACAGGTCGATCGTATGGATGGAGAAAAACAAGCTTGACCGACAAAGCCGCGAGTTTTTCCATCGATCATCGTTCGAATTCACGATCGACATTGATCTTTATCCCATTTTCTTCGCACGATACGCGTATAAACCATCCCTGATTAATGAGCGAAGAGTAAGGGAAAAAACCGTGCGTTTCTCGGGTGCTTAAATAAATAACGACTTGTCCTCGCTTGAGATCAAACCGCTTGAATGCCAATGATGGACGAGGAAGAAAAGCCTGCAAATTCGATATGCATTTGTCGAAGTATAACGCGCAGATCACGAGAATCACTGGGTGATTGGCGAATAGTATAGCTCGAGACTACTATCAGAAGATCATTAGAACTTTCCACATCCGTTACCGCGCGTTGCGTCGATTCAATAAATCATATATTATGCATTTTTCGCTAAAGGATTATTCGACTAGCAAATTAATTATGCGAGCGTTACGCGCTTACTGCAAAATTAGAAGATTTCTCGACACAACGACCGCGAGAATTCTCAAATTTTCGTGGAAAGCTCCATGTCATCTAATCAAGTCACTTCACGACGCAAAACGAAGTAAAAATAAATATAAAAAACGAATCAAAACGCACAATAAAGTAACGTAGATTTGCAGTACTTTTTTCGACCCTTGATTTGTTCGTTCGCAATTTTCTCTGGCACTCGAACGGTTAAACCGATTTTAAAATTTTTCGCTTAAACGCAATAGAAGATGCGATCTAGGTGCTCGATAGCAGTGCCGCTCGTCAACCAAACCGACGCTGGAATGAATAATATAATACAACGAGTGTGCTAACGCATCATACCTGATCTTCGACCTACACGATAAATTAACCGTGCAAGACTCAAATAAAATGATGCACTTCGAGACAGCATCGATGCAAAGCTAATGGCACTAATACATCCGTACAGCTCTGCCATAAAACAAACATAAAACTCGACCACGCTCAAATATTCGTAAAGAAAACTCGATGAAGCGAATATCTGCAGGATAATTTTGCTGGCGCAACATCGAATTCGCGTAAATCGAAGATCGTGCGTAATTGATGGGCCTATCTATGTCCGTGGAACATCGTATCGGACGTCGCTTCAGAACCGCGTACCAATGGCGACATCGTCCCTTTCGTGGATCCGCGAACGTGCCAGCAATATCGCAATGCCGGTGCGAACGAGGAGAGAAATCTTTATAAAAGTTTGTGTCTTGGCAGCAACGTTATTTACAACGACGAAGGGGGGACATTCGTATGGCGGGGGCATCGAATAAAGCGCATTTACATAATGTACATACCTTCGCGCGGATTTGGACACGAGAAGAGCCTCTTCCTCTCTTGCATCGAGACGAGCTTCCGCGATCCTTCATCGTCCACTCCGCGATATTTGTATCCTTCATACTTCGTAATCTATTTTCTATATCCGATAAATATCATCGACGTCAAAACTGAGGCGGCAGGTAGATCGATTAATATACTTTTGCGCCAGCCTCGTACAAAGTAAAGATAGAAGGTAAAGACGAAATTAATGGTCGATTATGACATATAAGGGGCGTTGATCCGTTTGTATCGTTTTCTTAGAATAAAACGTTCTCCTCTACCGTCCGCTACTGCTAGATATATTCGTTAAACTAGCGATTCGTATTTTCTCCTCCGCTTCCGCTTGCTCGTTTATATTATGCGACGTAAACGTTTGCGCCTGAAGAGCGATTGCTGATCGAAGCTCGCGTCGGTTTGTCGAACTAGTACGTTATTATAGTAGTACTAGTGCTATATATATATGTGTATATTTGGTAGACCTTTTTTTCGAATCTAAAACATCTCCGTCGTAAACGAGGAATAGACGATGAAGGATGACGTTAGGAAGGGACCTCCTCGTTCACAGGTGACACGTCCAATCGATACCAATTCTCCTTTTCCTCGTTCCCAGACGAATACCGCGTTATTTGCCACGCGGCCTCGAAGCGCGTTATCGTGAACATCCTTATACTTCCCCGAATAAATTATGCGCGACTTACATTAGGTCGACGCGTGACAGTTTTTGCGTGCTTTTCCACGTGACCCTCTTCTTATTTCCCGATCCTTTACATTTAGCGCGTGTATGTCTCCATTGATCTCATTTGTCTTCGATACCGTTTACAAAGTTGCTCGAATCAAACATATGTTTTATTTGGTATTTTTCAAGGTCTTACTTGGCGCAGTATCGAAGTCAAAGAATTTCGTTAAGGTCATACAATTCGGGTATGGCGCAATGATGACGACAAGAAGCATTTGCGAAGCGATAAACGGAAAGGACGATACAACTTCTAAGATGCGATCATATTTAATTTGCAAAGTTATTCGATCAAATACCGAAGCGAATGAGACATTTTGAAGATCACGGAGCTACCTACGAATCGTCGAATACGTTACAAAATTTCACGCAAACCTCATCGATTTATGAATTCGTGCTATATTACGGTTAAAAAGAAAATGTACAGAAATATTTGATAAACGTTGCAGTCTTACAAAAACCTACAAAACTAAGAGAAAAAAAAGAAATCTATCGATTAAAAAAATGCTCGGTCAACCGGGTAAAATTGATCTCAAATTCTGCGTAACCGATGCTTCTCGTAGACTTCGACCTTCCGAACGATCACCCCTACCGCGTAATCTCACTCTCTTAAAAGGAAAAAGTAAAAATGGATACAAACAATACATAAACCGCCAATTTACACGTCATCCTTTAATTCACAATAATCCACTAACTTCGAGAAAAACGGCAAACAACTTAAGACGAGGAATACGATCAAAACGTTACTTCCAATTCATCCTGGATCATGGCGAATCAAAGCGTCGCAAAATCGTTCAAAAAAACAGCAGGCAGCGTCTCGACGTCAAGGTCGATTAAAAGCAACTCGACTTGCGTAATCCACGTGAACGTGGTCGCGTGAAAAACGCAAAAACCCGCGGTGCGACCGGATAAATGCTGGATATATTACAAAAACTTACGAAACCGCTAACCAGAGTAGGGCGGCCCTTCGTCGGGTCGCGAGGAAGCGTCACTCGCGCCACTAGCGCCCGACCTTCGGCTCAGCCCTGCCCTTCGACTTCCGCCACGAGTCGGTGGCCGATTTAATGCTACCTATGGAAAGAGGGATCGACGTCAGCTATCAGCTGGGCGGAATGGCCTTGGCCGTCTGTCCGAAGCCCAAGTTAGGCCGCGTGCCGAACCACGACATCTTCCACTCGAGCGTCTCCTGCAGCAGTCGTTCCTCCTCGGGAGAGAAGTGGAGCAACGTGGCGACGGCTCTCGTCAGGTGGAGGGCCTTGGAATTCAGGAAGGGTGCAGAGTTACGAGAAAAAGTCGACGATCATTCGAGGAATGCGATATTGTTTTTATATTGAAAACAGCGGTTAGTTAAAGAGCGACGAGATTTTAATTGGAACGTATATTTGCTTTTTTTTCATTAACCAGTTAGCTGCGGAATTTATCGCAGAACGTAAGGCAGGAATGAGACGCGGAATGAGTTTACGATAGACGTAAAGCAAAGTAAGGAGGGATTACATTTTTATTGGATAAGACATTGGTTTTTCTGCAAAAGAGTTCTTGCGGTAAAGGATAATTTTTTATTTTACACTATGAGTGTAAGGGTCGACTCCGCGTGGAAAGGAAATTTCGGACTAACGTGTATACGCGTCGGACGCAGTCAACTGGTTAATTTTATTGCTAAGATTATTTGGACTAGGATTTACGGTTTAAGGTGGGTTTCGTACCACCAAAGCTACTCTATACATATGGAAAAAACAGAGGAATATGAACAGACCTACCTCGTATTCTCTACTGGTTAGGAACTTTATGAGAACGTGTTTGAGATACTTGAAGTTAACGTCGTCCTCCCTGCTGTTGTTCTGCCTGGCAGTGACGGTTTTGGATGAACTCGGATTGAGGATAGCGGCGGAGGGCTCGGCATCGCTGTCCAGGGAGGACGATGGCACCCTTAACTCCCTTTGCAGGGTCTTCTTCATGTCCGTTAGCCGTTGCTGCAGGACTTTGATAGTCTGCAAAGCGAACAACATACCACATTTGTATCAATGTCGATTTTACATCGATCTCAAACTCGTTTCTCAAACCTTCGTCTTTTCACCCAACTGCTCCTCCATGTCCAGCAGGCTGCTCTTCAGGAGCTTCTCGTTTCCTTCCATCTTCTCCTTATTGCGCTCGAGCTCCTCGAGCTCCACCATTTTCTGCTTGTTCTCCTCGAGCCTCGCGCTCATCTGCTCGACCTCCTTCGTCCTGTTCCTCAGCCCGCTCTCCAAACTCTCGATCCTCGCCTGAAGCTCCGCGTTCTCCACCTCCTGCTGCCTGCTCTCCTGCTTCACGATCTCGATGTCCTGGGAGACCTGTGCGTTCCTCAGCAACGCCGTGTCCTTCTCCTCCCTCTCCTTGTCCAGACAGAGGCGCAGACTCGCCTCGGCAGCTCTCTCGGACTCCAGGCTCTCCCTCAAGCGCGCCACTTCCAGGTGCAGCGAGGAGTTGTTTGATCGCTCCTCTTCCAAGGAGAGACGCAAGTGCGTCATCTCGTTCGTCGTCGAGGATAATCGCGAGCTGGTCTCCTCCAAATCGGACATCAGGCTCTGGATCTCCTTGGAGGAGGAATCCTGACAGAGGGGCAAATAGGGAGAGGTTTTATTTTTCCTTTGGATTCGATGAGTTTTACTTGATTTCTTTGGACTCGAAATTGAATAGTCTAGAATTTTAATAATCTATGGGTTCTATTTTTATCTTTGGACGACTCGAAATTTAAATTTAAATTCGTTGGGATATCCCGTAGCCTGGTTTTATTTTTCTTTACTCGACGCATCGTATGCAGAAGACGACTCGAGATTACGACTGGCGTTCGTACGAGGCTCGACGCACTCGAGATATTGAAATGAATACTTTGGACTCGAAGTGTGTTTTTTTAAGTGAAGAAGATAGTTTGACGTTTCTTGAGTTTGTTTTGTAGGTGCAAGGTGTTTGATAATGATTTGTATGTCCCCGCGAGTATTACTTGTGTAATATTTTAGAACTGTAAAGGTGTATTCGTGATATGAGGTAATTTAAGTTAGAGTATAGAAAGAAGAGTTTTGCGGAACTCTTTGAATATTTACAGAAACTATTCGGGGCGGTTTTTTATTACTTCAGAATTTTATACCGATATATAGAGATACTTGTTACGATCGATTAAGCTTCATAGAATTAAAATAATGTAATCGCTTAAAGATGTGCGATGTGGTCGTGACGCTTTAACAGTTGCAGTACTAAATTAATTAGATGGTGACTGAGAGTTATTTTTGAGTGCACGTGATGAAAATACAAATTTCAGCCGGACGTTGCTCATGAAAATGGCTTTCGTTCGTTAAATAAATATAAGCGGGTATTCTCCGCGTACAATGTGTTAATGTAAATATTTTTCATTGAATATACAATATGGAATCCCATAAAAAGAGTTCCAAAGACTATGGATCCATTCGAATTCATGTATTCGACGTGGACGTCTGACTTTCTATGTACGCAATTCTACCATTTTATCACCGACCGTCTTAACTTTTGCGGTCGAAATTCAAAACATTTTGAATGACATGGTTTAGTTTATTTGATTTAGGTTTTTTCTCCGCTTTGTTGAAGGAAAAAAAATCCGTCAACCTAACGATATTTAATGGAATTATATGGCATCAACGAATCTAGCGATTGTCGACGTAAAGCGGAAGAAGTGCTGTCGCTTTGCTTGGATCTCGAACGATTGAAATCCGAATCGATCAACCCTTTCATTGCTCGGAATTTCTTTTTGATATTTTTTTATCGCGAAAATTAGATAATGTGCCAATTACTTTCTGATTCGCAATATGTAAAAAATGCATGAAAGGAAAGCGATTATCGGCAGCAATGAGAAGGGTTAAAAAAATCGGTCAACAAAATTTTAATTTTGTACGTAACATTCCACAAACATTTTAACTTTTCATACCTCTTAACTATCTGACAACAATTGTCAACGATTTAACAAGCTTCCTTATCCATTTATCAGCGACTAACGTAATTCTGTCGGTAACAAGAAAGGGTTAATTAACCCTTTGGCTGCGATACGATTTAAGTAAGAGTTATAAACGTTCGGTAAAACTAGAAAATTCTTATATCGCTAGAATTCGAGGGCCAATAATATTTTCAACAAGGGTGTAGCACATTGTTATTATGGTCGTATGCACATATTCTTCGTACATATTTACCACGTGTATAATAGCTGTAATTATTCGTTTAAATAAAAATAAATCTTTATATATCCTTGCACGTGTACGTATATACCTTTCGCAGCGAAAGGATTATATATCATAAATAATGAGGGATATATTACGTATTTCTATAATTAAAGTAACATACTAGAAGTCGTGGTACGATCAACGATATGCATTGAACACGAAGATGCATGAAATACATAAATTTAATATCGAAAGAATTCAGAGGGACCTTTACATTTTTGCAAATCGTTTCACCCCTAAAATTAGGATTATGCGAAATTACATTGGCTAAAGTAATTTCTTTGCAGTTGTCCATCACGGTTTGCTGTTAAAATTAATCGGATATTTATTCAGTATACTTTTCTTAATACTTTTCTTTATCCAAATCTTTATACCGAAAATTCTGAAAAATATAATCACATCTCAAGCTTTAGAATAAAGTTTAACACCGCGATTGCAAATGTTTCCTAGGTCGACAAAGAGACCTTCGTCCGTTCGTACCACAAATTCCAAATCCAAGTCTCTAAAATACGACTTATCATAGATCATGCTCTGGCTCCGTGAACATGTCCATCGCAACCTTTATTTCCTAACGATATTAAACATTACTTAATCACTAGATTTTCTACTCCGACTAATAAAGGGATACGTTCTCCTCTCATCGATTCGATCCGGATGCATTATCAATAATATTTACAGCAACGTAAAATAATTGGGTATACGATATAGCAAAATATAACACAGCTTGTAGCCCCGTAAGAAAGTAACGGTGCGCAGCTCCTGTCTTTGGTGTGTATATACTTAAAGAATAAAAAGAAAAGGAGAAAAAGAAAAGAGAGGTGGGGGGAGGGGGATGAAAAGAAAAAGCCGCACTGTGGGTATCGGGACTTAAAATTGGGATGAAAACAAGCAAAAAACGTATACAAGAGTAATATAATTCGTTTCTCTTCTCTCTTTATTCCACAAATAAAATGTACATAGAGATGCGGTAGTACATAAAGATGTTATTCCGTCGATCTCGTGTAACTTTCACGTGTATAATGGCAATAACGTGGATAAGGGGGTGGAATGTGTGGCCTTGGAAATAAACGTTCTTTTCTCTCTTTTGTTTCCTATACGATCGACGCGCAACGGCGATTTTCGTTCCATGTAGTAAATATACGTACCATTTGCATGCTCAAGGAGAATAAAGTAAGGTTCTGTGCAGTTGATTATGCGTAAGAGGAAGGAGAGAAAAAAAAAGAGAGAGAGAGAGAAAGAGAGAGATCTGTGCGTTAAGCTTCAAGCATCGTATTAGGAGCATGCAACAGCAGCGACGATATGTAGTTTCCGTTTTCAGACAACACGGAATGTATACGCCTTTCTATCGAACTGTACTCCTCCTTTCCGACACTCATCGTGCAATGTCGCAGGCATTACTTTTTGTTATTCGGTATTATTAAGCAGATCGAGAAGTATCACACTCTAGGCACGGATTATTCATATCGTGAACCTTGGTAGTAGGCCTCTGGGCATGGATTCGTATCGTGAATCCTGGTATTGGGCCTCTGGGCAAGTCGATTGGAAAACGGAATCTCGATCTTTTATATTCGTATATTATGGCGTCTGTAAATATTGTTATATCAAAAGATAGCGTTATGTATATATATATATTGGTCCCATTAAAAGGCAGTCGTTATGAATATCAAATATAAAATATATATATAATTAGTTTATCTTAAGGAACGTTATTTACGATTGCAAAGGATTAAAAATGAATAATTTCTCTTGTAATCTTCGGGACAAAGAGAGAGTAGGACGGAGAGAAAATTCTATTTTATCGCGAAAATTGAAGAGAGAAGCACTGATTGATTATTTACAGTACGATAGTAAGGTACACGATATGATCGATTTATTATGAAAATGAACGCATAAAAATCGTGAATATATCGCTCTTTTTTTTTTGTTTCCAGAGGGCTTTTTCATTTCTCAAACGATACTTTTCGACTTGCCAACACTCGAGGGATCCGCGATTACTCAAATAGCTCGAACGCAAAATCACGAACCGCAGTATACTTTCAGAAAACAATAAGTACTTTATGATACTTTCAGAAAACAATAACAATCGTACGTTCCACGAACAACGTGCTAAAAATTAACGACGATTAAACGATCAAAGCTGCCGCTTATTAAGCCTCTTGTTTAGGTATCGGATATCGATCATACATTTCCCGCTTTTCTTGTGCACTGAGGTAAAGCGATAGGAACGTTCCAAAGGGCAAAGAAATTTTTTAGCGATCTCGTTAGAAATGCATAATCGCACCGTTAATATAACACGATACTCATGTAAAATAGTGCGTACAGTTGGTTTAACCCTTTGACCTTTATCTTTACGGGTGATCGAGGCACACGAATTGAAATGGTATTAGAAAGTGTGGGATGCAAGAGCAAGAGTAATTAAAAAAAGGTTAGGACCATATTGAGATATTATTTACTATAAAATCGTATAGGCAATCTATAAACTTTTTCCAAACAAACCTTGATTCAAAAGTATCGTTCTACTAAAAAATGCTGATGCTACTGCAATAAAACTAGTTTCCAAAATTTTACGTGTAAAATTTTCAATATTTAAACGGTTGATGCAATTCCTATATGATCAAGTATAGAGAAGATCGGCATTATTTATGCCAAAGGCAGGAGAATAAAATGTAGCAAGAGATAACAAATATCAGTCCAAGGCAACCCATTACAGCAGATTATATTTCTGCCTGGATATTAAAAGAGTTAAGAGAATTAAATTCTCAACGGTGGAATCTTCGTTGCAGAAGCGATCAAAGGGTTAATCAAAGAAATCGAACGCTACCCAGCAGCGTGATCGTTCATACCGTCTAAACGGTACACGGAGAAATCCGATTTCTCCCTGGCTCGTACCTCTAGGTAACAGAAAATCTTCTCGAAAAGGAAAAGAAAAAAGAAAAAAAAAAATAAAACGAAGGAGAGAATCAATCTAGCCCATGCACGATCACTACATATCGCGGTAACTCACAATTTGTCGCTCAAACTCTTCCACCTCGTCATCGACGCTGGCCCGGAGCTCTTTCAGTTCCGTGGCCATCTCGTCGATGTCCTCTGCCATGCGCAAAAGCTTGGCGTCTTTCGTTGCCATTACAACATTGTTCACCTCTATTTCCGCCTCGAGCTGCTTGATCTTCTGTCTTAGCCTCTCCCTCTCCTCCTCGACCCTCCGCCTCTCCAGGCCCTCTTCGCCGGCCTGCCTGCTAAGCCGGCCAACCTGGGTCTCAAGGCTCGAGATTTTTCCAGACCAGCTGGTCTTTATGTCGGAGAGATGAAGGTGCGCCTCCTCCAACTTCCTCTCCAGCAGGGTCCTCTCCCTCATCAGATCGGCTATCCTCTCATCCACCGTAACCTGATCGGTGCTACCCAAGGCGACTCTCTGTTCCAGTACAAAAACTTTGTCTTTTAGGTGACGCACCTCCTCCTCCGTCTGCGCCAGCTGGCAGGACAGCTGTGCCCTCTCACGCTGAGTAGAGTGGCGCAATGTCTCCATCTCGTCCTGGAAGCGCACCATCGTTAGTAATCACAACCTTTCGTGGCAGGATGACGCTCAGAATTGCCTTGTAAAGCTCATCGCGTATCTTACCGAAGCACCGTCAAAAAAAAACACAAACCGGTATAAACCATCCAAACCTTATAAAGCGGATGGAGGTGGGAAAGGGGAGTGGAATGCGAATCGTGGTGAGTTTAGAAATTGATAACGATACTGAAGGTAAATAAAATGCGAAAGAAATACTGTGAAGCGGCTCATCGTCGAGCGAATCGTGCTGTTCTGTAATGGATATCGATCGAGGATGGGTATCGGAGGTTTAGATAAGTATTTAAGTCTCTTCCCACTGTCGTTGAATTTGATACTTGGAATTGTTACGAGAGTAACGATATTGGAGTACGAGCAGGAGCGCTTGGTAATTTTAATCAAATACGGGAACGCGTTTAGAGTAGTTTTGCCATATAACCAGCTTTACTAGTGAGCACATGCATTGTCGTTATGTCACAAACCGTTGTAGCAAAGGTAGAAACGCGTATAGAAGGCAACATCTATGAAGGTAAGATTCGTACAAGTTATTTATGTAGCAGTATAGCGGCAAAGCTTTGAAGACGTACCTCTAGCATCAGCGGTAGCAGCAGCGAATTAGCGGAAATTACCGCCTACTCTGATCTCCAATGCTCTCGTTTATCAAAGTTTTCCAATCTTCATGCGTATGTTGTTTCACAAAACTTTTGGTGTCACTTAGAGTATCGCATGTTCCATAACTCCGATAGGAAGCATCCAGTACATCGTGATTTCAACGACATAATCGCTTTTCCCGCACTATTGCGTACGACAGATCAAAGAAGGAGTACCGCAGAGCAATATTTTGCGAACTCGAGTCGAGAGTTATGGAACATATTCGTTTTGATTCAAACGTGTGTCTCCCGAGTAACTTGGTTTGTAAGTCGTATACGACTAATATTGTTGTAGACCAATACGGTGTGTCAATACAAAAAAAGGTGCAGAATAAAAAATGGCAAACTGTGACAAAACAAAAAGCGATATAAACTTATTACTAGAAACACTCAGAGGCTCAAAAAATAAATATGGAGATTTTCAAAGGAAGCGTGCTTATATCTAAAAAAAAATACGATTTCCGAGTACTCCAAAAACGTTCCCGTACGTAAAATACGGTGAGAGTGAGCGTCTTGCAAAGAGCAGACAATAAATATAATTATATTACACAGAGTGTGTCAGAAATAGGTAACTTTGGGAGCAGATTATACTGACTGTACCGATGAAAAATGGTCCTTTAAACATAGATCTAAGAAATGCTTTTTTTCCAAGAAGCGAAGATATATGAATAAAATTCAGAAAAAAAGCAATCCGTATCCATTTCTCCTTTTTGATCTTTACAGTGAATAAAACATGCTTTTAAAGTTTTACCAAATATGTGTATCAAACTCTGTGTAACTTTCTTATTTTTTTTTCTTTACCCCCTAAAGCACAGTTTATGACTTTTCTAATACTGCTAATAATTTGATTAATATTATATAACTTAGTTGTACAACACTGTTTTTCATGATAAAAATATTTAATCTTAATGCTGCATCTGCATTTTTCATTATCATTTTATAAATTTTACGAGGTAACATGCTATGATTTAAAGCAATACCTATATAATGTAACATTCAAAGTCTTGTAAATTCTGTACCGTGAATAGAGTTAAAATAATATCAACATTTATTCATCACTATTTTTTTTATGCCATTAAACAAAAACATATTCAGAATCAATATACTGTGTTTCTCAATATCTCTATCAACATGATATCCCAAGGCTCAAGTCAGAGTAAAGAATGTAATTTAAAAAATTCTTCATACACAGCTGCTTACCTTTGATGTAGAAGAAAAAAAAAGAAAATCAAATGCCAATTATTCGCAATGCAAATAAATTTTAAGCCCGATCAATCGCTAAAATTTAGTAACAATTTGTAGTTGTAATTTATTTTCTGTAATATCAATATCGATGTTCGACATATATTATTTCGCAGAAATACAGCGCTTGTCAGATCTTATATTATGTATCATCCTTTTTGCACTTACCAACATTATTTCACTGTGTTAAGTACACAAACACTTTTTTTTACGAAACTTAGCCACACTTCATTAAATTTTATAGAGATGTGTGCCGAATAATATCTCAGAGCAGAATGTCAATAAAAACGATCTTAGAATATTGCGATATATCACGACGTATCCCATAGCATATTGTAAAAAAGTGAAAACATAAGCCTGGGTATTGTACTCACCTGTACATTGTTCAGTTCCTCCTCATATCGCCTAAGACGCGAGACTTCGCTTTTCAGACTTTCGATCTCGGACATAGCAGCTTTCAAATGATGCGTCTTTTCATCAACCTCTTGTTCCTTTGCCAGCAACTGAAAAAATTAAAAGCAATGCAAATCGCATTTTGCTGGATTTCTTCGATATCCATTCCATTAGGCAAAACTTACAAGATGCTTGATTTTTGCCATTTCCTGTGTCTGAAAACCTTCTAGCTGTTCTGCATTCTCTTGAAAACTATATAACTTTTTTTTATACTCTAGAACAAAAAGAGAATTTTATTGAATCAATAAATATAAAATAAAGACAATTTATGAATATTATATTCAAAACATGACCAACATACCTTCTGCGTTTTGGAGAGCAAGCTCTAGAGATTTTTTTGTGCTTTCTACATTTCGCATGTCCTCTTCTAATTTGGATTTATCCTTCTCTTGTTTTTCCACTATCTTCTTCCATTCCTTCTCTTTCTCCAGAAGCTTCACTCTCCATTCTTCATCCTTTTTTTCCATTTTTCTCAGCATCTCTGTTTCCTTCTTTGCCAACCTCTTCCGCCATTCATCCTCCCTGCTTTCAAATTTCTTAATATCTTTGGCGGACAACGGCATCCCATCATTCAATTTGAGTTCAAAACTGTTGTCTCTTTTCAGAGAAATAGGCGGAGAGGGTGACGCAGTATTTTCCTCACGAGAGCCGTCCAGTGAAATTTGCGACCCACTAATGCTACTTGTAGAACCTGTCTGTAAAATAAATAATTATTAGCATTCATTGATAGAATAGTTTGTTCTTCGTGCAAGGCGAACGTACCATACATTTACAATATACACTGCTAGTCATAAAGGACTAGCTTACTACGACTATACTAATGTATAGTAACTTGCTGAAGTTATCATCCATAAATACGGGATACTCAATGTTTAAGAAATTTTCCATCTCTGAGAAATATATAGGGTGTAGTATCTAAATGCTATGAGTGACACTGTTTCTTTTACTAATAGACTTATATAAGGTACCATGACTATATGAATCTAAGTAACTCCGAAAATACCGTACTACTTCTAATATATAAAAAAATTCACCCATATTATAGACTTGAGAATTTTCAAAAACGGCTTTCATACAAATTTGTGATACATTCTCAAAACATAAAGTTCTCTATTCGGATAATGCATACCGTACATAAAGTTTTCCACTCTAAGAACATAAGTGTCATTGTTGACCTTATAGATATACCAGACTATTTAAGACACAGAGACCTTGATAACTCTGTCTCACCAGTCAGAAAAAATTCTGCACACATTAAACATTTACAAATTAATAAACGGTCAAGAAAATAGAAACTTATTTTCAAGCCAAGTTTGTTCAGGCTTATTGATTTATAAAATTGAATGAAATATTTGAAAGCTCAGAAGCGTTCATACTTACTAAAACTTTAAACCTAATCCTAAGCTACTAACGTGCCGACATGAATTGAAAAATACGCTGAGAAATATTCTACAAATTAAGAACTCAATACAAAAATATCGTTCATGTCTTTGCACCATTTCCATACCCTTTACCAAACTCGATCGCTCCAAGATCCATCGCAAGCCCTTTGGCACACGTTACTCACATCGTGTGAGAAATATTACAAACCAAGGAATAACACAGAAAACTCTTTCAAACACTTGCAAATCTATACCACTATTCACGACACTGCTATAATCGGCGAATCAATGCCAGGAGTCTAGGTCCGATCATTGGACATTCGCGATCGCCCAACACTCACCTGTGACATATGCCTCGTGATGATACCGCGCACGCTGCCGGCATTCCTGACGACGGTCGACACGTCGCTGCCTATTTCCTCCCGTATCTTGTTCTTCAAACTAGCGAACATGGTGCGATAACCTAGAAGCTCGGGACCGGAGGATGACAGGTACCACCTGTCAGTGTCACCGTCGCGCTGGCACTCGAGTCGCTCGCTGGGGACGCGTCTAAAGCCGGGCCGGTCGAGGCGCGCAACAGTCCGTGCCTCGTCGGTGGGACGATGCTCCTCGAGCTCCTCGAATCATCGCCGGACGATCCGGTCGGTCGCGATAATGAAACTCACAGGGGGAATCTTAACGCTTGTACGACGCACGTATGTATCGCTTCCATACTGTCCCCCCACCCCCGTCCAGGAATGATTCACGAAGTGTTCCAAGGCGTACGATTTAAAAAGGAAATTAGCCACGTTTTTGCGCTTTCTGACGTAACGATGGAACTTATGATGGCAAAGAAAAACTGTATATATATAAATAAATTGATAATTTGTGTTCTGTGTGTATGTGCGTTTCTCCCTTTCTGCGTATGTGTGCACGTGTGCGGTTTGAGCTTGCGGCTTGGCCACGCATTGGCGTATGGTGCAATTCACGAAGATATTTCAACGTGATTTTGTAACTTAAAATTGTTTATAATTGAAATGTAATAACATACGTATTATTCGATATAGATATGATCTATTTGAGTAATGAAAAATTTTTTTCTTGTTGGATTCTAAAAAGTATTTAGCAGATAAGAAACCGCAGGAAATTTGTCTTTATATTTATTTTTAAATATCTATGCTCCTATATTTTCAATGTATTTTTTCTTCTTAAACAAAGTTTGTATTCCTTAATTTCGATTCAGCCTTTCGTATATGCGCGAATTATATGCGTACACGAGCTTATCAGTGCAGTGTACATGTGGTACCGTCGTAGATAAAGGCCTTGCTGTATATATATATATACACAAACACATGTTCCTTGTATTTAAAGTGCCGTACAGATGGTTCTCAACCGCTCGACGTATTCAAACTGCAGTTCTGACGATGTTCGGGGAAAAGAGTCCTGAAACACTGCTGTTGGTGGAATTGGATTTAGCCCAGCCAATCAAGAGGAAGTGCAAACCTGCGCATCCGACGGAGGAGTCTGGAACCATTGTTTTGAAACTCAACGGCTTGCAGTTGTGTCGCAGTTTTGTGCATGTTATTTTTGATCTTAATGTGATTTCTCATTGTTGATATAGTGGAATTATGAAAAAATGGATCACCTTTTCAACGAGACGACGCCAGTGCAAGCGATGTTCGATATGTAAGTAGTTCCATAACACTTACTACCCTGTGTCTTCTGTTTTCTGGCTATTTTTGTCTTGCTTTCTGCCCATGGGGTATACTTTTTTTCATATACTAATATTATGTTCTTATATTATGTAGATTTCATGTTGACAAATATACGTATGCACTTTGTCATAATAATGTAACATTATTGCGTTTGCTTGACATATTTACATCTTTTGTTTTTTTTTCCGATAGGCTATTGTGACCACTGAATTTTCAAATATAATTCGCTCAATGCTCAAAAGCATTTGTATTTTATTTTAAGGATTTTCGGGATTCTTTGAAACTATGTAAAGCTCCTTATTAATGTTAATTGTATTACGTTATCTGTTCATTCATTGTGTTATTGCCGATAGTGTATTCCTGGAGCAATAGTAGAGAGTTTCATTATCGACGACGTACGTAGAGATACCTAACCTTACCAATCAGTAAATGAAATACTTCGATAAGTGTTTATCTTGAATTTAATTATTTCTGTCCTCCTTAAGCGTGCAATGTCCGGCGTTTTGACTTGTTATATTTGAACTCTTGTATGCTGAAACAGTCTTTTACAAAACTCGAATAGGATTATGTCCAATTTTTGGTTTTACAGTTTTATACATTTTTAAGATGTTTCATTATTTTAGTACTGTCAAACGAGTATTATAAAATGATGAAAATGTAGATTTTTTAATCTCCAAATTTACATACTGCTATTCACATCACAGGTACTGCATTTAATTACATTTACATTGCAATTTAATTCTAGTCTTGATGGAGGTTAGACAAGCATAATTTTTCAGTAATATACAATGAATGTAGTATTTTAAATAAATTATAATTATACATGAAATCCAGTAGAATTGGTGCCTTATAAAGTTGAATATTATGCGACGCAATGTAAAAGTAAAGGATAACGATGAAAGACTGATCATGTACAATTAAAAAGATAGTCTTATAAATATTACTGTTATCAGTAAAATGAATAGAATGTTATATTTACACCAAGAAAAATATTTTATGAGTACTATGATGTAGAAGCGATATCAGCACATGCGGCAAATTAAATTTTATTGCTCTCCAATTGAGACCTTGACATCAAAATTGTCCTGTAGAAATAGCAGTTCTATTGGACAGACATCGTTGGAACTATAAGCTTTTTAATCATTTGCCGAACCAGTTGGTTATCTTTTTATATTTTATAGCATTACTTTTTATAAAGAAACTTTTAATTCATTATGGCTGTATGTTAAACATCATTGTTTAACAATGATAATTTTTTTCGTTCGGTCCAATCGTATCGATTAGTTTTCTTCATGTAATCAATGTTGTACATAGAGTAAAGTCTGTACAGTTCAGAGACGATGTATTTCTTCTCTCTCGTCGGTATATTAACATTCCTCTTCGCGCATAAATTTTGATATCGTACATTGACACCGAAGAAAAAATAAAGCTATTCCACGTAACATAAATCATTCAATTCCGGTTGAATTTTCATCACTCGCATTTGCACAACTTATGATAATCGTCTGTTTTCAACATACAGTAGGCATTGAATTTGTCTCTTGCATGGTTTAAAAGCCTCTACCTGTTTCTTCAGTTATTGATATGTTACGAATTTATGCGTTGCAAGTATTTTGCAAGAATATTTCGTACAACGAATACGAATGATTTTCATGGTAAAAGAGAGCGTTTGCATTGCCAAACAGTCGTTACAGTTCGCACATGTGCAAGCATGTAACAATCATCCGTTTTCTACTTGTAATAAACATTGAATTGGTTCACTGTACATTTCAACGATGGCTATCTTCCTCGACGGGGTTAAAGGTCATTCCACGTTGCAGTGGTTTTCATATCGTTGCGGTGCGAAATCGTCGCGAGCTATATATGCCGGCGAAATTCGTGAATAACGCGTCTGCCACGTTAATGTTCTGCTGGCCGACGATTTACCACTGCATCTGTCGCCCATTTTCATCCATGTAAACCAAACACATCGTTGTAATTAACGCCGTTAATAGCTTTTCCATCGTAGTCTACTAAAATATTTGATCGCTGCTTTTCGTTGTTAATAATAACGGTGTAAATCGCGTGCAACAATAGGTCGGGCTAAGTACCACGAAATATATTTCATAAGCCGTGGAAAAGGACGAAAACCGAAAATACGCGATGTTCAGTAATTTGTGAATCTTCGGTGAAACGAAAAAGTCTATCGAAGTCTTTAATTTGTTAAGCATTATACATTTTATTCCGAAGTGGAGAATACTTTTGACTCACTGTACATGTAAGCATTTTATGATCTCAAGGTACTCCTATAAAGTTTTCCTTTTTCACCGAAAACCTTATCACCGGGTTAAAGCGAAAGTCTTATCACCGGTCACGCCTCGAAGTCTGGTCTCCCGAGATTTCTCAGAGCTCGATTAGAAATTGATTCTAGGTTTGCGGTGTTCAAATGTTTAATCGGGCTGATCTCTAAATATTCAACCTGCCCATTGTAAAAAACTGTTTAAGGCATTACTTAAATATGCGTTTTTTCCTCTGACTTTTGATATCTGTATATTTTAGTACATGGCAACTTTGTAACATCGGTGGTGCTTTTAAATCGTAAAACAAATATACTTACTAGGTTCGTTTTAATTTCATGCCGATATTAGCCGCTAATCTTATACCTGGCAAGAAATAGGTTCCCTCTTCTATGAATACAGACTTATATACAGGTGTATCATATACCCCCTTTTCTTTATTAAAGAAAAATAAGTAAATAAATGCGCGACGAACTTGTACTACAACTTAAGTTATAAATGAACAATTCAGATCATCAAGATACAGGGAAGACCTCGATCATTCTGTATTCTTACAAACCTGCTCTTATCCTTTTTTATCATGCACCCTTGTTTTTCTCTCACGTGCCAGCGGATAGCTAAACTAGCCAGTAGACACAGAAAGCTGCAAACCGTGCTAAAACCAATTCGAAACTTTACAATGATCACATCCTTACACCTATAGACGTATTTTATGCACCGTGGCGAAACCAACGAAAGTAATCGTTCATTTCCAATCAACGGCATAAAACACGAGACGAATATCGTGCAAATCTCGCAAACCATAAACTAGCCATACAGGTTTTCCAAACAAAAGTCATTTACAAGAGGGTGCATTCGATTTATAGATACGCGACTTCCGCAGAAAATCGAACGTGCTTTGCAACAGGATAAATCCGAAGAGGAAAAACAGTGAATTTAATGTACAACATAGGAACGAATTTGGCGTGCAAACTCTCTAAAGCTCGAGAGCGATGAAAAAGCTCGAGTCATTGAGAGGCACTGGAGGCCTCGGCCGCTCCGTATTCTTACAACCCCGCTTCTATCTGTTTTTGTCATTCACCCTCCTCCCCCCCGCCGCTGCTCGCGTGGCCCGCACCCCCCAGGCCCCTCCGCGGCACCCCCCTCGTCGACGATACGGCGCAGACCCGCTGCACAAATCTTCCGACCTTAAACCCCCCGTTTCCTCCCCTCCTCCCCCTCCGCCTCCTGCCTCCTGCCCTCCCGTGCAGCCTAGCCGCCAGTCCTCAGTCGCGTTCAATCCGTCGCACGAAGCTGTCGCATCTGCACGAGACACGAGCTTCGACCTTTCTAAACTCATCGTGCACGATAACGAGGTTAATTGTTTCTGGAAATCGCTTTTGGAATTCGCTCGATAGCGACGACCGTGCCTACAGCGCGATTTTCGAACTGAGCGAAGGTGAAGTTTTAGCGCGGGACTTATCGTGGAAGTATAGCTCGTGAAGTGGATCGTTGGATGAAGATGCGGAACGAGTGACACTTGAACCGGTGGGATTTAAGATCGAGAATCTTAATGCAGGAGCTTGGATCCTCCGGTGGAAGTTCGATTTCAAGAGTTGTGCTTTTGTAGACTCGATTATATACGTTGGGCGACTGGCTTTTGGCATCGGTCGTCCTGGTTGTCGGATTTCGGAGATACGGTTTAAGATGAGTTACGAGCTTCCGGGCACCAAGTGCGCGTATCGCGTGGAAAGGTACAGGGGCGATGGTTGAGGTTTGAGGCTGTGGAATTGCGTCTCTGCGCGAATCGCCTCGCTCCAGATTCGTGATATCGAGAGCTTACAGTGTCTCCTGGTTATCTCTCATCTTGACTTGGACCAGGACCTGGGATTTCAGCACTAGACCTGCGATTTCTGCTTCATTTTCATCTGGGAGAGTTCCTGAGGCTCAGGACGTTCCTGGGTTGAACATTGTATCCGATACGGAGGTCCTTGGTGCTGATAGTGTCGTGGAAAAGCTCGGATGAAAGCCGTCCGGGGGCTCAGGATGGGAAACGATAGACAGGAAGCTGCGAGTCGAGCGACCTTGTCGATCAGAACGGTACCGAGGCGCGCATCGGCGATCCAGTGACGTAGTTCTTCGGGTCAGCGTGTTGATCGAGGATATCATCGAACTTGAGTGACGCTGGGACACTTTCGGAACGCGATGACGATTTTTAATAGTGATTTAATCGTACGATATTGGTCAAGAGTGCGTTGCTCGCTGCTGAGTGTTTCCACACCTTGACGATTTTCTACATCTCGGTATGAATCTTCTCGAGGGATGCATTTTACGCTGCTTTGCGGGTCATGGTCTTGATAACAGAGATCCACGAACATAAGTGTCGCGAATCTTGTGCTCCTGGAGATAAGAACTCGATAGCGATCGAATCATCGAGAATCGAACCGAGAGCTTTTACGTAGATGAGGAGTTTCGTGCAACGATTGGACCTTGATCGTTAAACCTTGTAACTTTGATACGCTTTCCGCGCCTCATGGAGATCCTACTATTTCTATGCGTTTCATCCGGTAGATTCGATTTTTCGAGAAATCAAGAGACTTCTTAGTCCTTTCGAAACGCGCGATAAATACACGAAGACTGAATTATATACGGTTGCCTCGAAGGAGATTCGTCTGCATTGATCGGTCCGGAACATGTAGGTTAGGAGTTTCGTGGAATCGGACCTTTGTGTCGGACATTGTATACATATTTTTTAGCTCCGCGTGATTCTTTTTATCAGTGTCGTAGCTTGCACAGTTCGTTGGGCAAGTGCTGAAACAAGAATCTTCCTGTTCTATCCTGTCTTTTCTGCTTCGAGAACGTTAAAGACTGAGCATTTTTTAAAGAACGTAATAAGGACGGAGTGTGAGACGGGAGTTATCTTCATTGATCGGTCCAGAGCATCTAGGTCGCGAATTTCATGCTACGAGACCTCGACTGCCAAACCTTTTCTACGATGTTCGCTTTTTGATCCGCGCGATTTTCAGCAAATATATCGTTAAAAACGGTCTTTTGAGTCATCGAAGTCTCCAAACTTAAGCCCTATTATCCCGTTTATTCGGGGCTTTGGGGATTTCAGAGACCCGTGGTTTGAGGCACTCGCGATAAGAATTACTTATAAACATCGAATCGCTTGGATCATTCGTCCTAGACCCGGATTACCGTCATCCATTACGATCAAACGAATTTCGTACAATTGGACTCTGTATCCTAATACTCTAATCTTCTCAAACTCCTCGATTCCTGACTCTGCGCGATCTTAGCCAGGACTTTTATCCCATCGAATCCAAGTGTTACCTAGTGCATTAAGTGTTTCGAAGACTCATTATTTTGGGAAGAACGCGATAAGGAGCGGTGATAAACCTACTGACTCATACGATTTCGTCATCTCGGAGAGGAGTCATCCGCATCGATCGGTCCAGAGCAGGTAGAACCGATCTTCCGTCGCGACGCGACATCGACTGCCAAACCGCAGAAATCCTCCCTTCGCGGGATTTTCAGCGGGCATTTCTTATTACGAATTAGCTTAGGGCGTAAGGAGCAGCGCCGTCCTTTCGCGGCGTCGATCAAATTCTCCTAGATGACCGGCTGATAAGGGGGTAACCCTACGCGATAATCCGTGCCAAATATTCGTGCCAAAGAATCGATAGGCCAAAGTACGAGCAGCGGTCTGTAGCAGTTATATTAGGAATTAGGATTTGGGAGAGTCGGTCTCTCGTTAGGTGTGCGTGCGCTTTGAGTGCCGGTTGAAGCTGGATCCGGGAGTCTTACGATACGGCGGCCATATGGATGTAACGTGCTTCTTGCAGCCGTTCTCGAGGAGTAATCACCGCAACATGTTTTTCGGCGGCTACGGATATTCCAATCAGCAACAGAACAGCCCGCCCTCGCCAACGAGGGCCAGCGTTTGGGGTAGCGCCTACAGCCCCTTTCGAAAGTGAGTACGCGATCATTGCGTCACGATTACTCCGCGGATCCAATGCCGTATTGCATTGACTGCTTCGAATACCTTTGCAGGCTTTGGATGAAGTCGCAAATGAGTTGTGCGAAATTTTCTGTACTTTTAGGAGTCTTAGCGTTTAAGGATTAGTGGCATGGGCCCTTTGGAAAGTGAGTTTGCGGTCGTTGAGGTCTTCTCTTTACTAGTGGATATAATTGTATATCTTCTCTTTTATGTTGGACAATTTGAAGTTATTTACGGTTTATTCTAAGGATTGTTTAATTTTTTTTCTTGGCGGATGTACAGTGGGATAGTGATTCAGAGAGGATATATAATTGAAGTATTCCTATTTTATTTTGCGTATATACCCGGTTTGTTGTAAAAATTATTGCATAAAAGTGTCAAGAGCGAGGGAGATCTTTATACCTTCCTGTTCTAAATTCGGTTTGTTTATCGCGGTTATTTTAAGTTAAGCCTTGCCCGATTATTTTCTTGCCGCTCGTTGTACCTTTGGCGTTTGACAGTTTTAACCGCCGTTCGAAGCTTTCGTTTTGAGCAAAACGGTATTGAAGACTTAAATTGCAGTTTTACGTACACCGTGTATGGTGCTGACGTCAGGGGTCCAAGAATTCATTACGGTTAAGCTCGTATTGTGGCGACGCTCTCTTTCGTTACACGTTAATCCCCGCTCGCGCGTCGATTAAATTCGATGCACGGCAGAATTACGCGTAAAAACTTCGCGGGCTTTTATCGACGCTGTTGCGCTTTAACGTGACCCGTTTCGATCCTTCCTCTTTGCAAAAGTCGAATGTCAAACGTCAAACCTGTTTTTCGAATGATTTTCTACAACGTGATTTGCATAGAATCGTACAGGAAATACGCGAAAATATAATTCCATGTTTAGATTTGATGATTGTATTTTTTATGAAGTTTTTCATATTAAATCTCAATTCTTTTGGTCTGGCAATGTTTGAAAATTTGAATCGTTCCAATTTTCACGAGCGATTCGACATCTGTTTTTGACATTTTTTCGTACCGTAATTTATATTTTTACGTTTGTGCGGGTTTTAATTATGCACAGAGTAAACATGAGAAAGTATTATCACGTAGTATTGAGTAATTTGTCTCAATTTTTCTTACAAATGCAGGTGTTGCCTCCTGCTTTATTATATCATTCGATCAAAGAAATATCTTTTATTTTAATTTCAATTTTACGTTAAGTGGATGCAAGAAGTGTTATCACTATTATAAAAAATTGTATATAATAAACGTCATATAAAAGTCTACATAAATTGTACATGGGCAGGGTATTGTCAAAGCGGACCTTTCCAGCTGGACCGAAAGGTCATGTCTTTTAAACGTGCAATTCCGCTGGTGCGACGCGGACAAGATTATGATGATCTACATGCACGTGTGATCTTGCACGACCCATTGAGGCATGAAAGACTTCTTTCGCCCACTGAACGCCCACGTGCCGCAACAAAAACAGATTTGAGGCATCATCAATATACTCGAGTAATTACCGATAAAATTTCAACGATCGCAAGAATTATGATAAACGCATACGCCGTTCAATGCTAGCTGCCAAGCGTGAGATTTTAGATAACAGTCGTCTATTAACTACATAACAAATTGAGCGAACCTAAAAGGATACTTAAACCGCTTAAACTACATCTACTCTGTTTACGTTTGGGATAGTAAACAAACCTCTACAGCCACTGAATAGCAACACTGTATTTTTGCTTTATGTGAAATGTTTAACATAAAACGCAGAGATGCGGGATGTTTGTTGCGTTTGCACTGATAAGTACGAGTCATTGAAACACGAGATACACATGTCTCGCCCACTGAGCACCCACGCGCTTTAATGGGGAGAATTTGGAGAAATGAGAGTTCTTAAATAATGATACTCTACATTCTGGTCGTGATATAATTCTCAATGTATCCCTGACATCCACGATGAAAATTGAAGCGATGATAAAACGCGCAAATGGAGGGACATATCTCAACATTAGTTTTAAATGTGGCACAGGGAGATTCGGGCAATTAGTTTTATTGTTATTCGTTTTATTAAGATATATTCTATTAAGCACGTATCATTAGTTATTCACTTGCGTTGGAAGGAACTGAATTATGAAGGGTCTCTTTCTTCGACTGGACGCCCACGTGCTGTAAAGAGAGTAAAAGCACCATCTCGTCGCGGACGAACGTTCGACGGGCGCGGGCTAATTGTTTAACTGGCAAGTTAATGCTTTTAACGATGCGTTAATTGAGGAAAATTTGCACGTCAACGCGAACGCGGTTACTTCGATATGCTAACCCAGAAGGCTTCCAAACTAAAGTCAAGCTAGCCTCGTAGAAATCCTATATTCACGATCGGTGCATCGAAACGTGCGCAGAGATCTTTTATGTCCCTTAATTTCCATGGAACCATGGTAACATAATAAGAATCATAATTTGTCTTTAATTCAGGACGCGAGAAGACATATCCTTCGTACAACGGAATAATAACGTAAGAAAAGCAGTAGAAAATGCACTGAAAAGAACTGGTGTCCCATTATTGCAGTTTTACGATTAATAAGTTGAAGAAAGAGCCCAATCGTTTAATAAATATTTGTTAATGAATTTTTTTTTTTGCAATTCGTTATGTCATTCATTACTCGTTCGCACTTTATCCGTAAATCAATGTTTTCAACGACATTGAAAAAATTCTGCAAAGAAAACGAGGTTGTCTCGTTATGCCAATCCAGACAGCTTCAAAATTGCGGGTCAGACTTGCTTCGATACGGCGTATCGCTTGCATCGGACCGTGCACAGAAGTCCTTTGTGCATTGCGCAGTTTCATATTGATTGCACTATGTGCCGACAGGCGTTATTAAGCGCGCGTGTATCGTAAAGCTGGCCTTCCAATCTTAAACACCGCAGAACCTGAGAATCAAATCTGCGTGGGTGGCGCCGCAATTTTTTTTACCACTTTTTCAGGCTCGAAACTGATGTATCCTTCAAGGTAGAAGCACAGGTGTAATCGTACACCATGTTTTTCACGGAATTATTTTTATTCATATCGATCGTCGCGATGTTATACTTCCTACAAATAATTTCGTAGGAGAGCACCATCTCGTGGAAAGAATTTGGATGACGCGAAATTAAAGGACACTGCGTTTACCAAGATTTATTTTTTAAACTTAAGTTCATTCATCGTTACTAACTTTCAATTATTTTTATACAAAAAAATTGACTATCACATTTTGTAGAGTGTAAAGGAATCCGGGTTATAAAGGGTTACGGAGATCGCTAAAATTTTCGCTAAACAAGCCTTCTTCTATATCGTTGTTAATTTTTAGACACTTTTATTACGATAAATCTACGTGCGATTGCAATTCGTGGAGTTAAGGAGAATTTGGGTTACGGAGGGTTAAAGAGAACTGCGTGCTGCTGTTTCGGTCCATGTCACTGTGCTCGCTCCCCAGTATTGATTACTTTCACCGTACCCTCCATCTTGCCAGATGACGACAGCCGAGCACGTCATTCTGCGTTACTTTACTTCGAAAAAATTCTGCGTAGCAGACGTCTGTGCGGATCCACTCCTCGATAATGGATAATTAAACTTGCAAAATTGGATTTTCCCTCGTTCGATTAATTTCTTCTGTGTCCAAAAAATAATTCGTTTAGGAATATATTTCATACATTTTTCGCGGCACTCATTACCGAACAGTTTATAGAAATATTCCTTATAAAGGATTAATGTGATAGATTCATCCGTCAAAATTGTACTGTATTATTGCTGTGCGATTCGATACGAAATCGGCGATTTTTGCAGCCGAATTAAATATTTTTTTTTCGTTCAGAATCAACAGTGGGAGAACCGATCTTCATTAATTTGCCTACAATCTTAAGAAAGACTATTGCAGCTTAATGTAGAGAAAATATATAATTACGTTATTAACTTTAGATAAAATTTCTGACCTATTTGCGCCTCTTCTGCAACTATGCAGAAAACTGATGTATGATATTTTTTTTCAATATTCTAGTCAAAGGACACTAATAATAACGGCATACGGGCTATCGTGCGATGTTATACATGGATAATTTATATGATAGGTCACGTAACTTTCGTGCCGGAAGAAGGGATGGATTAAACTTACTTTTATTTTATATTCGCAAGGTGCAACGTTTTAAAAGAAAGTGCTCTCAGCACTTCCCACGTTTTTAAATCATCTCAAATTTTCCAGTCGGTCGACGCCACACCGTGGATTCGGCAATCTATGCGCATATTTGCAAATAAAAATGAATCTATTCAAGCAGTGTATCTACGTACCGAAAAAGAAAATACAAGACTGCTATTTATTGGTTCCGATATTTTTCTACATTTTTTAACTGTTTTTTTTTTAAATTTTTAGTAGATGATCCGCACGTGCAATAGAATATCGACCAGACTCGATATTAACCCGAAAACAAAATTGAGTTGAAAAGCATAATCATACACATACTTTTTACCTCACTTTGCCGTTTACTTTTCTACTTTTTTATTACGTACCGATTATTTCGTTATTCTATATGACCAGTTATTAAAAACAAAAAAAAGTACTTGCAATTTATCGAGCTACGTATCGGCTCGATGATCAAAAGCTCGTACGCAGATCGGGCTTAACGTGTTAATACGACGGTTGTTCGTTTCCCCGGCATTGCGCCGGCACGAGCGTCTTCCGAGGCGGCACATAAGATTCCGAGAAGTCTGGATCCGGATTAGTTAAACCTGGAGGTAAGGGTTGTGCTTAATATATCAGTGCCGGGTGTTGGGGTAATGCCGAAAAGAGAGGATGTGTCCACGGTTACGCGCGCGGTTCCTCGCTCTGATGCGCAAGGTGCATCTTCCGAGGGGCCCTCGCTCCACATAAATCCTTCTTTCCGCGTAACCCACCCGGCCCACGGGAAATGCAATAAAATCTGGACCGAAACAACCCTTAGCGCTGAAACTACCTAGGCGGTCGCAATAGCGGCTCTGCAATTCCTTAGACAAACTGCAAATCTGCCTGGATGCACTTTCGACAAATGGCCAACTTTTTTTTTTTTGCTCCGTGCAAACGATTAGGTGGATCTATTTATCTTGTCTCCCGATGACGTTTTCCTTTTATATACAGTGGCAGGATCTTACAGGGAAAATGACAAAAATCCCAATCGTCGTTGATCCTTTGAGGAGCAGGAAAGAAATACGAGTGGAAATGATTACGTCTCGACTCCTGCTTGGTTCTCTTTAGAATTTAATTAGAAAAGCACGTTGCGATGAAAATGAACATGTTCGTTACGTGGTATAAAATAACATACACAAATAAACAAAATATAAAATGTTATTAGGTACTTGTAAGTAAACCAAAACAAATATAGAACATAAAAAAAAAACATAAATGACCTTGAAAGGGAGTGATTAAAGGTTTTAGTGTGGTGTTGGACACTGTCGGAATGTCGGTCTGCTTCTTTGCCCTACTATTTCCGGATAAAATGGTGTAAACTAATGTGAAACGATATAAAATTGATACGGTATATTACATCGATTGGATGACAATATTTCCTCGCGTGTTCCGCAAACGTTTCTCCGTGCGACACGCACGCGCGTGCTGCTTAGTACGGAATTTGTAAATGATAACAGATGTCATAGAAGCCATTAAACCTGAAACGGAACAAGTTAATTGCTCATTTCGCATTTCAGCACACGTTGGCCGGAATAGTATTTGGATGAAATCTAAATTAAACCTTACTGGAAGTCTTACGTTTCCTTATTGCTCTAACGTGGCCCAAAGTGCTCTCCAAAATTATAATTCAGCAATTAGTCATACGGGCGGTTGTAGTTCCCGATAATATTTCTTGGTTACGTCAGTACGTGAAAATTTGCAGAAATAAACACTTTGGTATTCTGTCTTCCGTTATCGCGCACCCTGGGAGATGCTTTAAAAGAAATGCTTAAAATTTCAGTCTCTTGCATTTTTATCATTTCGATCAAGTTTGGGAAAATAAAAATCCCTTTTTATTTTCGACGACAAAATTCGATGTGGAAAGTGTGAATGAATTTTGAAAGATTCAGATTTAGTTTTTCTTCAAATTTTCCAGTATTCTTCATCGTACTGAGAGGATATGCAGAGTTTTTTTTTATTTTCCAACATTGGAAATTTTCCGTTGTGGCTAAAACTCTAAAAGGAATAAAACAGACGGGATAAGGTCGATCTTATCACGAATGCGATGAATCATGAACGCGTTAAGGTCGCATTTTCCACGTTGGTTTTTTAGTCCTAAACTGGCGGATGCTCTGGAAATAGACAGGACATAGTCCTCATCGTGATCCTTTTAAAACGCTTTATCTAATTCCGTCTAGTACGTTGTTGTCTATTTCCTGCGGAAACCACGTGCCCTCTATCCATTTTTGGTCCTATTCCCGAAATAAATCTCGAGCCTGGCACGCAACACTTTTCCTTTCTAAAAGGAAATATGAAAAAAAAAAATATATATATATATGCTCCTGCTCTCGAAAGACTCGGTTGCTGTATTTGTGTATAGCGAAATTAATACAAATAAAAATAATCGTGTTTTACCTCAAACGAAATTTTTTAATCGAAACAATACAGTGAAGCGCAGATGTTTTAAGTCGATAATATTTTTGTTGCAGTACCAACATGGCACTACCAGACATCACGTTGAGCGAAACATTACCCTTGACAAATGGTAAGTTTCACGTATAAAATTCATCATATCCCTTATCGACACATTTTCAAAAAAAAATGTTCACATCGCAACACGAATCACCGATTAACTTGCTCAAACGTAATAGAAAAATTAGGTTGATCGATTTATCAACGCAAGATTTTTCTACGAAACAAATCGCTTTACACATCGCGTATGAAAGGAAACTGAAAAGAAATACCTATTATTTTTACTTCGATGCGTACTTTTCGCGGTTAAACCGTTATTTATGGACATTTTTCAAAAATGTATCAATACTTTTATACACGGAACATTCGGATGATTAAAAAAAGGAGAACACGCGAGACAAAGGGTTGATAGACGTAACATAAACGGACATAAACGGTGCCTCTTAAATGATCCGTTACCTTCCTCCGTTGGGACGTCGGCGCTCGGTAGTTAATCTTTTTCTTTCACGAGTGCAACTCGATCGACATCGACGAGCACCGGATATGATTTTACGGTCTACAAACGAGCGAGTCTGTCGCGTAACGATCGATTATCGACGTTCATTACTTATGGTCCTGGGCCGAACGATCGCGTCGCTCATAGATATCGAGCTAGATCGGATTATTGCTTAAACGAACCGTCGGTGCTGTGGACGAAGACAATGGGCCGATTCGTTATCTTCCACTTTCCCCAGCGCACCTACCTTTATTGGTCATTTCCCCTCTGCAATTGACCCTCCGCGGACGGTCACGATAAGTGGCGAGCGAAACGATCGAGGTATCTCTGACATAACACCGCTCACGTTGCTCTGGATGTTCGAAAGGACGTAGCATTTATCATTTTAATGCAGTATCCATCGATCAAAAGTTTTGCGATTGATACAGGTTTTGATACATACAGCGAACGAAACCATCGAGATACATAATACAACGCTGCTCATATTATATCGAATGTGCAAGAGGATACATCGATCGTCATAGCAAAGTACTATAGCATTTATCAAATCGGAATCGTGATATTTCTACCGCATTCGTATTTTTACTCGTTATTCATGAAAACTTTGCATGGAACGAGGCACGTGGATAAAACATTATTTCAAGCCCACCGTGAATCGTCCTTCAACAATGGACACATCTTTCTCCTTCCAATCGACATTCGACGAGACGGTCTTTCCACCAACGAGTTCGAAACTTACGACAAGGCGCGTCCGCGAAGCGTTGCTCCAAACTCACCCTACGCAACCCTGGGTTAAAGCGCCAAAGGAGACGAAGTTCGCCGGACGCTGAATCGCGAGGATTCCTCGAAGGACTCGACACTCTCCTTCGATCTGGTCGATCGCGATGAAAAAGGGGCAACGAACCCTTCCTGGCGGTTACGCGGCTTTCGCGTCGACGTAATCCGCGGTGGCTGTAGTATAGTAAAGCGTAAATTTGGCCTTTGGCGGCCGGATCTGTGCCAGGCCTGTCCGACATTCGGCGGAGGCTGCCCTGGCTTCGGCCCTGCGCTTCCGCGATCGCGACCGGCGGCGGGGCTATTGATAAAATCGCACGTGTCGTCCGCGATAAATCCTCTGCCCTCCGCAGAACTAAGCGTCGACACCTGCGTGCCTCGCGTTCTACGGTAGACGCTCGCGTGCCAGGCGCCCAATTTTTTGCCCCGCTCGAGCTATTCCGAATTATTCGGGAATTTATGCCCCTCGCGTAATGTTAACCCATTTAGACCTACCGCGCTGCATCCAAGATGTACTTTTTCGCGGCTTCCGGATCTTCTTTGGTTACGATCGTAGCTCGTTAAATATCGACGAGTTTATTTCTTTATACGTAATTACTCTATAATTAAACAAACGGCCCTCGCGAGTCGTAACGATCGTTACCATTTGTTTCATTTATTTCTTTGTTTTTATTACATCTTACAGTTCATTATTTTTCTATATCCTTATATTATTTTGCGTTGTGTTGGGCGAGTGCAAAAGTTCCTGCGGAGTTTCTCATAGCTCATCTATCGAAACTCCGCACGAACTTTTGCTCTCACCTAATATTTATACATTTACCAAGTCGGTTAATATGGTATTTTTCACCGTCGTCTCGCCGATATATGGATCCTCCTATCCCGGAAGATTACGTCGTGCATATATTACGTATCGCCTCGCTCCCTCATTCGCCCAAGACAAACAGCGTCGAAGCTCTGACCAAGCATCCGCGCCAATAATCCGAGTCTTCGCGCAGGATTAAATTAGTAGGCAGAACGGCGAGGCATCTCCGTTTAATCAACCGCGCTCCGGCATACGCGATCGGCAAGGATTGATATTTCAGTGGTACCGTCTGCAAGCATCTGGCAGAGCCGAGGCGCGCAGCTGTCGATTCGAGAGAAACATCGAGCTTCGAGGATTCCCTGCCCGTTCCCGGGAAAATCTCCCGAAATTCGGGGAAAATTTGGGCTCGCCTAAAGATACACCCGGTTATGGCAGGGGGAGGGGAAAAGTCTGGAATGTAACGATCTATTAGGCGAAGCTCAGCACCGCGGAGAATCTCGTTTGAAGCTCTAAACATAGCTCCACGATTCCATTATTTCCGGATGAAAATTCCGCGGGCAGGGCTCCCTTCCTTGCGTACACGGAGGCGCGTTTTACACGCACGCGGTGCTTTCACGGTCGAGAGCCGGCTTTCCCTTCTCGCGGGACACTAAACTCCCCGGTAATCGCGGCCACCCTGGAAAAAGTGTCCGTCTCGATCTCGTGTTACAGGAAGCGGTGGTACATTTATTTCGGTGGGTCACAAACGTTTGTGGCAAGCAGCACAGGGGGGATGGAGGGCCACGACAAGGCGCGACGCCGCGGGTATTTATTTCTGTAACACGTTGCCCCGTGATACTCCTTGCCCGTTTATTCGCCAGCTCACCGAGAGCGCGGATATCGTCGCGCGTACATCGCGCGCATCACCGGCGTAACTCTCCTCCTGCCATCCTGCGGAGCTGCGAGGCACGGTGGCCAGAGTTTTGAGTTTGATCGGAAAAAATTATTCCCGAATAACCTATGGCCGCCGGATAATAATAATGATAATTGTAGTAATAATTATCGATATGGTCTTCGCGAGCAGTGATCTAACTTGTATCGCTGCTCGCGAAGACCGTGTCAACGATTATCGATTAACCCACCGAGCAAGATGAATAGGAATACAGTTTTATGTCATAATTATGGTGTTCGTATATTTCCATGGAAAGAAGCGATAGCGAAGAGATTGTTTTTTTTTTAACTTATATATATATATTTTTTCTCCTAGTGCTTTTGTCTATATGATTTAAAAAGAATTGCGTCTTTAGTATAAAAATTCTCGTATCGATGAATAATATCTCTTATTTGACAATTAGGATAATACGTTTCTCGGTGTGCGCCTAGGCTAGAGTCTTGCACGTAAATCCGTGTATCTGGTGGCCACATTGTCCACTTGGCACGCCGTTTGTTTCTACAGATGGCCCGATTCTCTCCTCGAGCTTCGGTTTTCGGTTTCCTCCGCGTCCTCAAATTTCAAACACAGATGGTTCGAGACTCTCTCGAAGGAAGGAATTTGTAAATCCTGTTGTTCTCCAATATCCACGGTTTCGAGTCAGGTTGGAAGGAACTCGTATCGTCGTATCGTGAAATTTGTTCGCAACTAACCCATAGAGTCGCGAAGGCAAGAATCAAGACGATCGGTTTCTCGATTTCCACGGCTTCCAATGGATTCGCGCAAACTTTAGTCGCTATTTTCGTCAAAATCTGATAGCATGGGCGTCAGCGTGTAGATAGATATATCATCCTGCGCCTACGCTTGGACCGAATCATTGGCACGGCGTACTACGATAGCAAATATGCCCTGGCATATGCATTAAAGATCTTGGATTTCGGCTAAAAGCGTATTATTAGATATTAACGCATTTCTGCTTTGTCACCTGACGAACCATCTAGAAGATCGTCTTCCACGCGCTGCTATATACAACGGCTCCAAGCATTGAGTTTATATAATATATTATTCATATAATATATAATAAATTTGATTACTTTCACTGTACCGTATTTTTGTTTTCGAATAAACTTTTGGTGAAAACAGAGGCCTGTTTAGTCTTAAAACGATGCGCTAAGAAGAGTTGGAGCGAGCGTTGCACGTTTGTTCCTAGGTACAATTTATTACTACGGTTGATATTGCGCGTGCTGTAAAGCGGTCACTGTCCTGGCCCGGTGCACGCTAGGTGCGACGGTAAACGGCAGTGTCAATCTAATATGGGAACTGCGACCTGGGGCTATCACTTCGGTCAATTATCGAAGGCGCGAGTGCAACTCGGTGGCTGCCTACTTTATTCGGGCATGCGATCGCGGCTGCTCGATGTATTTATTTGTAATGTAACTCTTCCTGCGAAATATTTCATACACTTTGTGCCCTTATTAAGATTTTTGTTCTAAGCTCAAGTATTCTGTGATTTTGATAAGACGATAGATATTTACGGAATTAAGATAAACGAAAGAATCACACTTTCTCGATTAATGGAGCAGAGTTCAAACAAAACTTTTAGAGCAAGCACCCTTTTTCTAAACTTACTCAAAGCTGGTAGTATTCCTAAAACGTATAAATTTTCAATTTCGAAAAGAAATCTTTTAAAAAGATATATACTCTACTACCCACACCCCCCTGCTCGCAAAATCTTAATGCTAAGTTGCGACGATCACCGTGTCCCTGTCTTTGGTAAACATTCAACGGATGAGTTGTGTCTCGAAAGGAAGATATTTCCTCGGGCCCAAGACGTTCGGTATCACGAGCCTCGTATTAAGTCGTTATCGTGTCGCAACGGCTCAGACAAGCGGGCAACCGAAAATAGAGTCGGAGCTCGAGCGCTACTCCGATCCGGATTCGTCGTCTAGAGTTAATAGGTTAATGTTAACCGATAAAATTACAATAGCCGGTGCTCTCCCGTTCGCGGGCTAGTTCGGTGGCTTAATTGTGGTTAGGTCAGGCCGGATTGAAGATCGGGGCCTGGAGAGCGGAGGATGGCCTGCCAAAATAAAGATAGTTCAAACCGTTCTGGCCTAAATGTGTCATCTATAAATACCTGAGCTCGACGCTACGACCGACTCGGCCCCAGTCGATATTGCATTTACACCAAAAGCCCCAACTACGGGAATTTGGCGTCGGCTAGCTGGAAACAACTCCTCGGCGCATTGCTCTTTCTCAGTTTTCTGGCGCTATTGTATTCGCATTATTGCATTCGCTTCTCGCGCGTCTTCGCCTTCTTTCGCTGTCTCGTTGATACTCGTATTTTTCTTCTAGAATCCATCGATGTGAAACAATACTGTCACCAATGTGGATTATAATTATGTTCAGTGTATAAGTGTGATTATAATTATGTCCCGTTTTTTTTTTCAATTCAATGTAAGAACTTAAAATCACTCGCGCATACGCGCTGTTTTATAAATCTCTATCTTGGAAGACTTCGACGTAAAAGATTCATATCTCGAATGGAAAAGTTCCAGCGGCGAAAATACGAGGCGTAGGGAATATGTAAACATCGCGGGGAGGACGAATAAGTTATGTCGTCTGGAGGGTTAACCGAACGCATCCGCCCCACGTGGAAGTTGTGTGCGTCGTCTGGAGGGTGGGGCACGAGTTAGCGGTCTCGAAGCCAGATCCGACAGTGGCTGCGTGCGATAAGGAAGATACGTATCGGGGGAGGACCGAGTATCCGGTGGTAAATTTAAACAAATTTATAACGTTTTTCTTTATTTACGTGATTTTTATTCATAAATTTCATGTATTTTATCTAGTAATTTCTTTTTCATAAAGTTGAAGTAATGTGTAAAAAAATTATATATACATATATATTATTTATATATATAAAAATATATATATTCATTCATGATTACGTAAATATATTGGGGTAGGTCAAATAATCTCACCGCTCGACACCGACGATCAAAGAAACGAAGAAAAATCCTTTAAAACTCCTACGAGACCTCGTGACTCACGCCGATAAACTTCATGCGACGCGCGTACGCATCCGTAGCACCAAAAGAGCTCTAGTCGGGCAGTCGCGAAACGTCGAATCGACGAATCTGCCTACGAGGCTAGCCGCAACCTTCGAACCTATAAACTCTTCGCGATATAGACTCAAAATGTAATTTTAACTGCACGTTATTGCGATGTAAACTTCTGCGCTGCCCTCTGCGTCCCAGTTGGCGTTCGTGCTGTCGCCGTGAAACGATCCACGAAGCGTCTCGGAAAGTTTTCTGCGGTGATCAGATTGGAAGTTTAGCCTCAGATTCGGAGCTTAAGATGTGACGATTGGAAAGGCTCGGTCTCGAACGTGGTATGGGATGTGGTAGCTCGCGACCTTCGACCTTTCTTCGTGAAATCGAGGACCAGCCCATAAGGATCGAGATCATGTTCGGTACGGATGCTGATATCGCGAATAATTTATCTTCGAACGATTCCATCCTTCATGAAGTGCGCCAAGTTATACTTGGGGGAATTGCTGTTTTCATTACCCTATCAGTATTGCGTTTTTAATTGAATTTGTTGGGAACTGGTTTTTTTTTTATTTTTATGTTACGTAAGTAGGTTTCTCGAACTTCTCTCGGCAAGACTAAGATGCGTGCTATTCGGCCCTTTAGTAAAATACTTATTAATTACTGGGTTGAGTTGTTTCCGATCTTGTAACGAAGTATGCGTATAAAGTAATGATTACCAGTCAAAATACATTCAAGATTATGCATGAGAAGCAAAATATAGCTTCCGCTGAGAAACATTTTTTTTCTCGGTACTTGTAATTCAAGGACTAAAGGCGTTCATTTCGAAGTTCGTATAAATTCTACCTCAAATAGAAATACTGCGTACTAAACCGGAAGGATAGAAGTAGACGGTATTGGGAGTAAGAAAATATTTTCGCGCGTGTTTATTTCGGGCATCCGATTGTTTTGAAGCAAGCGTGAAAAACAGTCCTTACGCTTTACGTAATGGGTGCCTGTTTTCCTATTTACGCGAGCTTAGCATCCCGAATATTACAACGAGTAGGTCCTGACATCATATTCGCCTCTCTGTAGAATGTCACAAAGTCGTGAATCCTGAATATTATCGTACAAAGGGGGTAATCGTGATCGATAAAATTTAAAAACCGCTTTGCGTGACGTCAGTTTACATTGAAATAATAGATAGTTAACTCGTTTAATGTATGGATCAATCCCATAATCAGATAATGAATATTACGTAAATATTTTTTCAAAGGGATAGTGAAACGTAATTTACAATAACTTATATTTTTTACATTCCTATCGCTAGTCGATATTTTATAAAATTGAGTTTACAAAATTAATGATTTCATAGTTTATGTTATTTATATTTATATAATATGAATTAGTCGTGCATACACGGAAAATAAGATCTTTCTGCACGATGATAAAGAAAGATAGACTTGTCCGTTATGAAACGAAGGATCAGAGCTGAGCCACAAACGACCGATGCATTTATGCAATTATTAATTCCGTTAGCAGAACGAGGTGTCATTCAAGGCGGATGGTTTCATTTGACACGCGGTAGTACGTAATTACTTCACTGCGTCGCGCATTTCATTTTTTAAAGAATACCGGCGCTCCGGTAATAAAACAATAAGATTTATTATTCCAGATACATTTTTGCTAATGCATTGTGATATTCACTCGGCATAATAAAATACGTTAAGGAAGAACTACATATATATAGAATTCGAATGTTACGTCGAATTACTCTTATCCCTGGAATATATAAAGGAATATTTTAGTTTTCTAATAGCGTTTATCTCGTTAAAGTATCTTCGAGAATAAAAAAGTTACGGTTTTTCGAAACACAGGATTTAAATACCTGCCAGCGAATGGGCTAAAGGATTTCGTGATCGGTGAACATAACGCAACGAATAATTCAATATTTTATTGTACAATGATTCAACAAGGGTGGCACGATTCTACGACTGTCTTCCGTGACCGCTTTCGCGTGACTCTTCTGCCGTCAGCAGCCGTCAACGTTTGTCAATAACCGCGGCCACGCTCGAGCATCGATCCTGCTCGATCGCAATGCAGCATCTTCGGGCTCGGTGCAACGATATTACATTAACATACGAAAATAAATATTAGGCTGGCCAAAGCCACCGTAGGGTCTGCATTACGCTGCAGATTCGTACGTAAGAAGATGCTTCGATCGTGGCTACGATCCCTCTGGATCGCCAATTATAAATCGCTGAGCGGCGAGAGAAGCGCACGCGGGGTCCCTCGGATAAAGGCTTCTTGTATTCCCAGGAGCGATGCAAAAAGATATTCCGTCCGCCTAAGCTTCGAAGCCTCTGACGGACTGCATTGTATGACACTTTTATTTCGCCAGCTAATTTCGTTGTAAGGGCCGAGGATAAAGGCGCACGTGCTCCTAATAGCGGCCACGTGCGTGGCTTTGTGTGCCCGAGAAGAAATGCCCGAACGTAATAGACGTAAATCACGAAGAGCCACCGAAAAGAATCCGCGGTTCCAGACTTGGCATAAATTGCAACATCATGTTGCGTGGCATCGTGCCATCCGCGGTACGTTTCGCCGCGTAATTTACTAACGAGCCGCGAATGATCGTCGCTTTAAAGGGGCATCCCTCATTTACCCCGAACCTACCTATTTTCGCGTATTCTACGCCTAGCTACGTATATTCATCTTGGCAATCGTTTTAATCCTCCGTGGTTTCATCTCGAGCATGACTTCACACCTCGTATTTTGCTTTCTTTCGCGTCTATTTTGCTCGATTTTTGAGGCAAGTCTTTGAGGAGTTCTGGTCCTTCGCGCTAAGATTTATGGTTTTGGAGCCAGTATCAAATTATAGGAACTGCGGTTTACATATCGCGTATGCTTTGCTGTCGATATTTTGCAATAATAGTGTACACGAATAGTATAAGTTTATTTTCGATTGCTCTTCTATTTTGGGTTTTCGCGTTAAGTCGGTTGGTTAAATCGCGTTAAAATGATAGCGATTTTTATGAAAAATAATGTTTAAAATCGCGGCTATATTTGTACCAACCTAATGAATTCTTGGACCGCAAAAATGTGAGATATTCAAAAAAATTCCGTTGCTACTTTTCTCAGCTTGTTAGACCGGCAGTCTGCGATCATATTTTAATCCCCGCTCTTGTGGAATGTCGTGCTCTAAAGTAGCGAAGGAAAAAACGGCTGTCGAGAACACGAGACCGCTTGGCGATATTGAGACGATTATTTGGCGTTTAAAGATTTGTAGATTCGTCGGGGAACGATGACCGCTTTGCGACGAATGGAACTTTATTGTAGGAGCGATCGTGGGTCATGGAGGGTTAAAAAGTACCTCAACGTAATAGGAGCAAAGGAATCTCCGCGGTTCCAGATTTAGTACAAATCGCAGCATCACGTTGCGTGGCAACGTGCCATTCTTGATACATTTTGTCCCCTAATTCACTAACCAGCCGCGAATCACCGTCTCTTATACTCTGCATATCAGGTTAATTTTATGTTATACGTCATTTACTTCCATGCACCTTCTTAAGTATCGATGGTCCATAAGATTCGATTAACCTCTTCGAATAAAATATTACATTCTCGTTGAAGCGCAATCCATAATATGCACGCAAAATAAAAGAAAATCTGTCATATTTTTTCACATACAAATTAAGTATCTTTTCTATTTACGCTTTTCCAAGTTTACGTAACAAAATCTGAGCATATATATTAATTATGAGCGATATCAAGTATCCTAGTGGGTTAACGCTCAAAATACTTCTGCTACAAACCGAAACACGAATGTGACGAGGGTAATCCAGGATGATCCATCGTTTCTGTCGGTATAGCGTAATGTTAAACATCGTCACCGCGCCAAACTACGATGCGGAACTACAGCGACACGACTCCAAGTCCTATCATTTTTCGTCTACAATTTACTATTATCGTGCACATAGGCGAAATAAATACTGTTCCATTTCTTTCCCTTCCATCCGTCAGAAAAACTTCTTTGACAAATTCTATCCATCCCGAGACGCATACTTTCAAGTAAAGCCCTAACACATAGGAGCAAATGAAGTTCCTTGAATTTCAAAGAGTTAAATTCCGTGATTTAATCCTATAACAAAACACGCTAATCGGAATGCACATCGGCGCCGAGGGATGAGCAAGCCAACAAAAGCTATTTGCCGTTTCGTTCAGAATTCCAAAAAAGTGTCGGGTTATTCGAAGATGAGGGGATTTCTCCAGTGTAAAGAAAAAGAAGGTGGTGTAGGATGTTGGAGTAGTTAGCAGAGCGTCAAGAACGTCACCTCCCGATCGTCGAGAGGGCGAGGAAGGACCTCGAAAAATGCGCCCCAAAAAGGGGCGGGAAAAGGGAAGGGTTCGGTCGAATATACAGTGGTACCTCAACTTAGGAACCGAATTCGATCCAGTCACTCGACGATCCCAATTTTTCCACGCTTTCGTCTTATTAATCACATCTATATTCGAGAACACTCATCGTGGTAAAAACGAAAATACGAAAATACTAAATTGCATTAGGAATAGGTTTATCTCGTGGTCAATTGTGTGCGCATGCGCATACATACCACGGTACTCGTGATTATCACATATCGTATCTCAAAATGAAGTCCATATTTGGAGGTCAAAATGGAGTATAGGAAAAATTCGTACGTCAAAAAATTGGTACGTGGAGCTGTTCGTAAGTCCGTGGTGGCGTAGGTTGAAGCACCGTGGAAGATGCGATGGACCAGAGGACAGGCTCCAATGGCGCTTGGTGACGCGCCAAAGATACGTAAAGGGAGCACGACGGCGGCGCCAATTTTGCATCGCGAAACCTGGCAGCATCGGTCACGTAGCTCGGATGGATTCGAGAATAGGACGATCGATTCAACGTTCAGTTATCCAGCCGGGGGCACCTGCATCAGGATCGCATTTAGCGCTTGGAACTCCTCAGGACTCGCCAGCTCGCTATGGCCTTGCAGCTCCTTTTACAGTAGGAGTACTTCGATCTCAGCTTATAAGGAGATCTGATCGGCCGGATGAGGATTTCAGATACTAGGACCAAAGCTGATTATTCGGATAAAGGGATTTTGCGTTCATAGAAAAAGTCATCTTTGTAATGCGAATCTTTGTTCGTTTAACCCAAGATCGAGAAGATGAATGGTTTCTTTCTAGATTTATGGATTTGCTGGAAGCCTTCGTTTATAAGAGCATTTTTTATTATTCATATTTCGTGTCTATTTTTATCTTTTATAATCGCATAAAAGAACTTGGACGATCGAACGACATCTAGATATTTTTATAAAGATATATTTATTTAGATTATAAAATCAGCTGTATCACAAAATTACGATTATTTAGTCATTGTATTTCTCTGTTTTCTCGAAAACTCTCAGCATCTCCCCGAAGCTGCTACATTGACGTGCCGGGAAACAAAGTAGCAGCGTCGTTCTTCGAAAGTCGAAGTAAGAATCGAGTATCGAACTAAAGCGATCGGCCGAATTGGTGCCGTCAAAACCAAGGGGATCGCACAAAATTTGTACGGTTCTGATGTTCGTTACGTAAATGCCGGGGATAAGAGGAAAGTCGATGGTTTCGTATCGATGCGTTCACTCGTTGGGAAAGACGACACGAAACCGGGGAGAAAAATTCGCGGTGAGAAGAATCGAAGATTGGGCGGGGATTATTTTCTAGAGATGACTTAGGAAGAGGCGGACAAATTCGTGACGCCGTTAGTTCCTGTTAGTTTGCACCAACGATGCACAGTAAGGGACGACTCACGTCACAAATGTTTTAGAGATCGTGAAAGGGGAAGTACAAGTTGTCTTAGCGCTGATATTAAATTCTTACGTACATCACTATGCGTGCTCTCGTGTCGAGATCTATAAAATTTATATCGACGTTTGTAGTCGATATTCTGCGATAAAGACACGCTGAAAAATGTAGGAACTAATATGCACGTTGTGGACGAAAGTGTGCGTGTCTGAACATATGCCAAAGATCCTCGAAAATATACGATAACTTTTGCGAACCGAGTAAGAGAACACCGAAATGATATACCTTCGTTTCTTTTTTCTCAAACATGTATGACAGTCACTAATACAAGTCCGAAATAAAGTTACAGTTACGAGTTCAAGTAAGGAGATCAGTAGAGAGTACCAGGATATACGAAAACTACGTGGTAGAGAATTAACTTGTAGGAAAGCGCGAGTCTTACCGTAGTAACGTGACACTCGGTCTGTCACCCTTGGTGGGCGGATAATAACGCTCGATGACCCGGATCCGGTCCACGAGCGGCAGTTGAGACACGTTTCTTATCGGTTTTCAACCACTTCCGCTTTGAGATTCTTCCCTCTCGGTGGACCCAGTTTTAAGCAAATTTTTTCTTGTTAGGCGAAGCGGTAAAAATAAGGGCTATTCGTCGTTCCAGCTTTACATACAGCGTGTCTCTAACATTCCATTTATCATATCGCAACGCAAGACTATATCAATGCATTATACGTTATAAACTACATTAAAATATAACCAAAAAAACTAAACAAAAGAACTAAAAATGATGAACCACACAAATGTTAAGTTATAAACTAAAAATCATCGTAAGCATACATTATCTCGATACGTTACGATCGGAATAATGCTCCTGGAACTTGGTATAAATCATTTGGTGGTTTGTTCTTCAGGTACAAACGCGAGATCACCCACGAAAACTTCACCCGTGGGGATCGTGGGTAGCAGGGAAGGACCGGCGGGGGTTGGCAGGACGATGAAGGAGTACGAGGACGAGCTGGGCGCATTGAAGAAGGAGAACTTCAATTTGAAACTGAGGATCTACTTTCTCGAGGAACGTATGGGCATCACGCCCGCTGACGAAGATGCGATCAAGAAAAACATAGAGTTGAAGGTCGGTCCACTGATTGGCGCTAACGAAGCTTCATTGTATGCGGCTTAATTTGCTTTGCTCGCTCTCCCTTAAATTGTACCTCAATTTACGAGAAATTACCGCCTTAATGAGGGACACTTTTCTGATTATATTCCGCATTAACTCTGATTTATTACGCGATAATAGTGCGGGGTAACTTAAGAAACGCCACGGTGATACGGAAAATAATTTTCCCCATCGCAGTTTGGATTTAGTATAGAGGGTTTTCTGAACGAGCCTAATTTGATTTTTCGAATTTTGTGGCGATAAAGATATTCATAGTGACGATCATTTATATCGTCGTGGCTATAAAGAGTATATTTCTCATAAAGGAACGACATTGGTTTGTGTTCTGTCAAGCATATTTCAAATACTGAGTTCTAAGGAAAAATGCCACTTTTCCATAAAGAGTATATTTTATATATACGAATGGTGAATTAAGGATCGACACTTTGTTGGTTCAGCTTGGTAATTATATAAAATGCGATACGCGTTTTCAGATGGAAATCGAATCGCTGAGGAAGGAACTGGTGGAGAAGCAGGAACTTCTCAGTCAAGCGGCCAAGGCGTTCGAACTGATAGAGGAACAAAAAGTGGCGTCTTCTCGGAATCAGGCTGAGTATCAGCAATCGTTGGAGATCGAGCGAGGCAAAATACATCAACTCGAGAAGGGTGAGCGCTTTCTATACGCACAATCGATGCAAATGAAGTCTCGCAATGTCGGAAGACTACTGAAGTGTCAAAATATAAGGCGATATTGATAGTAAATTTTGTTGACTAAATAATAACATTTTTTCCGATGATCAATGAAGTGCGCGAATAATTATAAAAACGTCTAACGCAAAAACGTAAATATTACACACGATAAACACGATTTAGATTGTTTTTCTCTCTCCATTGAAATTAGTTTAATATCTTTACTGAGTCACGCTTATCTACGTAATTAGCGTCGAACTTCTATGAGTGACGTGCTCGTATTTACGTAGTACTTTAAGCCTAAAAGTAAATTTCTGATAATGCACGCGTGACGAATAATGTTTGGGAAATGTTGCCACGCTGTCTCACGTTCCCGACTCTTAAAACATGCGTTTACTTTGAGGATACATGCATTGTACTTGTACGTAGAGATAAGATAGGATGTTAGAACTTTCGCGTGAAAACATTCGTTACCATAAATCGATCAGTCGATCGATGTACTTTTAGAATAAGGTGTGGTGGAAAAATATTTAAGTAAAAACAACACACCACATAGACTACATGTACCACAAAATCCTTCGAGTTTCATCCAACGATTTTTTATCGCCTTTATCCAGACACATTTCTGTATAAATGCATAGATACATATGTTTATTCTACACAATACTTCTATACCGAACATCGTATTTATGTAGTCAATTTCTTAAGTCTCTCGTGCACATTTAAAGCTAATAAAAGGACGTATTGACACAGAATTGGCGGAGTACCAGGAGAAGGAAATTGCCGAATCGGTATTTTACAAGGAAGCATTCGGTATAACGCCCGAGAAGGCGTTCGAAAACGAGGAGAAGCTGCATCAGTTGGAAGAGCTCGTCGCTTCTCTCGAGGCTGAGGTATGGAAACGTTTAACGAATACAACGCACCGCAACTGCAGTCCGCTCGCTTCTTCCTTATCAGTATACATTCCTTCATACGCTAGAACTCTATCCGTCTTGTATATTTCCTCGTGACGTCTTTAAATGTGTTCTAGATAGGATTCCTTACCTCTTAAAAAGTCTCTCTAAAAGGTTTTCTTTTTTATCGATCCACACATTTTCTACATACTTGGCCTAGCCAATTATCTAAATGCCTTTGGTTCGAATATTTCCTCTCCTTCGAGTAATGCTTTTAAACACATTTTGTGTTTTTTCTTTTTGTTTAATACCAAATTCATAGATAATCGTAAGTCAAAATACCACTTCCCTAGTGGAATAAACCGCTCTCATCCTACTCTCTTCTCTCCCTTCAGGGGAAAGTTATTAAATTACGGTCAGAGTGTCGAGATTTAAAGGCAACTCCGGTTATACGATACGTGGAAATATTGCAAATATGCAAATATTCCAATTAAAAGATGCAAATACCGTGGAAATATTCCGGGCCAACGAAAGATAATGGGGGCCACGAGTTTCGCGAAGCTCCAGGCCAGAGAATTTCGCGGATGTCCCCTTATTCGAGGCGAATACGCTCGCGGCGCGGCACGAATTATCAGCCAGCATTTCCTTCGGCCAACGCGGAAAGGAGGAGCGCCCGATAAAGCACAGTAGCCTGAAAAATTAATCAGTTACGTTCCCGCCCGCGAAGGAGGTCGTAGGATTGCCCGCGCCGCAGATAATTCGCCGTCGGTTCGTTGAACGATCCTACGAAAGGAGAGGAGGGGGATATAGCCATTTTTTCGACCCTACCAAAAGTTCGAACGTTCGCTTTCTTCAGAGGCGATTACATTTTGAATTTCCGGCCAATCGTGCGTCTAATCCAACCGTTCGTGGAATTTTCCATTGGCGATTTTATGCTTTTGCCGGGGACAAGTGCGTGAAAGGTTTGTGCGAGGAAGCGTTACTCTTACATACGAAGTGTATTTTCCTAGAGGAAACTTGGGATTCAAGCGCATGAATATATTCACGATAATTTTTGTATATTTTATCAAAGAAAAAGCAATAAGAAGAAAAGAATTTTGGTTCGCGTATTTATTGGTACATACGCATATTTATTTCTCAAAATACGGTTAATGGAGAAAGATCTTCGTTAGTGTTTTCTCATCGTGGTTGTAAAAAGGAACGATAAAAAATCTATAAAAAGAATCGTGGCTCGACGCGAGTCATGATACTCGGAGTCACTGACCCGAGATCGAAGAGTATCGATGGGATACGAGAAATGGCGTAATGGGGGTGATCTAATTTGGGTGAAGCAGATGACCACCCGTTTGCACGTACAGGAGTTCTCACAATTTCAATTTACGCTATTATCCCTTCCACCTGAACGATATACCGCGTGGTCCTTCTCAAACTATAATTTCGTTCTCTTCAAACTTCCTCCTCAAACCTAAGATCTCTTCAAAAAAACGTATAAAATCAAATATTACTCGTATTCTTCGTTCCAAACCTCTTAGTTCTAATTATATCGTTATAAAAGTCCAAAAGCAGTAAGCTACCGTTCTGAAAGAGCCTCATCCACGCCTCATCATCCTCGAGTATCCAAAGTCCACGAGAAGCCGCGATAAATACGCGATCCTGATCTAATTTAGGTAAAGCAGATGACCAGCAGCTTGGAGGAGGAGCGTGTATGGGCGCAGGAGCTGGAGGCGGAGAGGGATCAGTTCAGAGAGCGACTGGAGGCGGAGGCGCGTTCGAGGGAAAGCCTGGCGGCTGAGAGAGCACGCGACATCGAGGAACTCAGGGAGAGGGTGAAGGACCTGGAGGAGCAGCTCCTCAGGCGGGACACGGTTCTGCAGCAGTGCAGGAACGAGATAAGCGAGAGGGACAGGACGATCAAGGACAGGAATTGTCAGCTGGAGGAAAAGACGAGGGCTTACGAAGAACTGACCGCGATTTCGGAGAAGAGGAAGAGGCAGGTGGATCAGCTGAGGGCGTCTGTTAAAACGAGGGACGACGCCTTCACGGATCTGAACAACAAGCATCGCTCGCTTCTTTCTCAGGTGAGTCTGCTAAGATACACGATTTCGAAGGAGACTCCATAATATCTTTGAGCTTGAAAGTTTCGAATCGACGATTCGCCCTTGGTTATAAAAATCCAAGGCTCCCACGATTTCTCACAGAAATCTCTCATAAATAATTATACGTCGATATGCGTGATCTATTTCGATTGAAAAATTACAGCGTTATGTATTTATATTGAGAAAAAAAATGCAAATGCGAGGTCTGTTTGCATCGTAGTTCGAAAATGGTTACTCGAAGAGATCGCCGCCCAGCAGCCCCCCGGCTCTGAGTTCCATCGTGGATCCGTTACAATCGAGAATGGGACAGAAGTCGAGCTGCGTGCAGGGCGCGATCAGGAACAGCTGCCTGGATTGGGAGCCAGACAGGGAGAGATCGACGAAGTCGAGGCTGTCCTCGCAGACCCTCGGCTCTGAACTTCTGGACGTCAAGGTGCTTGTCAAGGTTTGTTTCTCGGCTCGTCTTCGTGGACGAGTCAATGTACACCCGACGCAGTCTGTTTAAAAAAACACTCCACTTTTCTTATAAATATTCTTACGATAATCTCTTATCAATTGTTCCTACGATAACAACGACTGTAATTCAACTTGCAGCCTAACTTAAATTATCCACAAAACAGGCATTGCACGTGCTTAAAATTTGTTATTCCCCAAAATCTCGAGAATAGATCTCTTTAGAACCTCAGTATTATCTCACACGATCGTCACGCGCAAAACTGTGTACCCCAAAACCTCAGGAGCTGGAGGAGAAGGAGGTGGAACTGAAGAGGCAAGAAGAGGCGAGGAAGCAGCTGGTGCTGAAGCTGTGCAACACTCAGAAGCACGCGGAGGTGACCGGCGAGAGGCTCAAGAAGCTGCAGGTGGACCACGAGAAGGCGATCAAGACGATACAGGGCTTCATGGAGCGGCAGAGGCAGATGGAGGTTGAGCTGAACAGGCTAAGGGAGCAGAAGAACCCGAAGGGAGGAAGAAACGAGCAGGGTCTGTTCGTGAAGAGGGAGCTGGCGGAAACTGTGGATAATCCAGAACGCGATCACTGCAGCCAGGTTGATATCACTATTCTTTCGCCTATGCTAACTCTCTATGATCATCATTGACCTCGAAGTATCGTATTATTCGGAGAGGGAGATTAAAGTATGGTCGAAGTGTCGAAATTTGAAAGAGATGTCGATTGTAGAGGGTTAACGCGTTCTTTGCTAGCTTGTCTTTTTTTTTTTTTTTTTTTTTTATGGTTTTACGTTCACGCCACGTGAGTTGCACGTTTCTCACGGTGATAATATGAGTAGCAAAGTATCGGTATTATTAATTATCTATAATTTATTATTAACGATAATAGTGCACGGTATGACAGTTATTATTATCCTTGACATTTACGCATTGACAATATTCTAAAATATCTCACACTAATTTTTCTTTTATGCGAGAGCAAACATGAGACATGGCGCGAAGGATAAGTTTAGCAGGGAACGTGTTAATTGTCTCTGCGCTTTTCGCTCTTTCGTTGCACAGAATCTCGACATGAGTCACGGTTGTTTGCATAGTAGATTCTCACGCGTACAAACACAGTGCTTTCGTTTTGTCAAAACAGACAACGATGTATTTTTACTACTCGTAACGGGGAAAAATTATCGCATTTAATATGAACAAATTTTGCGGTATTCGGGTGATTTACTAAATCGATATTATACACTTATTCTCAGACACGATATGGGTTAATAGAGAATAACTTGCAATATGCATTAATAGTCGAAATATGGAGAATCGCGATGGTAGCGCGAGGCTTTTCGCTTGACTCTCTTAATACCCACAACGAATTTCAATTTGAGAGTTAAAAGTAGCCGAGTAATTGGGAAACTTCTGCAGAAATATACTTACTTTAAATTAAATTCAATTTATTATAGACGTAATAACGAACTATTGGACGATCGATGGGCGCAGCCTTTCGGAAAAATGTTCGATATCCATTATTAAAATACCGTAGGGTATTAAGAGGGTTAAAGAAAAGTATTTTAGCGAGCATCTTGGTACATGAAACGTTTCTCTTTCTTTCAGAATCACTAACTTCTTCTACTTCTACTTCTACTTCTACTTCTCCTTCTCTGCTTTTCGCCATCATCATTATCACTGCATGACACCCACCACTTTGGGATATCGTTCGATACCGTCAATGATTTTCCAATTGAAAATCGCAGCCACGCTTGTCGCTTTGGATAACTTTGCGTTCGAGCACCGCCCGATTTCAACTCCGTCCGCTTCTTCGTCCTTTTATCGCATATGTATGTTTCACATATGAACTAAGTCGATTTGCTTCGTACACCTCGACCCCGAAGGAATATTTAGTGCGATTGACATTTAATCGGCAATTTGGTCCGAAACGATGTTTAATCGGTCGAAGGAGTACGAGGCAAGTTTGAAATCTCTCCGTCTTCTAAAAGAGTTTAGAATTTGCAAACGATGTTTTTTAAGTATCCTGAAGTTGGCACTAAGATATAAATCGGTTTACCAATAATACAACTAATCATATAATCATATATACAGCATTCATAGTCGTGCAATAGAGCCACGATAAAAAGATATGGTATTTTTTAAAACTCTGGGAAGTAAACTAGAACGTTTGCAAAATATCAGCAAATTTTTAACCAATTTAGCGCGTGGAAATAATCCGAATGCCGCTCGTCACGGATCATCATTTTTTTCCTATACGCGTGGATTTTTTTATGTGGAAAACTTGCTGATTTTTTAAATAATTGTACAGACTATTTTTACGGGTTCCTAGGTAATTTTATAGAACGTGGAACGTTTTAATCATAGTTATTTTGTTGGTTGTTTTTTCGTTATGTCGGATCAGTAACCAGCATATGCCTGCGTTTGGGCATCCCTTGTTTTATTTATTTATCGCCTGAAAATTGAAAAGAAATTATGGAAGATGAAAAGGATATACGAATTTTCACGACAAAGTTTTTTCAATTTTCAGAACGATGTTTTATATGGAACATAAGAATATTTTTGTTACTGCGTATAACAGTCGATCGGTTTTGCATGGTTTTTACTTAAGTCGATTTTTTAAAATTATACAGACCTTTATAAACTACTTTGAAGCTCTGCACATCGCTGAAAAGTATCGCGGTAATTCTTTCCGCTTATAAATTTCTATGCATTCGAAGTAATTTACATATTCCATTAGGAGCATAGATATTTGCTTGTAAATATCGATTTATTTCTTCTGGGATATTAAATTTTGTACAAACATATGCATGTGTGCCTTTTTCTTCTCTCAGCGTGTACGTTTGAAAGCTTTTTGTGGCCGTTGTATAAATTTCTCGCTCGATCACAATAACCATCCTAGCTGCAGATACATTTTTCACATAAATTTTCCATAGGCGTAAATCCAAAGATCTGCGATCACATTTTTTACGATTATCACGTATTTCGAAGCGATATAAAAATAATCAATAGCGCCAAACAAACGAGCTCGACGTGGTTAATAAAGTCATGGAAGCTGGAGTTAAAATAATCTCGGCACGAAAATTGGGCAATCCCGTTCTCTCGGGTTTACAAAACATTCGATAAGGCGGCAAGCGTTAAATTTCCGCCGGTCAGAATTCGATGGTACGCGAGAGAGTCGTATCGTAGAAACCGAGCGCGTAACGAATGGCCTCAGAAAAGAAAAAAGAAAGGAAAAAAACACATTTCATTATTTGCTCTACGGTACGCCGACTCTGCTCCAAATTCGCTGAATGAAAATCGAAAAGCGAAAACCACGCGACGGGTTGAACGGAGACGGACGAAGGTTGCGTTACGCAAAGAAGCGATATTTCCGTAAAAACGGGAAGGAACACAACGGGTGTCGCATGATATCTCGGAGGTATTTGCACGCTAAAGCGTTCGTAATTCATCCTCATCGCAAGTATCCCACAATTTCTCGAACAGACCCTGCTTGGAATCCCGCTCTGGTTTTTCTATGCGATACGTATACCGTAGCTCTGGTGGTTCGGAACCCACCTTAAACGGTAGATCTTAGGCCAAATGATCTTAGTAGTCGGTGCCGAAAAATGAACTTAAAAAAAAAATGTCTCGAACAAACTTCGAACGATTGCGAGTGATCGTAAACCAATACCGCGATGTACAAAGATATCTAAAGGTTTTCATAGGGGCTAAGGAAAATTCCAAGCCGTAGTTTCCCCATAATTTCTCCCAATTCCTTCGACAAAATCTTAACGGATAAAATCGCCTCGAGGCGATTATAAAGCGATATTTTCCGTAGGCGAAAGAGGACTTGGCTCGGGCACGCCTTTATTTCCCTCGCGAGTTTTCCCAAGTGCTAGCTCAAAATTGAAACTGGCAGAAGTGTGTCGAGGCGATCGTAAAGCAACGTTGCGTTGCGCAAAGAAATCGGGAGGTTTCCGTGCGAGTCGAGGATGGTCGCACGGTATCTCGGAGATACCGAATCGAAGACATGCCTTTCGTCTAATAATAGAGAGCGCCGGCTCGCAAAGTCGCGCGGGCCGCCTCCGGTAGTCTTCGCACGAAAATTCGTCCGGACCGGTTACGTCCACCGGCGCGTGCTCCCGCTAACGAACGAACAATAACAACGAATCGAATTCGATCCGCGAAGGAGGAAACGCGACTCGAACGCGGACGACACAAAGAGCAAAGTCGAGAACCAGTCGATTCTCTGGAATCTCTCTTCCGCTTTCTCACTCTCCCTTTTTCTCTGTCTATCCGTCTATCTCCGTTCTTCCGTCTCTCCGAATCTCGAAGCCCCTGGAAAATCGCGCGGTTCCGCCGGAAGTAGCTTCGAGCGAATTTTCATCGAAAACATCGTCCTCGATTTCGTCTTCCCAGATTTGGAGTTGCTCGTTCGATAGGTCGTTTTCGAGTTGATCGTTTCTGGTTTTACTCGGTTAGACCGCTTTGTCCATCCTGCTTCCCTCGACGGCGTGACTATTTTCCTCCGCGACTCCGTCGTCCATCGCGCTTTCGAGAGGATCTTCCCCGCTGTATTAATTTACCCGCCTTTGACGTCGTTTTGCTCCGTGGAAAATTAGTTTTTGCAACGACCTCGTGGTTCGAGCTCTTGTCGATTATCTCGCGCTCGAGTTTACAGCTGCTCGATGAATTGACCCATGAATTTATTTTCCTTGTAAAATTACTGTTTCAATTGAAATTACTCGACGGTCTTTCCTTTTGTTTCGAATTAAACGTAGACTTTTTCTGCCGTTTGATTATCTTGCAGTGTACCTTTTATCGTATATTTCCTCTACTATTCTCCCCTTTGCGATAGACCGATTCCACGATTTTGTCTTTAAAATCGGTTAATCCTACGATTTGGTCGTTGAAATCGGTCGATTCAACGATATCGGCTTTGGAGTCCGTGGAATCCTCGAGGAAGTGGTGTCGATACTTCTGCTCTTCGTAAGATATTCGCCAGTGCTGGGCGCGTAATAGCACTAGCGTCGAGTATCCATCGCGTATTCCCACGATCGACGTTACCTCTCGCGGCGATTCGTCAAAGACAACCAACCGTTCGAACATGTTTTCCTGCTTGTGCGCCTCGATGCGGATGGAGGTAGGTACGATACACCAGGCCTTGGCCAACCCAAATCGCACCACTAGCCACGCTGGCGATCTACAAAATTTCAAGAACCGCGTGCAAACAAGAATCATGGCGACACTACACACCCTTACTCCTAACAATTTAAAAAACAAAACAAAACTACGATAGGATATGAAAAGAAAATACGCATAGGATTAACGACAAAATGTATATATATGGTATAAACACGATATAATATAATATAAATACAATATAACACAATATAATATAATATAAAAATAGAAACAACCGATACTCGAAGGAAAACAAAATCCGTTACCTATGACCGCGAGCCGCGCGTTGCTCGTCGAGATCGTCTACAGTACGATCATCGTGTCGTCGAGTCCTGCCACCGACGGCTGTCTCCGATCTCCCTTCCTTGCTCGCTGTTTGTTTGGGCCTCTGCAAGGATGAGTCGAGACATTTGCCGCGGCGCGTTTTGGAAAGTAGGTTTACGGCTATGAAATTTATCTTCGACTCATTTATTTAGTCTATTCCGCGCGGTCAACGATCCTGCGTCGGTTGATTATTTAAATCTCTACGGCGGTGAGCGAAGACACTTGCTAGGGATTATTGTCCAGTGCGGGGGTCGATGTCTCGGAATTAACTTTTAAGCTATTCCTCGATCCGCCTTCGATGATCTCATTCTTATTCGTTCGTTTATTTAAATTCCCGCTGATCGCGAGTGAAGACACTTGCTCTGGGATCCGTTATTCAAAGTGGGTTCATTGCCACGAAAACAAGTAACGTCGAGCGGGTTTCGATGCGAGATGAGCAGGCGAGTCGCTATAGTGGCTTTCGGTCTTAAAGTTTGCTTCGGAGAGGAGCCACTATGGTGGCGTATCCTTCCAAAAAATGGCAAGACGATGATCACGACGACGTGTACGCTAGCTAAAAGGTTAAATGTGCTTTTCTTTTAGGAACCTGCCATTGTCACGCTCGTTCCGCCACGGTGCTGGCCTAAGAAAGCGAATACCTAGTACCATGCGACGAAATTAACGATCGTAATTAACACGCCTGTATTCCGTGCAACCGCAAGAAAACGAGTATCTAGTATCCGCACGAGCGAACGGTGCGCGTATCCGTGATTAGCCCGACGCCATTCTCCATGATCCCCGCTTTAGATCCATCTGCGAATCCTCGATCCCAAGCTCGGATTTACCATGTAAACAACGATCCCTGTACAACGACGCCTCTGTGCGAATAAAGCTGTTCGAAATCGAACCCCCGACTCTGTTTTCTGCGTTTCATTGACGAGGAAAAATGCTTTATGTCTGCAGCAACGGTTCGAAGAAATGGAAAGCAAGATAAACGACCTCCGGGACCAGATAGAAGCCATCAAGGCCGAGAAGAACCGCTTGGAAAAGCAAATACAGGTCGAGTCCGAGGTAAGAATATCTTTGATCGATATTGCGCTCGCGATTGAAACGCGGATGCGTGCCTGGAGGGAAGTTCATTCGACAGATGATCGATGATTTTAACGATTCTTCGCGTTGCTCGATGACTCTTTCTCTTCTAACTTGAAATTTCGTTCTAAAAATTAAAAGTAGAGTGCGGCTCCGTTCTTTGAGTTTTAGAATTATTTTTTTGCTGATTTTATGGTTATTCGTAAACTCAATTTTTTAATATGGGATATTTTTCACGCGTTAGAAATATTTGATGGAGGGTAGTATAGAATATTAAGGGCAAAAAACAATTTATACGCTACTTAATATTTCGATACATCGCCATTTGTTTTTTACACCGTCAAACCTTGAAATAAAAGATTATCCGTCATAATCGAATAACGAAAAGGAACCCTTTCGTTTACGATTTTACCGCCACCAACATCGCAAATTCAAGCTATGACGGACGAACAAATGAAACCCTCGACAAAATTGTCAATGTGTAGGCACATTTTATACTATTCAATGCACACTTAGATAGCACTGTTTGTTTAAAGATAATGTATTTTTATTGATTGATTGATACTACATGATTGATGATATTGATTATTGATACATACATATAAAGGAGCAAGTACAAAAGAAACTACAATCAACACCAGCATTAAGTCTTTTTATTCTAAAAACTTACGTTTGCTAGTTTTTATTACAACATTATTTCCTACCAATCTTGCTTCCAATAATTTCTCCCAATAAAGAAACCCCTGTCTTCCCCCAGGAGCTGCAGGAGCGTCTGCACGACAAGGATCACCGAATCGAGATCCTGGAGATCGAGAGGGACACGATGCAAGAGGAGCTCCGCGACAAGTCCACGGAGCTGGAGAAACTCCGTCAAACCGGCTCGATACCCAACGAACCTCCGAATCACGAGGACCTGCTGGCCCAGCTGAAGGAAAAGGACCTGGACATCGAGGAGAAGAACCGCAGGATCGAGCAGCTGACCAAGGAGCTCCAGGTGAAGACCCAGAACCTGCAGAAGCTCGTGAACACGGAGCTCTGGAGCAAGAACAAGGAGATCGCCAAGCTGCACAATCACATGACTCAGGACAGAGTCCGCGGAAGGTCGGAGATCTCGCAGGAGAACGCGGCTGTCCAGCTGTCCTGCCTGCTGAAGGAGCTGAACGACGTTGGGATCCGGGCGACCTTCGCCAACGACCTCGTCCAGGTGTGCCACGTGGACGGAGGCGACGCCACGGAGCTGAAGAGCATCGCGAGGTACGTGCAGGAGCTGCTGGCGCAGAGGAACGAGCTCGAGAAGGAGGTGGACTACCTGAAGTGGCTGAAGATGGTGTCGAAGCCGGACATAGCGGCGGAGATCGAGGGCTGCGGAGGAAACGAGACGGAGAGGGCGAAGAAGTACTGCGAGCTGCTGCGCGCGCACCTCAAGGACCTGGTGAAGTTCATGAAGGAGACCCTGAGGAACGCCGATCGCGCGGACACTGTGGGCAACGAGCACAAGAGGATCGTCCTGGATGTCCTGCTGAACTCGAAGATCCTGTCGGACGATTTCGTGCTCGCCCTGGAGAGCATGTCGGTCGAGGACGTGGTGGAGAATCTGGAGGAGAGGGATCCGAGCAGAAGGAACGCTAGACAGGAGGAGTGCAATCCGAAGAATCAGACCTCGACGCAGTCGGACTCGGAGGCCTTCTCCGAGCCTGATAGAACGGTGTCCTTAGCGAGGATAGGACTGCAGGAGACCCAGCAGATGTCCATTTCCCGGTCGAGATATTCGAAGTACACGAAGACCTTCAGCGACTCCGAGGACTCCTTGGAATACGTGCCTTACCACAAAACCTATCAGAACGACCTGAACGACTCCGATGCGAGCCATCAGATGCAGGAGCTCAAGGAGACGAATAGTTTGCTTTATACGGAACTCAGTGCCTTGCGGACCGACCTGGCGACGAAGATCTCCTTCGACGACGTGAGTACCTTCTGCAAGTGGTTCGAGTTATGTTAAAGAATATCATTTTAGAATATATATATATGTATAGATGTTTGCTTTGTACATTCGTTTTATCCACGTCCTGTATAATGAGACGTAAGGTGTTTAAGAATATTACTCGAAACCCAGGTTTCTTTCCTCACAAGCTGTGACTATTCTCTTCGGTTCATAACGATCCTCCTTTCGCGAATACGTCGCAGGCGTTCGACGAGAAACTGGCACCGTTGATAGCGAAACTGGAGCAGTCGCAGAGGTTCTGCGAGAGGCTGCAGTCCTCGTTGGAGAAAAGGATCCACGAGTTCCACGCGCTGAAGAAGGAGAGCAAGCAGAACGGCATGCGCAAGGCGCAGCTCGAGAAGAAGATCACGGACCTCGAGAGCATGGCGACGGAGATGAGCAAGCAGAAGGCCGAGTTGCTGCACTTCAAGGAGAGCGCCGAGAGAAAGGCAGCCGAAACGACGATAACGCTCACCAGAGAAAACGATTCGGTAAGCGCATCAATTTGCGCAAACATTCCCAGCTTTTTTTATTCTATTTAGCAAAATTAGGGCAAGAGTTCGGTGTAATTTGGCTTTTACCTATTCGCACGAGAAAAATATTATGAAATAAAAGAGTAAATTTGGCACACAGTTACGATTGAGAATCAAGAAACTGGAGGAGGAGAACGAGAGTGCCAAGGCAAGTATATCGGCGCTCACCAAGGAACTGGATCACCTAACGCTCTCGCACAGCCAGACTCTGGTGGAGAACACGAAGCTGACGAACGACAAGCTGAGGTTGGAGCAGGAAGTGAGGAAGGCCGAGAGCCGGTGCGACATCACTGTCCGTTCGATGCACGAGAAATTCAACAAGGAGGTGAGATTATTCGCGGAGCACCGACCTCCTCTCGATTATACTACCCTATAATTAGAAGTCGTCGAAGAGTGTATCGTCTTTTTTTGTAACGCGCACAGTGTTTCAAATAGTTACGACATAGTTTACGTTGAATTATCGACGAGTGGTAAACATTAAAGGAAAAATAATCGAGGGCTACCGATCCTCCAATTATCAATATAATATAATGGATCATTTTTTATCAAGCGATCCAAAATCAACGTAAAGCGACGTGCCTTATATTTTGTCTTCGCAGATATCGGATCTGAATCAGATCAACGATTCGCACAGGGCGAGGATGCAGGAGTTGGAGGCGGCGAATAAGGAGCTTCGAAGGCACGTGGCCGTCTGCGAGGCCAGCGATTCCGCGCCGAGCTCCAGTGGAGTCTCCTCGATCCCAACGGATGCCATTCTCAAGCAGACCTGCGAGGACATCATGCAGGAATACCAGTCTTACAATGTTATTATCGCCAATTCTAGCGCTGCTCCTAATACTGTCGTCGCGTCCTCTGTTATTGGCTTCACCTATTATTTACATTTTGATTATTTATTTAAACGTCTATTTATTTTCCGTAGTAGTAGCGGTACTTTGAGGAGTACTGTTGCTTATATTGTCGATACCATTACTATCAGGATTATTTTCGATACTTTTTATTCGATCGTGAACATCCTCATTACAAATTACAGACACGGCTTTGTTGGAAAAAGACCGTGTCAAATTAATTTCGTAATTGAATTCGGTGATTGGATTCAAAACCTATTGCGACTCATTGTTCTGAGCTGTCTTTGTAATTTTATAATTTAGCCTTACAATTGAGAAGCTTGTAACCAATGTATTTTAGAACTCTCAGTACTGGCTGCCGATAAATTATCCCACGCTCGGCGGACGGAGCAAGTCCAGCTGTTCGCCGGATTTGGGTATCGAAAGCGACGCGGCCGTAACGACCGTCAGACCTCTGAAGGACACCCTGAAGATGACGACGTCGATGACCAATTTGTTGAGCGACGATGACAACGGAAATACCGAGCGCGCGGTCAGAGAAGTCGATAGCGAGAGTCCACTGCCGATAGAAGGTTCGTCGCACAAATTTGATGATAAATCTAAAACCAAAACATTTTTTTTTTAAGACATGTTTCTGTTTTGCTTATTAAATATTTTCTCTCTCTCTCTCTCTCTCTCTCTCTCTCTCTCTCTCCTAGTTTCGTTTAATATGGAGATATTGTTCGATCGAGGCAACTTCTCGTAAAATTTCCAAATTTGGATGATTTAAAATGACTAAATAACGTTCTTGGTTTACATGAAAACTGTATGATCGCAGGTCTCGACGAAATGGAAACCCTCAAGCAGGAGAACGAGAAGCTGAAGAGAAGGTTGATGAAGACCAGGCGGGCGTTGGAAGACACCTTCCAGCACCTCACGGCTTCCAACAAGAACAAGAAAAACGTGGAGAAGGCCATCACGAAACAGCTGCAAATCACGAAGAGCATATTGAAGAAAACGAGGACGTACGAGGAATCGCTGGACAACTGATAGAAATCGTGTCTTACGGGTCCAAACTCGTTGTACGATGTTACATGTGCGAGGAGAAACACACCAGAGAGACGCGAGGAAAAAACCGTGGAATCCTCGACGATCGCGATCGTTAAACGTGCGTCGTGGTTCGTTTTTTACAATTTTATCCTACCACTTGACTGCCATTCGTCGATCTCCTCGAGTTTCGAGAGACAATCGAGAAGGGATTACTACGGTTGCAAATTGTATTATCGAAGAAGCCGAGAAGGTGCCGATAGGCGATCGATGAAAATTGTCTTACGAGCGAAAGACGCGCGAGCGAAGGTTGAATCGCTGACCATTGAGATTAGTTGCGTTTTTTACGTTAACGCATTTTAAACTTTGCGAGAGTTTTGATGGAGAACCAAATTTGACTTCCAAGGTGTACGATGTAAAGCGCATTAAAGAATCGAAGGAATTTCTTTAATGTCGTTAATCGGATAACAGCGAGAAATATCTCGAGAGGGTGAGAACGAGTAGAAGTAAAAGGAAAGAAACTTATAATTCTTCATATCTTGTGCCGTTGATTTTGTACGGTAACGCGTTTATCACAACGCAAGATAATTTTAGCGAAGATTTTTAAATCGTTCGACTCCTGTGACCGAAGAAATTGGGAATGTACGAGAATACATTGAACGACCGATGAAAAGTCTTGTCGACGAAAAAGATTCGCGGCTATAAATTAAAGCGCAAAAAAAGGAGAAGATGAAAAACAAGATTATAACGGAAAAGGAAGAAAAAAATAAAAGAACGTAATAAAATATATTCGACGATGGCGATCGTGCGAAGTTTCCGCAAAGACGGTTCGGCTTTTTATCTTTATATTTTGACCATGCGTGCGCCTGTCTTTCAAGCACCGGGAGGACATTAACGAGGAACCGTTAACGGTACAAATTATACGACGAAAAAGTATTTTCTTACGATTATGAGACGTTTAAAAACGAAAGACGCGAGTGGTTTTTATCGCGTCTCGCGAAACGCCGAAATGTATATTGTTTCATCTTTTGTATATATACTTAGGGAGGTCGTATCGAACTTTTTGTAAATTTCATTTTATTCCTTTTCGAAGGTTCTTATCCAACCTTTTTCAAGGCGCCCGACCCTTTGTCGGCGCGGTTTTACTTCGTTGACGCCAGAATTACGCGCCCCCGTGTGTATGTAAATATCTATGTATCATTTACGTGTCATCTGTACATAGTCTTCACGAATAAAGTGCCATTAATATTTGCGATTTGAAGAAAAATTATCCATTTGTTTTTCTACCAAGTACTTTTCCCAGCGACAATCACGCGCTTGTTCCGGTTTGAGATAATCCTCATCGAAGAGTCACGCGATACGCTTGATCTACATCAAATTTGGAAATATTCCGTTCTTTCACTTTTTTTTACGATCATTATTTTACACTGCTTAGCGATCCAGGAGTATTTTTCTTATTTTCACCACTGACATAAAAGAAACCGTATAGACGATAAGAGCTTGGAGATCGAACAGCTTTCTACATACAAATTCTTTTACTTCACCGTTTTTCTTTTCGTATCTCATTTTTTGTTCACTTACTATTTTTTCTACGATTACCAAGGTAAGGATAAGCGACAGTGAGATTTCCAAAATTAAACGAACGTGGATAAACGATAAAAAAAAACCGCGTATATCAAGTTCATCGTGGAAAAGCCAATATACGAAGGATCTGCAAAGGAAAGGCAATAAAGAACGAAACGCCACACCGAGTAGATTATGATAGAATTTTTATTATCACTCGATGACTAGATAATAATATAAAGATCCGTAGTAACTCATATCGGTGAAGTTATGAACTGCCCTAATCACGCGAATCTTTTCCTTCCGCGAAACCCGGTCAGGAGCGCGAACTCAATTCTTATTACTGTACAACATTCAATTCTCTTATCCGCCTAATATACCTTTTTGTTTCTATCCTTCGCACGCCGTCTCCATTATCTTTCCTTCTTTTTTTTTTCACAATAAACGAGCTCGCTGGAGAGGAAGGCTAAACGAACGGGAAGAATCAGTATATACAATTCTACATTGATATCCTTTCTGTTCCGTGTCTCTGCGGTGTTATACGCGATATGAAATACGTTTGTTTAACAAGGCGAGGTACTCTGGCGCGCAGAGAAGACTTATCGAAGTAGAGTCCAGATATCGCAAGATACACGAAAATTATCTCGAATCTTGGCCTCTCCGGGGGATTCGATTTATCGTCCATTTTTATATTCCGTTCAATACTTCAGCGACCGAGCGCCTTGATCGGTACCTCGTATTGTTATACAAAGTACGCAGAGGGCCGCCGATCGAACCGTACGAAATCTTTGTTTTTTGATTATCCATCCTTCCCTGTGTTTGCTCGATCCTCGAGGAATCTCGCGGTATAGGCGCGCTAAACGAGCTTCTTTCGCACTGAGTTACAAAACGAGGTGATCCAGGATTGTTGCTTTCGAACAGTCGAAGGTAACGTGACCGTGCAGCACTGCTTCATAGTGAAAAGTACCAAGATCCACGATCCTCGGTTTATATTCGAGAAGAGCGAATATCGTGGTACTTTATGCTTCTGTCAAAAAAGAGCGTCCAACGCAATGTATACCCCGTTTCCAAATTTATTTTACGCCGAGATTTTTTCGACAGTGTCGTATCGATATCAGCGATGACGTGATCGGCGATACTTTTTCTAATCTCACTGGACACTCGAACGATCGGTGTCTCTGGAGGAAGAGAAAAGAAGTATCTCTTTCTTTAGGTCACGGCGTATCGTCTCTTCTCGTTTATCCGTTTGGTTCATGATGATTTTGGAAAACGTTATCATAAATCCGGTATTAAGATGATCAAAAAGTACCGCCAATTTTTTACACGCGATTCGAGCGCGAAAGACCGGCGATACGTTTGGATGCATCCAACGATGGCACAGCAGCACATTGAGATCGCCTAGTTTTTACGAGATTACACTATTTTAATCTCTTAATTTCTCGGAAATTTGTGCGCACAGAGGAAATATCAACGTATGAAGGAGCAATTATAACGAGACGATTTGACACTTTGCGATTTCAGAACCGATGAAGGGCGTATCAGGATTTTGAGAAAGAAGATTCTGCGCACGAAAAATATCGCGTATCCCCAAGATTCTGCGCGTCAGTCCTTTGCGCGCGAAGTACGGTAAAATGTAATCCGAGCTATGTACAATAAACGATGCTCAAGGATCGTAGCGTCGCGCAGGCACGAGCCAAGGTGCCGCGACAGAAATCGCTTACGATTTTCGTCGATGGAAAATTAATCAGTGCCGCCCTTTGAGATCGTAAACCTAGTATATCGAGCAGCGTGCACTGTTTAGATCGAGATAGGTCAATATATTCGCACGTCGAATCACGAATCGGTTGGAACGATCATTTTGGACCGTATACTTGTTTCAAGAAGGTACTCGTAGGAAGTCCTTGGTAACTTAAGAAAATAAATACGTTTAGCGATCTGTTCTACTATACAGTAACCCTAAGAATCGAATCGGTTCTTTCGAGACTATAAGTGCAGTGTATTTTCGAATGTTCAGCGGAGGAATCAATGGTAATTCTTCTAACACCGATCCTGGTATCTATAGAGAACTAAGCAGAAGTACTTTATCGTCATCGCTATTTCGTTGGAAGATTCGAAAATATCGTCCTCTGTCTTTGCAAGTTGTACCGTTAAACTTGATAATGCACTGCACTTCGTCCAACGTATACAAAGCATTGCGCGTCAACCAGCCTCGGACATACTGTACTTGAGTATTTCTCTATCGCGAATACTATTTTGCAGGTGAGTGACTTTGTTCGATAAGCCAGTGCGAATATATTACTCATGGTGTATCCTCGTTGACGCGTCACGTTTCGTGGTTGAAAGTGAAAGGGTTAGCCATTGCTTCACCCTTAGTTCTTCAGAAATACTTCTTAGCTGCCGCGCATTCGTGGTTACGAGCTCAAAGGGTGAACCTATCCTGAGGAATGCAGAAAATTTGACGATCCTCGATCGTCGATCCTGCTCTACGAAGGTATAGATCCCAACGATGGGATCCAAGTCCGCGTGGCACGACCGGGCAACCCTCTATCTCGGTGGTTCTCGATCCCTTGTCCATGGACCGGTGGCAGTTCACGGGAAGTCTTTGTTTCTCGTCACACTGTACACGCGTTACTCTCGTTCACCGCCTAGCTTCCCCCGCTATTTCCGATAATCACGGAATTCTCATCGCGCGATAAACTGGATTCAAAAACCGATCCAGGAAATACCATGTCCGTACCTTGGAACTAGAAGGGTCAATCCGCTCACCTTTGTAACTCTCCAGGTTAGTTTTTTGCAAAAGGTCTAACGTGATATAATACTTACAAGTAAAAACGCAAATTTATACATCGATCCTTTTGAACTTTGTTCCATTTGAATTAAAGTATCTTCAATAACGACTCCTCATCATTATTCGTATTCGATAACTATAAAGAACGATGGAGAAAAAGAAATTTTATTTTTAAAAATAAAGAGATCCATCGAGTGAAACGCGCCGTTCCCGAAAACCTAACAAAAGACACTGGCCCTTCTGCTTCCAAGCTACGGATACGAACGACGGCCTTCGCCTCTGCATCGTCGGTCCAAGAAACGTCTCCTCCCTCATCACCGGCCCACGGGCGTGAGAGGATCGAAAACCACTCGTCCGTTCGTCTCGACGATTAAACTCCACCGTAAAACGAGGAACTTGTACATAAATATATTTAGATTAATCGTACTATCGAATGCGTATCGTACGTGCGCTAAAAATTGCAACCTTGCGACGTGGCCAGCCCGATGACGAGAGTTTGGGTGGGACGGTGTAAAATACGGTGCGGAATAACCCCTTTGCCTCGAAAGCGGGTTTTCGAACGATCGGCGGACTTTCGGGGACGCTTCGTCCTGGAGATCAAAGTGGCGGCAATGCCTTCGTCGAGGTTTCGAGGACGCGACGAACCGCGAAGATCCGGTTGAAGCATCGCGAGTTCCTCAAAGGCTTCCTCAAAGGTCTTTCGAAGCTCGACGATCATCGGCCGGTCGATGTACTTGGATTCCAGGTTCGGTTTGGAGCTCGACTCCGGTTCTAGGATCTTTGAAGTGGACGATTTACCAGGTTCGAAAATCACAGGTCGATCGAGGTCTGCGCTTCATCGAGATCGGGATTTGGAAACAGACGATTGCCGGATGAACGCTTGGATGATGAAACGACTTCGACGATCGGCGACCCTTGGAGATCCCGCGAGTTCATCCTTCAATCGAGGTCTGGGTTCGAAGATCGGCGAGCGGTCGAAGTAGGGTGTCGATAAGACCGTGACTCACGTTGGAAGGCGAACGTCTAGGCGCGGTCCTTTGTCGCTTAACTAACCCTTGTTGCTGTCCAGCTCTTTGTTTAACCGTGATCCAGGCTCCGCGACCAACGATCGGTCGACGTACATCGCCTTTTCGGTTCAACCGTGTCAAAAGATCCTCGACTCGATCCGCGTATAAAGTTTCGTTGGGCCAAGGTCGCGCGAGCTTTTCGGATCACGATCCAGACTCGTGGATGGAGGATCGTGCTGGAGGACTTTCGAGCTATCCATCTGACTAACCATCGAGGGATAGGACCCTGCTCGCCAAAGGCTGCTAGATTTTCCTCCTCCCTTCATCGAGATTGCTTTCGCGTCTCTTCATCCACGTCGACGTTTCCTTCGACTCTCGTACACCGACCATCGTTCGATCTCTATCATCGCGATTGGGACAGCATCGCGATCCATACTCGAGGATCTCACGAAGAAAATCCCACGGAGGAAGCCAGGCAAAATTGGTCGTCCTCCGATCCAGCATATCGGAGGACTTGCGTACCATCCACCAGGTCATCCACGGAGAAACAGAACCGTGGCCAGAGCGAAGGATACCCGAGTTTCCCGTGACATTCGACATCGGTGCCCTCTTCGAGGCTCGTACATCGACCATCGCTCGATCTCCATAACCATGCAAGATATCGAGGATAACTATCGGGACAGCATCGCGATCCAGGCTCGTGGATCCGGCGGTCCGCGAAGGAAGTCCGTGAAGAAAGTCGAGCCGTTGCTCGTCCTCGACCAAGGATCGGCCTCGAGGACTGCCAGGCTATCGACTAGGCTCTCCATCCTGGGATGGAATCGTCGCGACCGGAGGGTGCCGGAGTCTCGACCCCGCTTCCTCGAGGATGCCGTCAAGTGAACGCCCTGCGTCGGTGCGTTATTCTGTACGGTACTCTGCGGTGCCCGAAGTTGGCGGGTTATGTGGCGTAGTGGGAGTGGTGGTGGGCGTGCGGGGGTGGCGGCTCGCCGAGCCAGGAGTCCGGCGAGGGTGGAAAGTCCGGGTAACCGCCGCCGCCCCCGCCGCCGCCTCCACCGCCGCCTCCGCCGCTCGACTCGTTGCTCAGGTCGGACGCCGGGCCCGGGACCATGCCACCCGCTGCACCTGCAAACTTTATTCCTTAACACCCTGGATCCCGACTCTCAGCACCGCGCGGATTCGCGTCGTTTTCATTCGGCTGTCCCAAATATGTAGGCGAGATTTGGAAAGTTGAAGGAAGTCTACTCGATATGATATTCCATATATAATCCTACAGTGTATAGTTTGTGAATCGAGCAAAAATTTAGAACTTTTAAGGATTATCCGGGGTTTTCTACCGAAATTGGTTCTCGCGTGAATTTTGGGACACCCTGTATGTTCGTTCATCGAGTAAAGGAAGGCAGAAGGAAAACTTTCAGAGACTCAAATACGCTTCTTCGAATGACGCGACGCGTGAAGAAAAAAAGCAGATACGTAAGAAGATTTTGGGAGAGTACGCGTACGATTTGGGGGATCAAGCGCGGAGTAATGGGGCGCGTGGAAAAAGTGAGAGTATCTTTTGTAAGCTTGAACGGGAAAAGGAGATGTACCAAAGTATTTCGAGATCCGAGCGATTTTAGATATATCGATATTTAGATGAGCGTATATATAATTCAATAAAGTAGTATCGAACAAAAAACCTTGCGCATCTATTATTCAGAAAAATTATTTTCTTCAAATTCATTGTCAGCATCGACCATTAAAGTCACGCGATCCAGAACCTATCGTTCAAGGTGGATCCCAAACCACCCAAACTACTGTACACATATCGCATGGGCATCTACCATCATATTTCCTCACGAAACGAAGGAAACTTTCGGGACAACCTAATATTTCGGTGTCCGTCAGTGTCCGTCAGTGGCAATCGCGCACTCTCCCGCGATCCTTTACGCACATCGTAGACGCAGGCCCAGCATCCTGGCGAGTTTCATCGAAATCGGTAGGCTCCTCGTCGAGCCATGGACCGGGTTATTTACGAGGCTGTATTTCAGCTGGCGGTCGGGTAATCGAAGCGAGCTTACCGAGAGTGGTGTAGACGGATAGGCCCGCGTCCGGTGGATAGGGAAATTGAGGCGGTAAGGACGGCGATCTGGACGTTGATAGATAAGGGGGCGTCGTTGCACCTAAGTAACCGCGCGGAGGACCGCCGCCAGTTCCGTTTCCGCCTCCGCCTGGACTCGCGCCTTCTCCATCCAGACCCATGTTCACCACCGTTCCGTAACTGTCGTTACTCAAATCTGAAATCGGAAAATTGCATTTTGCCCACGCTGTTGGAACATCGTACTTCGGTCTCTTTTGACCGCTGTAGGGTGTGTCCGGGATTTGCATCGCGTCGTAACGTAATAGCCGATTTATAGATATAATATTATATCGTGTTTATAGATACAATGGATATAATAATGGAAAATTGATTTTTAGGTTTAATCGAACGAACCAGATTTACGATCGTTGGATTACTAGGTACGATCGGATCGATTTTTAGCATCGACCCTTTCTAGCTCAAATCATTATTTTTTACCAAGAAAATTAAATGTTGAAGAAAAGCAATATATGGGTACTCGATTAATAGAATCACGTTATACGGATGATGCCAAATGATATTATTGGGCTGGAAAGGGTTAAATTTACCAGATATTTTTTAGGTATATTCGCGTGCATTACGTGTATCGCGAAGGAGTTCTACACGAGGAGTTCTACGGTTTTTGAAAGAAATAATTTATTTGGTTTTTTATGGTCGGTAGTTGTGGTTACATAAACAAGTATAAACGGGTATTTCGAGCACTAGTTTCCCACAATCTTGCGATTTTATCTCAAAGGTGCCTTCGAGAACTATGCTCCTTTTACGTTGATAAGGCTTTTTGATCTATCAAACGTACTCGTACATATCGCTATCTCCGGTCATTTCTTTGCTATCGTTACAAAATGATCTCGATACGATACAATATTGCACGAGTGGCTCAACTGCAACGCAGCCGTCAGTATCTGACGTTAAGTGCTTATCGATTCCTGACATTATACATTTTCTGACACGTTCGTTGGTACTTTGATATTGGAGTTTAATGGAATCATCCGTGAAGAGGTCCGCGAGAAAATCCGCGGAACGTCTTCGTTATCGCTATCTCGCGATCTCGCATCGATCCGATCCTCCAAAATTATGTCGATTCGTTAATTCGTTAATTCATTCGCTATTCATCGCACTTTCGATATAACCAAGTACAGTACATAAATATTATACATCTGCGTGTCTTTAAAATAAAAAGCGGATAAGGAAGCGAAAGTATTATAAATATATCTATCGAACAGTTTAGATACCACCGCCAAGTAATCGGAGAAAGAGCTCCAAGCATGCGTTCTCACGAGTTTCGACGATATAGATCAAATATTTTAAACCAAAAACTTTCAAGTTCGATTCCAAAGACGGATCGTCCGCTCTTGTTGCAAGTCGATAAAATCACTATCCGCTATCGCGTTAACTCGAAGAACAGCGGTGCGTTTGGCTTCGTCGAAGAAGAGGGAGGAAAACATAATTCTGACATAACCGAGCGCGAAAATTCGGCTCGGTTCTCAGGTGCGTACGTTTAATGGGGGGCATAAATTCAAGAATGGGCCGCAATCTTCCCGAAATCTCGGACACGGTGAGCTGGCAGTTAGCCTCCGCGATCTCCTGAATAATTGACGAGATCGTCCTTCCCCTCCGTTGAGCGGCCCAGGTACACGAAACCTCGAGCGTCGAGGCTTCGCCCCAATCGACAAACCGGCCATTGCCTTTCTTTTTTCACCCCGCCCATCCGAACGCGCACGAAACCCACGTCGGCATAATTAATTTCCAGCCCTGGATCAAGGATTAACGTCCTTCTTTCATCCTAGAGTCTCGCGGAAGTGACGGAAGTGCTGCTAATCTCGCGCAAGCCTCGCGTTCTCGCGTGAGCGATGGAATCGAGAACGTAAGTCTTTTTAACGAGGACAACGAGAGCAATGTTTTTCTTCTTTATTCATTTTTGGCACCGACCGCTAAAGTTATTTGGCCCAGAACCATCGGAATTACAACATACGTTTCATATGGACATCCATCGTGTCCGAGCTTCTATCCACTACACCACCGTAGCTCTACGAGAGCAATCATCGACGACTTTCGCGATTTCCATCGAGATAGCGTTTGAGAGCGACGCTTTGGAGAAATTCGCTGCTATCGCGCATGAAAATCAAATCTAGTCTATATCTCGTATCGGGCGAATAGCGAAATAGGTAAACACGCCGGTTTCTCTAATCTTTCCTTCCAGATCCAGATCGAAGGATAAGCGTGTCTAGCGATCTAGGAATGGTAGATCGCTTGAAAGGAGGGCGTTTATCGCCGGGGAATATGCAAGTAAGTACGCACCGTGGTGGCCAAAGGTGGAGTCCAGGTCGACCTTGAGTTCGTCTTTGTCGAGAAGCTTATCGTGCCTCGGCGAGTGTCCGCCAGCACCGGTGCCCTTCATACTCCGGAAATATTGCGACCATCTCGTTCGACCCGCGTCCTTCTTCAGCCTCTTTTCTTTCGCTCTCCTGGAAGAGAAACGTCCACGATCACGCCTCGTGTCATTGGCTTACCATCGAGATTGTGCGGAATCTCGTCGAAATTATCGTATGGATGAATCGAGAAGTGACTATGTTTTTTTTTAAATTAATTCGCAGCACTGACCGTCGTTTGGCCTAGGACCCACGATTGCGATTAACGCGTAACATGCAATTTGTTACGTTTCATTCCGATACGGTATGGCAGAGTTACGCGGGATTTGCGATACTTCAAAACTGCACTCTCATGCACGATATACAAATCTAATCGCAGTTTTGTTCAAAGCGCGAACGAAACAAAGTTGATGCCAATCGCCGGTGCAAAAACGGACGCGATACGGAAAAACCACGCTTCCGCGCATTCCCCCGCGGCAAGGACGAAAAGGCCGATGCCTCGGCCTCTCGAAACGACGACGCGCCACGTGTCAATTTTTATAAATTCCCACCGCCAGTTTTTCCACCGACGTATCTGCGCCTATCGACGATCGCCGATCTCGATAAAGCGTTGTAGATGCTCCTGCACCGCGCCTCCGATCGACGCTCGGCTCGAACCGATAGCCGATCGACGGTTGCACTTTTCGCTCCTCGATAAAATCATTCTTTCGACAAAGTTGTTACTTTGCTCGCGATACCACGCGCAGTCGCCACTCGAGAGATAATGGGAGGCACGTGGTGCAGGCCCATTTCGAACGATCTGGATTATCCGTCGCTCGAAAGGTGGATTTTTTTACTTCCATTTATTCATCGTTTAACGTATTCGTTTATTATCTACGCTCTAGCTTCTGATTCTTCTTAACATTTCCGACGACTTTGAGCAAAACGATCGTACGACTCGCTCGAGGCAAGAAACTCGAGGCCCTTAGCGAAGAATACTTAATATAGAAAAAGCGAAAAGATAAGAAAATTGATATTGTTTTTCCTCATCTTAATCGTTAAATTCTTCTTTTTATTAAATGCTTTAGAGGGATTTAATTATTCGTACGTTTCAAAAGCGAGCGTCCATTTTAAATGTTTACGTAGAAATTTCAAACTTTGTAAGACTTTCGGCAGCTGCCCCTTTTCACCGATAGGTCAAACAAACTCGAAGTATCTCGTTCGCGTTGCCTCCGAGGCCTCGAGTTCGGTATATCTACGAACGGCTTCGGAAACCATCCCGCATCGACCTTCGTACGGCATCTCGATGAGCGAACATCTCGCAATCAGAGCGCTTCCTCGCTACTTAGTTTTGTCTCAGGAGCAACCCTCCCAGGAGGAAAGAGACCGAGGTCTCCATTTCGCTCGACTTTTATGGGCTTCGATGACCAAACGCTTTTTCTATTCGAAGCGATTCGACCTCGGATTTACTAAATAAACTAAAACCGAGCACAGCTGTTTCAACTTATTCGGATGATCGTTTCTTTAGTTATTAAAAGACGGTGGATTTCAACGACATAAGTTAGTATAGCGAAATTTGAGTATCAATGGATCGATGGTCCAAATGTTCGCTCTACATAGTGCATCGGTTTCCAATTAAAATTATCGTGCTCGTTTGCAATTAACGCTATTCCTACCAGCCGTTTTCCATACAGATTTAAGCGTATTAAATATATCCTCAAAGAAAAAGAGGACGAAGGAAAAATGTCGATAGATCAATTTATCGTCGATAGATTCGTAGAAAATCACGAAAAATCTCAGAAGCGACCGCGCCTCAAAGTTCTACGATTTTTCAAAGAAATCGCTGACCGATCATTTGGCGATCGAGATTTTGGTACGTACCTGTTCTGAAACCAGACTTGGACGACGCGCATGTCGAGTCCTGTGTCTTGGGACAGTTGTTCCCTTACGTGCCTCGCCGGCTTCGGGCTGGTGTTGTACGCCAGCTTCAGAGTTTCCAGTTGCTTCGCCGTGATGGTCGTCCGTGGCCTCTTGTTCGGCTGGTCGCCGTCTATGCTGCCACCGTCGGCCAATTCTGAAATTCGGTCGAGCCATTTTGGTATTAATACTCGAATCATTCGTTCTTGGTCGATCTTCGTAAAACGAGGAAAAAAAATCTCTTACGAACGTGAACATAGCGAGACTCGAAACGTGACATGATCGACTAAAACACTTCGCCATGATTTTACCTTTTGCCTTGGCCTGCTCGTAATCGGGCTTGCAGACGAGCTTCCTGTCCTCCATGAGATAAAATTCGTCGCCCGTATCCAGTTGGCGGGAGCACAGGGCGCAGGAGAAGCAGGTCAGGTGGTAGACCAGTTCCTGGGCCCTACGAACGACCTGCGAGGGCGCCAATCCTTGGCCGCAGCCCGCGCACTTAGTCCCGAAGCGCCTGCCACACCAACAACATACAACATTTTCACATTACGTTCGCGCATTAGTGGCGGCTCCGTCTATTAGTTTTTCGGGTGACGCGATTTGGAGCCGAGGAAGACTTTGAGAAATCTTGCTTAGGGACGATTCTGTTGCTCGAAAGTGGAAGGGTGGATTGTCCGTTTTGCTCGTATAGCGTTGGAAGAATGTCTGGTATCGTTTATTGTAATTATCGAATGGAAATAATTATGTAGAATTGTTTGTTAAGGTTGCTTTAAGATTTATTCGCTTCATCGGCTGTGGCCCTATTACTTTCAAGGTGCAGAATTATAAGGGAGGATTGTTTTAATGTTTCAAAGTGAAACGGAAAGTATTATATTATGCAGTGATGAATCTTTTGTGGTTAAGAAAGATGTATTTTGTTATAAGTCGACTCGTAATAATAATTAGATCATATGACTTCCGGTTTCCACGGTCACATTCGTATGGCTATCGAATGAAATTTCAGATTACGGCGGTGTATGACGATTCGACATAATTTAAACTTGCATCGACCTTGTAAGAATTTAAACAATAATGGGAACATCGATACACCCTTTTTACTTTAGCATAGCTGGAACAGTCAAAGGGGATATCGAGCTTTTCATTAAGAAAAAGGGCTCCCGCAAGAGGGTTACGGAGAGGAACGAGATAAAGAGGTCGGCTGAAAGCACGTCCCTTCGTCTCGATTTATGGGAGGAGAAAAAAGGCATCTCGCCTTCTCTCGATCGAAGACGAGCAGGTATATCTCTTGGCCATGATCAGTACCAGCGGTAAATAGTCGATAGGTGTAGCGTCTTTCGTGTATACTTCCGACGATTATTCGATAACGACTAAACGAATTCGCATTAAAATTCCAAAGCTTAAGAAATTTATATATGCATTTGCAATAATAAATCGATCGTATCGATTAAACTCGAAATAAGAGTTTAATCGCGATAAAGAGTAACTTGGATCGTAACTTAATTATGAGAGACTGAAAATTTCTGGAATATAGACCGCTAAACAGGGGTATTTATTCGTCCATCGAGAGAGTCGAGTGGATCGAGAGAGAAAGAGGAGGAAGAACGAGACGAAGGGTTCCGGTAAAAGCACGTCCCTTCGACTTGGTTTATGGGGGAAGAAAAATGGTGTCTTGTCCTCCCTGGTTGAAGGAGAATAGGTACGTCATTCCGCCATAATCAATACCAGTAATACCCGGGAGTTCTCCCTTTCCCCCGTTTCTTCCTATTGCCGCGGCCATTTGGCGAATATTACGCGGACTTTAAGTCCTTCCTTTTTTTGGCACGCTTAATTATTTCACGTTCGCAACCATCGCGGTTCATTCGGATTAATACTAAAATATCGCCATTATAATACATAGAAATGTATATTAAAAAGGTATTATACACGCATCTCAATTTTTCATAGCGATCTTCATTGTAGACATTGAAAGAAGAAGCCGTTTAATCATTCTCAGAACGTAGTACGACTCGAATCCAGATGATGTTATACGTTCCAGATTAAATAAGACCTCGTTAAACAATACCGATTGCGTGCTAGAAGATATTTCACTCAAACTACAGCTATTATGCTTAATAATAAAATTTATATCACGATCAGTAGATTCTTCGACGCGTTGAATTTTCATTCCAAATCGACGCGTTCTTAATGACGATACGTCGAAGGTTTGCTCGAGTTTAACGAGTAACAAAAATGACGCGCAGAATAATAAACCATTCGCATAGACCCAGCAGGGTGGGGTATTCTAATAAATACCGGCGCATAGGAAATAATAGATGTTGTGGATTCACACGAGACAATGATAATCCGATGATGCCGAAGTACATCCGCTTCGGTGCGCCCGACGTTCGCCCCTATTCGAAATGTTCGCACTTCGCCGTGTTACTCTTTCGCCCGTATTCGTTATTCATCAGCACCGCCGCTAAGGTTTGTGTTTCACGTTTTTCCCTTACCCACATTGTCCTTTTGTGGCCCGATTGACACGTCGACGCGGTATAAACGAGCGACTTATTATTTCTTTTTCCTTTTTTTTTTTTTTTTTTTTCAATATCCGCCATCGACCGCCGGCGCTCATTTAGCTTTGAATTCATCGTTTACACTGGATTCCACGCGGACGGTGTATGAAGTTTTATCGGAAAGTTCGAGGCTGGTAATCAGGAGTTGTGTGTATATAAAATTCGTTCCTTTCTCTCGCAGCAAGGTCAGTTGGTATAGAAATTAGAGCTCAAGGCAAATTTCACGCCAAGAGGACGACGAATTGTGCGTCCTCGAATTCAAAGACGATGAATAAGAGTTGTTATTGGACTGAGATCCTTCTCGGGGCAATAAAGCACGTTGGCTTGTTTTCCAAAGAGTTAACTTCTGGGGGTTTTTGGGGGATCGATTCGTTATGTAATTGGGGTCATCGCACGTGACATGTAAATATCGCACTGCGACACCGAAAGCTGCTTCGAAACTTTCTCCGAAGGTCCGCTGTGTCATCGCGGTTCTAAGGGGATTAACTCGAGGTTTCTGACGGTAACGATCGTTGATACTTACTTGAAGAAATCGTCCTTGCAGAAGACGTGGCCGTTCCTCGCGAAACACTTGTCCGTCAGCCTGGCCCCGCAATCTCGACACGTTAGACACCTCGCGTGCCAACACCTTTCCAACACCCTGAGGACGTACTTGTCCAAGATCGCTTCCTGGCAGCCACCGCACTTTGGTATCGAGGCTGGAACAAACGATCGATCGGTTGGTATCTTCATACTTTCGCAGCGTTTTAATAATTTGTGAAAATGCGCACTTCGCGATGCATGGATAACGTATTCGCGATGACGCAACTTGAAGAAGAGTGCATTTAGATAATTAAATCGATCGTGTTTTCCATATGTATGTATCTTGCTCGTCTAAAGACGTGTTTTTAATTTCGGTATTTTACTAGACCATGCGGGAGTCCATTTTCGAGTCTCCTACGTAACTTTGCCGGAAACAGTTTATATTTCGAGAAGGAAAATAGGAAGCTGATGAAATGATTTATTCCGTAGAGTATTTAATGTCGGATATGATGATCAGAGAAGCTTAGCAAGGATCTAATATACTTCTTAGGATAAATTCGTATATTACAATACAAGCGATCGAACGTCGAACGTTCTCCGTTTCTTCCGTTCCTGTTTGCCAAGGCTCTTTAGTTGCGTCGCGACAAGTAGCATGGTTTTTCCTATCCATCTCAGGATGACTGATAATTTCGAGACGCGAGCGTGTTTCACTCGAGATAGATAATCGCAACATTATAATCACATTGAATCCAGATAGGATAGTTCGTGCCGTCGATTGTGAAGCATTGCGATATACGATAGCATTGCTCTTAGACTCGAGTCAAACGCAATGTCGCTTTATTCACGCCGAAAAATCCGCTTTGCCCATCATCAAATCTCACTGCGCTTCGAATCATTATTCCTGAAAGCGCTCAAAGTAAACTTCCTCATAAATTCCTATTTCCAATACAATAAATCGTAAGCAATAACTTCTGCTCCTACCGACATTATTTTTAAATACAATCTTCCACATTTACCCTCGACCAATCCTCAAGAATTTCTTACCCACCCTTTCGAATCGTTCCTCAAAATAAATTCCACAACTATACAAATCCTTTGCGTCGATAAATACTCGGTCCAGGGATTCCTGGAGAATAATTCCCGCAATCAAGCCATTCGATTCCCGAATAATATTCTACGATACATCAGTAGAACCGCGAACAGGTGCGTCCGACTTACAGTAGAGGATCTCGGGTATGTGAGCCAGGTCCGTGGCCGGTTGGTCGAGCGGATGCATGTCGTTTCGCGAGGCGCCGTCGATACTCCCGAGGGTGCCGACGTCGGAGGCGTTGGTGAGGCCTCGACGAGCGCCACGAGACTCCGGGCTGTCGTGCGGCGGTGTCAAGACCTCCTGACGAGCGCGCCGATACATCATCCCTTCCAGGGGCAGAGCCTCGCGGCCCAGCATCTCCAGGCTTATCATAGTCATAGCTGCGCTTTGCTGTCGAGCTCAGACCTGCCGCTCTCTCCTCATTTCGACGGCTCCATCGACCCTCCGTCGATCTCTCGCTCTTCCGCGAGATTCTTCGGATGATTTTCTCCGAGATTTTCAGCAAGCTGGATCTGGACGCCTGAGTCTATTTTTAAGGCGGCTTTTCTCGACTTTTTCGAGAATTTCTGGTTCCTCAGAGCCCTGGATGCCTATATGGGCAGTATACTGCTAGGTGAAGCGTGCTTTGACCAAGTCCTCCTTCTCGAAGGAATTGTTTACGACGAGGTTTCTCGTTTCTTATGGGATTCTTGTAATTTAGGGATTCTTGATAGGGTATGCCTTGCTGGTTTCGTTGATCGTGAGTTTGCGAGGTGGTTCTTGGGTAGAGAAGCTGTGATCGGTGGAGGTATTCCAAGTCCAGATCGAGTTTTATGGGGCACGATTAGAATACGCGGAGTGAACTTTTGGTATCACTTCAAATTTGATAATATATTCTGGTTCAACACGGCACACCGTGCTTTTCGATCGCGAGCCGATGCTGAGTTATAAAATCACTGCTTAACGGGATGATCAAAGTCGATCAAAATGCACCAGGTTGACTTTCTCCGAGATACGATCGAAGTCGATCAAAGTCTGTGCATACGTATCTCGTTCCTCCTATGCTGTTTTTTTGTCGATAAACTCCAGTTTGACAAAACACATCGGATTCTTCAATATCGAAGCGATCTTCGTTGGACATTCGACTCCTTGAGTACCGGATCACCGTTCAGATCCCGACGGTCAGATCCTCGATCCAAACTCCGAGTGAACTCTCGATCATTCCAGTTTCCACGACGAACTCAACTTTGGTAAAACACTTTCCAAAACAGTCTCTCGACGAACTCCAACTCGAGGATCTACATCGAGACTATCAACCAAAGTACTTCCATTTCAAGACTCGATACTCATTCGTCATTGGATACCTCCTGGGCATTCGATTCCAGGTTCCAGTCTGTTAGACTCACGTGAATGACGATTAACTCATATACTCAGTCACTGCGAGCAGTACGCGAAACCGATCAAGTTCCAATGCCTCAAACTCGCACCAACGACGAGCCAATCAACGCTCGATCCCCCCAAATTTTATCATAAATCCATCAAACTCCATCCAACGCATATCCATCCGTCTCCAGTTCTACCTTCAATTCCACTATACCACACCAACAACGAGGCGTCGATGCAAATATACGCTTCCCATAAATCATCCGCGGGGATAAATTACACCTGCGTCAAACTATCCGACGGACGCATCGTATACAGGAACCTCTGGTGCATCGTAAACCTCTCAAGCCAGGTGTACGCGCACCACCTCCACTCTTCGAGCCTGCCTTCCTTCGCACTTTCACTCTACCAGCAAGGTGACCATCCAAATGGACGATTCGCATATATTACGAATCCACGAATGGCGAGAATGCGGAGGTGTCGAGCGATCCGGTGGGCGCGTTGGAGCGGCGAGGGAAGTTGCGAGGGGCGAGGATCGGAGGTGAGAGATGCGAGCGATGCGGATGTACGCGCACGACTGTCGTGGCCAGCGAGGAGCTGCTCGTGCGCACGTGGGGCTCGTGGGTGTGGTGGCTCGCTGGTGGGGTACGTGTCAGGGTTATTGGGTGTGGTCCGCACCCACGCCAGGGTAGTTTCGGTACCGATTGGAGGGTGGCTCGACCGCCTCCAATATGGCGCGCGCCCTCCCGCTCGCGGCCCACTGCGACCTTTTTCGCGGAGATACCCTTCGCATCCTACCGATAATGCTCCTCGAACAGCGCGGCGGATCATAGAAACGAGCCGGGGAGGAAAGTTGAGGATTTATGCGCGATAGCGGATATACATGCTTCTCGCCCTCGAGAACGAACCGGAATTTTTAGCCTGCCGAGGAGGAGGAGTATTCGTTTCTTTTCATCTTGGACGAGTGTAATCGTATTAATTATGATCGTATGTTGGGTGTAGAAGTTTTTTTTCTTGTTTATATTCGAGGCTTTGTCGTAAAAGTTGTAGGTTTATGGTTCAAAGTGTTGTTCATCGTTAAAATGGAGGAGGAAGCAGAGTTGTACGTGATATAATATAGGAGTTTTATGTGGCGTTCAATATGATCATTCTGAAGGTATATCGTGCTATTCTTTGTTACTATACAGTGGACGATGGCGACGATTTTCTCTTTTTTCCATACCGTATTGGAATTTCCTTCACACTCCGTAGTATTCTAGTGCCCTCTAAAACAAACTCGAATGTCCCTTAGCAGCCGATCACGACTATCAATAGGGATAAAGCGCAAAACCACTTGCGTGGATTATACTAAAATGTCAACAATAATATTACAATGACTATCACCCACCTTTCATAATCATTATACGCCAATCGTTCACCTCCCATCGTACTTTTTGCATTACACACTACACAATGTATACCCGAAGAGGGCTCCCACGCGAACCGAAACGTCGTACGAGCGCAAATCGCTTTAGCATCAACCCGCACGCTTCGAAAACCACATCTCTCGTCAAGACGACGACTTCATTTGCAATACAAACCACGATACCTCCTCGTCCACGTCGAATCGTTAATCGACGTACCTTCCATTCGTCTCCCGCGCGCAAAGCCGCCGCGTATCCATCGGAATCGTCTCGCGGAGGAATTCCAAAGTTGAGGAGCTCCTTTGGGAAGAGGCGAGGGCTCGGCGCGATTCCGGAGGCAGCGTGGAAAGGCAACGGAGAGGTTGATAAGGGGACGAGCGGGCGTGGAGGGGGCGGAAGAAAAAGGTGGTCGCCGTAGCAGGAGCGGACAAAAGGAACCCCGGCGAAATTAAGAACGGCCGACGGGGGTGAGGGTCGCCATTTTATAATCTTAGCCGGGATCATTCGTGTATATCTTCTCCCCCTCCGCCCTCTTCGCCCTCTTCGCCCCCTTCACCGCCCTCCGGCTCCTGCACGCCGAACCGAATGACTCGGGCCACGGCAAAGACGCGCAAGTGGACGCGTACATCCGCGCGCGCCACCGACGAGGGTGAGCTGCCTCTCAATGCGCACCCCCTCCCGCAACCCCGCCTTTGTCTCTCTCGCCTTTCTTCCTCCCCCCCCCCCCCTCCTCCCTTCCTCCTTTGATTTTCAGCACCGACTGCTAAGGTCATTCGGCCTGGGAGACGCTGCTTTAAGGTGGAACCCACGATGCGTGGAAAATCTCGCAGAGGCGGGGACCGTGATTCGATATTTCGCGCGGAGTGCACGAGCGTAGGCATTATCGTGGATTTCGTGCATTAGCCTTGTAGGGAAAATTGGAACTCGGGAGATATCGACGGATTTTTTTTACACTCGTTATGGTTTATTTATACTGCTGTACTCTTTTTTATGTTTGAGTTTTTTTTATATCGTGGATACTTTTTTGTACTTTTGTACGTTGCTTGGCCGAAGGGGGCGAAGGGTCGAATAATTGCCCGAGGTGTACTTGGCGAAGATGATGTCACACCAACGCGTTCCTCGTTTCTATTCTATCAGCGAGGCGCAACGATAATTTGCCGCACCACTCGCGGACTTATTATGATTTACGAATCTAATTCATATGCGGTCGTAGCCGCCGAAAGGGCCTCGTGCGGTCGTAAAAAGCGAAAGCGCATTCGGCCGAAAATCGAAATCTGCCCCGTGAAACTTTAATCGGCCGTGAAAGCGGCGGGCCCTGCATGAAATCCATCGGCGCGTTTATGAGCGCCGCGCGCCACGGAGCCATGATCGATGAACGATCTCTCACCCTAGCGCGCTCACGGAGGACGTCGAATTTTCCACCTGACGTTCCGCGGGAGCTCGGCCAACAGATGGCCCGGCATTTTGCATACGCGTCCTCGGTGCCCATTAAGCCGGCCCTGCACACGCGTCATTTTCTGCCCCGAATCGGGAACGCCGAGGCGAGAGAATGCTCCTAACGATCCGTGCACGAGCATCGTGCCGCTTATGCTCCGCTCGGATCTCTGTGCGAGCTTCGTTACCTCTCGATCGGGTCACTGGCCGTGCTCGTATCGTCGTCCTAAGGTAAGGCTGGACTTTCTGGTTGAGTAAGAATTTCAGCGTGACTGTTTTCCGAGCGATAAGAGCATCGATGTGATTTTGGTATTTCTCGCGTATCCTCCGGTATCCGGATGTTCTCCGATTTGTCGCGTGGATTCTTTTCTTAGGGGATTTGTCAATATCTAAGGAACCATCACGCGCGACAAAGTGGAGGGTATTGGAAATTTATCGGTGCTCGTTTAACGATCGTAATAATCATTCGACATAGCTCGCGCATTCTCCGATCGTCACGAGGAATCATCTTTGAATATTGATATTCGACCGCATGGTACACGACATTATTTTAAATTAATTAAGCCACGCTTCGATCTCATCGATCCCCGTAGGGGATCCTTCCTTTCGATCCTTCCTTTCGATGGTAAAGTTACCGGTTACTTTACACAGACGTACCACCCATATTCTCGACGAGGAGTTCAAAAAACAACCTCCGATACGTCGATACGAGCATCCAACTCGCGGAAACAAAATCGCACGGGGCTAGCGAATTCGACGAAGAAACAATTTCCAAACGAGAGCCGTGGTTCCGCGTTAAAAACGTCGTTCGAAAAATTCGCGCAACCTCTCCCCCTCCTCCTACCTCCCCGCCCTTCGGCTTGAATAACTTTCCTCCGGTCTCGCCGAGACACGGGCTGAAAGATGTCGGACGATACATCCGATAGGATCCCCCCGTTTCCACCGCGAAGATCCATTAAAGGGGTGTCTCTGCGATTGCGCGACCCCGTGATTTCCGTGGGCGTCCTCCTCGGGCTTCGATCACGCGAACCCACCCTCCGCCGGTTCCGTTGCACATGTCGACACGCCTCCGGGAGTCCTTCGCCCTCGTAAAAACCATCGGCCGATAGCCGAGGGTGGAAGCCGCCTCCGTCCGCCCCCGTCGCTGCTTCTTCCACTTCGCGGGGAACGGCTAGACGATCCTCGAGGAGGCCTCGTGCTGCAGACGCACGGCCAGGACGTTTTTAACTTTGCTCGCTCCTACTTTGCCACGATCCGCGCATCCGTGATGCCGGATTTTGGAAAGGTTTCGAGGATTTTTGTGCCGTGCATGGAGGGTATTCTGATTTTACTTCTTAGGTATGATTCGGGAAATGTGCGCGAGGTATTGCGTCGATCGTGATTCGATTTACTTCTTATACTTATGTATCGTATTTATTATTGCTCTTCGTAGTTTTGAGTTAAGTCTTATACTTTGTTATTACATTATATTTTATTATATTACACGTTATCGTACACTCCAAAGTTAAGACTACGCATACTTTGGAGTCCTATCGTGGAAAATGTGTCGCGTAATCGGCGATCGGAGATACCAGGCGCTACCGGTAGCAAAGAGTTTAAAGCGAACCGGTGAGCGTGAAAAATCAGCTGGTAAGAAAAAAATTAATAAACAAGCGAGGGGGCGGTTCTTCGGAGAATAGGTCCGAGTCGGGGGTGGATTCGCGAGGGGACGAGGCTTGACCCGGACAAACGACGGCGTCCCCTTTTTCCTTCGGGGGTAGAGCCAGAGCCCGGCGGGAAACGTCATAAATATCGAGCACAGCGGGCCGCCACGGGGGCGCTCGTTTTTTACGCGACGGTCATTTGCTTCGACGATGATACCGGGATCACGCCTCTGCACGCTCCTTCGGAGGGACCGCGTGTAAATCTTGCTCGTCCCCCGCATCTCGAGCGGCTCCCTTCGCGAATACTCTTTACGGCGCGAACGGACAGTTATAATTCTCCGTTTCCTACCTCGACGAATAACGTATCGACGATATTATTTTCATCTTCTCAAACGTTCTCGCGAAAGTTTGAAAATCTGGCTTCGCAAATATTCGACGCGATGGTTATCGAATAAAGTATCCGTCGGATATTATAAACAATACGAATCGGTGGTCCTCTTTGAGAATCGAGGATCGAAATGAACGCATCAATACTCAAAGTGGATCACCGATTCCTTCCCATCGACATTCCCTTATTCGGCAACAATTTTTACATCCCAACGGATATAATCAAATCAGGGTGTCGATCGATAATATAGTAATATCGGGATGTCGATCAACACCTCTCTCCGATCGAAAAATATTTACGAGAAGACAATCTTGGGCGATTCCTATCGAGATCGACCTCCAATTTGGTTCGAAAAAAAATGCTGCGATAAGGGCGTGCGAGGAGAAGCAGGGTGAAAAGAAGTTTCGCGGACGACGGCTCGGATTAACGAGCGGGGGAAGGACTGCGCGAAATATGGTTTATGCGCGGTACGTTTTTTTAATTTAACTCCGCTGCGAGGAAGGGAGGGAGGAAGGAGGAGGGAGGGTGGGGCCGGTGGCAGGATACAACTGCATATAATCGAATTTGCACGGGGAGATCTCTTTCTCCATGGGCGTTTCCATCGGCGCCGCCGGCCAATAAATTACGCCACCCTTACCGCATAAATAGATTTGAATTTATGCCGCTCACTTGCTCGCCTGCCCTATTTACGCATATGGTTTTACAGCCCGCGAACTTTTGGCTCTCCCCAGAGCTGCATAGATGCGCTCGTTCGGGGAATTATGACGCCGTTAAAGAACGACGGCATAATTCACGCACGGCGAACCATCGATCGCCCTGCCGATGGAAACGATCCTTTATCCCCTCGTATACGATACGCGCGTCGTTCAACATTTCTCCTCTTTTCTTTCCTTCGATGTGGTTTTTCCTTTCCTTCAACGCTATTCCTACCACGGTCGGTGTTTTCTTTGAAAAATCGTAGAATTTTCGGACTCCGTTATTTCTGAGATTCTTCGTGCTTTTCTCGCAGTGTACGGATCGATGAATCAACGCATCGACATTTTTGCTTAGCCCCCTCCTTCTTTAAGGATATATTTAATGCATTTAAACGTGCCTCGACAATAGAGTCAAGAAATCACCACGATCCCGAGAAACCGGCGAATAGCCCAACGAGCCTGTCCACGCGACGCATCTTTTTATATTCACGATACAACCACGCGCTCTCGTAGCGCACTCCTACCTCCGAGGAGCCATCGTCTCGCGCCTCCATCCACGAGGCATGCCTTCGTCAACGATACGCGATCGATCCCGCGGCAGCATCCAACGAGGTATTTCGGGCAGATTCGCAAATCCGTAGGATCGGGAGCGACCTTCTCTTGGCGGGGCAAGGGGGAGGTTAGCGCCAGATGTGCCATTGTGCGGCGAGTATAAGGAGGATGGCCGGAGAAAGGTGGAAAGGGGTAAGGGCGTAGATGTCGGCCCTCCGCCGACGGTAAACAGGGAAAGGAGAGTAGGTGAAAGGGGCGCCTGCGTGGGTGTGCCGTCACGGCGGGGTAACCCACCGCCTCGTCGCCTTACCCCCTGCTGAAACTACGTCTGCTCTCGCCCCCTCCCATCCTCCCCTCCAACCCCCGGCACCCTCCAGGCCCCGCGCCCCACCCTGAAAGAGCCCCTCGCGGGCTCACAAAGCCCGACGACAGCTCCCTCTCATTGTCCTCCTTGGCGCAGGCCGAGATCTCTCAAACGTTCGTACGGTTAAATGGGCTTAAACGACACATACGCCCGCGCATTTGCGCGCAACCTTTCAGCCCCGTTTTTATACGCTCCTTCCTCGCCTCATCTCTCTCTCTCTCTCTCTCTCTCTCTCTCTCTCTCTCTCTCTCTCTCTCTCTCTCTCTCTCTCTCTCTCTCTCTCACTCACTCTCTCTCTTCGCCTCCCCCTTCCGCCCCTCTAGCTGTGTTTTTTGTTCTCTCGCCCCCCCCTCCGCGCCTTTCTCTTACTCGCTCGTTTTACGGAGCCCTCTCGCTCGCTCGATCTTTCTCTGTCTCCCTTTGACTCCCCGATTTTGTGTATTTCCCTGTGTCGGTCGCCTCTTCTCCGTTGGTCTCCCGTTTCTGACTCTCCGTATTTACTTCTTTCGCTCTCTCTCTCGCTCTCTCTCTCAAGGTATCACGCCCTCTCGTTCTTCCTGCGGAGCACCGGATCGCGGAAGGTAAGGAGATACTCCGGGGATCGGCGGTCCACGTTGGCTGACTTCTGCCAGGATCAAAGGATGCCGTCGAATTTTCTGCTTCGAGTAATAGTACGGCGAATTTGTCGTTTTCGTTATGGAACGCGCGTTAAGATCGAACTTGCGGTACGTAAACGGTGCGAATGGATTTCTCTTTTCCGCCTTTTTATAGCAATGAGGTCCCTCGAGGATCGGGAGTTCGCGCCGACCGACTTCCTCGAGGATCAGAGGATTAGGGATACCGTCGAGTTTTTCGTCCGAACTAATGGTAAAAAGGAGAAGAACACCGAAGACTTGGTGTTCGCGCGACGTATCGGCTAGGTCGTGAGTCCTCTTCAAGCGTATCGTAAAACGTGCGATATAGTTAACCTCTTCGGACCACGAATAGCTCAAACATCGGAAAGAAAAATTCGACGCGATAATTCGACTCGTCAGTGCTCGATTAATAGTTCCAATAAAATTCATAAACGACGTTAACCCCTCGATCTCGGTCGGACCTGCGATCGAGGACCAGTATTTTATCGCGATCTCGTCTCGACCCCTGAAAAAAAACACGCTAAGCGTCGTCGTAAAAGTCCAGAGATACGAATCGACCATCGGCGAGGCAGGGGTCGGCAATAAAATAAATCCGACGTGCCTAACCAACGATATTAATAAATCCAATATCTTCCGACCGATAAAACGGCAACCGAGCCGTCGGATTCGCCCTTCCAGGGCCGACCGCGGCTTCCAGACAGTTGGCCGGGCTCCTAGCCGAGGAAAAATCATTGGGAATTGTGCAAATACGTATAAAATGCGCACAATGTGTCCGTGGGCCCGGCTAATACGCGGGGTTCCCGATAAAAAGGTGCCTCCCCATCCCCGCGTTGGGGTGCGATATGCCCGTCCAACGAGAAACACCGGTCACTTTAAACCTCCTGCCAAAGCGTCGCGCATCATCGACTGATGCTTTATATTAGGCACGCAAATGTTCTTACTTATCCCGTCACGATTCATTTTGCGAGCTACTTCCGCGATATTTAATAATATTTTAACATGGATGTGCAGTTTGCTTCGGTGTGTCGATATGGTGGCTCCATGGCGCGAGACTCCGTGGCGTATCTTACATTACAATATATCGTGCAAACTCGTATTGTCAATTATTAAAGCGCACACGTTCGCATTACCTCGTTTTTAAACTCATTACGCGAAAATGCGTATAGACATTGCAATTTATTCATCCATAACTGCATTCCAATATAATTTCACGGTGCAAAGCACCGACAGATATGAATTGGAGTGTTACATCGTTTACTCGTAGTCCATGTCGCATCGGTACACAGTGATACAGCATAGCGAATAGTCCAGCCATAAGTAAGAAGTTAAACTGGACAAACTCGCGGTAACCTTCGATGGCACGCATCGATAGCGGCTTCAACGAACCTGACCTCGCGTTATAGCGCGCTCATCGAACGGCGTTCATTAAGTTATCGGAGTAAACCAGCCTGACATAGCTACGCATGACTAAACCAGAAGCCAGTGTGTACGGGGATTCTCTCGAGGATGGATGATGCTCCCCAGCCTACATTATTTATGCGCACCGCCCATTGCGTGTCCTGCGCGTCCACGTGCTGGCTTACGCATATGGGGACATTAGCTACCCCATTAACCATTTCATCCAGCCGCCTGGTGGCCCATCCTAGGCGCCTCTGCGTTTCAAGACTGCGCGCAAGGGTGGATGCGACTCAAACTCGGGCATACCATATTTTTCTCCCGTCAAAGGAGGAAGGTATATCGAGCGAATGTGACGTTTGTTCGCATTTGCTCGTGAGACTGTATTGTTTCAATATCCCAAATATAATCCTTGACTTTCTTTTTTAATTCATTCTTGGTATGGACTGCTAAGATCATTTGGCCTAGGTACTAATGTTTTACAGTAGATTCCGAATCATCAGAGCTGCGGTATGTGTATCGCGTGAAAACACTAGAGGCGATGAGCGGGATTCGAACCCGGATTTCGCGCGTGGAAGTGCGAGTTTCTATCCACTACACCACCCTGGCTCTAAAAAGAAATCATCCTCGACTTATACCGAGTGTGTAAATAATCGTTACCTTGGGTCAAAATACCAAGCGTTTTTATAAAGTGATACTCACGATGAAGAAATATCTATTAAATCTTTCTCGCGTCGAGCGGCCGTGGTGTCGAGTATTCATTCCCTTTTCACGGTTGCCGATGCTTTACAGCCTTGAAAATCGATGGCTTCTACCGATAATCCTCCTCTCGATCGCGACAACCAGTAGTGCCCGCTTAGCCTACTTCCACGGGCTTTGGGGGGTTCCAGGAGTGCTCGAGGATACGGACACCTACGCACGGATGACCGTGTGTACGTCTACGTGTCCGTGTACCGCGGGTTAGAACATTTAGCGAGTACATTAAGGAAATTGCGTGGACTCTGCACCACACCCTGCTCGCTTTCGCATTCTTCCGTATTAACCGCACGCGCGAGGGGTGGCTTTTTTCCAAAGGGCGCGAGGGGCACCTGCGCGTGCGCACCCTCTTGCCTGGCAGGGGCTTGAAGAAAAACCGGAGGAAGGGCGAGAAAAGACCAGCGGGAGGATAGAGGGAAAGATATAAGGGAAACTACTTTTGAAAACCCTAAAGTCCTTGGGAATTTTCGAGAATTTATCTTGGATTCATACTGCATTATTTCATCTGGAACTACTCGTATTACCAAAGAGAGGACGATTCCCACTCTATAACCTAGAACGAATATTCGTGATAGACCGTACCGATCGTTTTCTCTCAATGTATTTCAAATTAACGAAGCGAATAAACTGTTGAAAAAAAATTCAGAAAAATCAATCGCAAAGAACAGTATTCGTAAGAGCAAGCACAAAGTATCTTCCTGAGAATACAAATAAAAATCCCAATTCTCGTACCGCCAGACGAGCGAGGAGTCTAGGCGTACAAACTCCTACATCGTAGACGGCGAAGAATAGTCGCGAGCAAGGACGAGCGTTAGGGTTGAAGAGGGGAGGAGGTCGGAGAGGGCGAGAGACGCGGAGAGGGGAAGGCGTTGATGTTCGTCTGGCCGAAGGGGCGGCGAGTCCATAAGGGCGGTATAAAGTATCCAAAACAGGATGGGCCAAGGAGCAGGAGGGCGGCGAAGAGAGCGACGGAGCGTCGAGGCAAGTAGGGTCAAGTGAACTAAAGCGAAAGTACTCGGTGGGGGGTGTTAAGGGGACGATATACGTTTCCGCGCAGGGAGGATGGCTCTAATCTATTAGCTGCGAACCCGGGCCAAGTGGCTGCTTGTTATACGCTCGTTTGGATGAGGCCAACTCTAAACCGATCCGCCATAACCGGTCGCGAGTTATCGAAGCGAATTGACATCTCGAAATGTACGTTTCCAGCTTTGATGTTTGTAATCAAAACTCGTTTCGCCTTTTCGGCATCGAGTGTTAGAATTTCGTGTCGGATTGTCCTACATGTTGGTACTTCCTTACGTTTTTCTATTACGTGGATATAACCGGGGCATATTAAAAGGTTTGTTACTAATCCGTGAATCGATTATATTCGAACAGCGATTTAATTCGAGAAGCTACTCTACTTTGAATTAGGTAGTAAAGCCTTGCACTTTGTTTATCGGGTAAATAAAACGCGAGTAATAACTTATTCGTCGTTCTGGTGTAAAATCAAAAATCCATTCGTATAGTACGAATATAATATAGTTTGTATGGTAAGCGATATATTGTCCTACTATGAATAAATCGTGAAACTCCCTGGAAGGTGAAGTTTAATTTGATTTTACGCAAGGCCAGTTCGAGGTTTGAGGCCGGAAGAGCAGATGTCTTTGATAAGTCGGCGACTCTGCCTTTTCCGATTGACGAATTATCCGCACAGTGATTCCTGCACGGAAGGCCACGTCAGGGGGTCTTACGCCTGGCCATTGTTTCCGGAAAAAAAGGTCAGCCGGAAATCAAAGGGTCGCAAGGTGGACGACTTGGCGGTTCGTTATTAATATTATTTTGACGCGCTTCAAAGAGTACAGCTGCGGTAGAGTGGTGGAGTAACTTAGAATCGCGACATTAATATATTAAGTATCTCGAGCTTGTAAGTCAATATATCACAAATATGTATACATATAATAATCGTCGATGTGGTCTCGACGAGCAGTGATACAACATCGCATCGACGACTATCGCTCAATCCACCGAGCAAGATGAATAGAAGTACCATGTCATATGCATACACATATTTATTTCCATTCGTATATTTATATTTATACACAGACACATCTGCGAGCTAGTCGCTACACGAATACTAAAATCATATTGCTATAAGTTATCGCTTAAGAAGCAGAAAAATGGATGACACGCCGCGTCCAGTCGAGCGCAACTCAGACGGTTGACAAAGCGATAATGTGCTAAGCGTAAAAATAAGCAGTCGGCTCGTGTAACGAGCGTGTCGTCGAACGTGGAATTCGACACCCAACCCGCTTACACCGCTGGCTTTGTTTTACACCCTTGACTTCTTTTGACCGACGAGAAGCTCGCAAGATGCCGGGAAAGAGGAGAATCGAGCAGGGGCTTCGCCATCTGCCGCAAGACACGTGCCGACTATTTATTCGTGGTTATCGAGACGCCGGTTCTCGATCGAATTCGTTGTTCAAGGCGTGGCTATAAAAACCACGTTCGCTTCCTCGATTCTTGGCGTGGTTCGTACTAATTATTTAGTCTATATACTTCTTTCTCTCTATCCGTTTATTTATTCGTTACATAAGTTATATATTCCGTGTACTTTTACTTATATTAAGATTATATATTTAGATTTATTATTAATCTAAGTTAACCCTCCTTTTTCACTTACGATATTCTTAACTGGACGTGCGGATATGCGGATGTACGTTAATTGACATGTATATCTATTTGTTTATAGGTTATATCGGTATACACGCGAGTGTTTTAAAATTGAGCATCGGCAACTACTCGTCGATCATATCTGCAGTAGCCCCCAAAGCTATCACCCTTGCGTAACCGGTTTTGACGCTATAAATTGTCGACTCCGCAGCCCGCAATTTATAAATCGAATCTCACGTCAATCCTGGCATAATATCTACAATGGAAAGGTTCCTACGTAAAACTTCATGACAAGTCTATTTAGAGCAGCTGAGAGTGCTGACCTGTTGGAACATCCCCAACCAGCTGCTTCCTGCTCCACTAATCACCGGTGATTCGCTCTTTCACAGTGCATCGCACCCCTTGCGCCGTTTGTTACGTCACGGAATAAGAGCCTGTTCCAGTACACATGTATTTCCGGATGGAGTCAGATCGAATTTAACGTGTGCGCCTTTAATCATATTGGGAATTCGTTTGAACGGTCCATGTTACTTCTGATAATCACCACTTGGTTCATCGAACCATCGCAGAAGTGCTTGGTGCATCTCCTGATTCTTTAAAGATTGCACATTAAAATTCAAATCACGTTGAGCTACGTTCAATCCGGTGTACATAGCATCATCGATATATTAATTCTGGCTCTGTTCTTAATACGTGCTTCAACGAATATTCGCGTTTCGTCCACAGTGAACCGATCGTTCGCGTATTCTAGATTTAAAGTTTACGACATATGCAATAGCATCGATTTAATATTGTACGTGGATTTCGTAGTAACGTTCAACTTATTCCACGCTTTATGCTCGCCGTTTACGATTTGCGAGCAAAAGGCACGGCGGCGCGGTGCCGTCGAAAAGGCTAAAACTCTGTACATATACTTTGGTAACATCTTTGTTCCCGCAAAGCTCCTTGCGCCGCAAACAGATTGTATCCATGTTCCCAGAAGTTAAACAAACATCCAGGTTGACAAAAGCCCGGCGTATCGGCCTACGCTTCCCACGCTCCACCGGGGCCGTATTTACTTCGCGTATGTACAGGATGTGTTATCCCCCTGTGCTGGATTAATCCGTCTTTGCCGGCTTGCGGCACGTTCCACCAATGGATTTGCTCTCTTCCGCAATTTCGATGAGGAACTATCGAAGCTCCTAGGAATAGCGGCCGATGATCCTCGAGTTTAAATCAGTCCTTGGCACATATAGGAATACGCGAGATACGTGAGTATGCGGTATATAAAGTAGGCGTGCAAAGTACGCGCATTACGGCAAAAACAAAACTGTAATGAGCCTTTTTGAACGAGAATAAGGTTTTGCTGGGGGGAGAGAATTTTATAAAGGAATCGAGTTGTGTTGAAAAGTTATATGGTCTTCGAGGATTAAAAACGAAGCTCGTGGATTTATGTTTTTTCGATGATATTTCTGTGGAATGTCTGGAAGGTGTATACGAGCTTCCGCGTGGATTACACTACTGGTTTATTCCGTCGTTGGCGAGCGGGGAATAAAATCGGCGCCGCGTATGCGTCTCTTATAAAATTCGCATAAGAAAGTCGATGTCTCGAAACTTTTCTCGCGTATTCTACTGGGAGTAAAGTATCGGCGGTACCGCGCAGGGAGTAAAAACTCCAACTTCTCAGGTTTAAATTCCAGTCGGCATTTCTCAATTTTTTTTCCTTCGAATGCTTTTCCTGAATTTATCACGCGTTCCTATACGCGAGGAAACTTTTTTATCCTCTTCTTGGGGGAGTAATGGCGCACCATAATATCGATAACGCGATGTTGGAAGCGGGAGAAGAGAACATTTCGTTTCGAAAACCATATCCCCGCATCGCGAATCCTCAAAGCCACCACCTTAATTTTTCCTAGCGAAACAAGCATCCACAGCTTGACCATCATAATTTTCTCCAACAAAACGCGCATCCATCCTCTGGTCAGCATCGAGAATAAGAAGAAACAAACGAATCTAATCTAGTATGACTCTAACCAGGCCACCTCCATTCATCCGAGCGAAGCGAGCGTCCATCGCCAAGCCAGCGTCAAGAGCGAGAGGAAGGAAACAAGTAGATAACAGGCGTGGAACTCGAAGCAGACCACCGTGGTCCTTGCCATGAGGGGTCTGCGCGGGTAGGACGGGTGAAAGCTTCCTCGTCGTGAGAAGCGAGGCGTCGCCCCATGGCCCATGGGTGCCATCGCGGTACGTGTCAAGTGCGCGGCAAGAACAGGCATGAACAACGAGCGCGAACACAATGGCAGGTCGTAACACTTGCACACTGCCCCATAAGCGGATCCAATTCTCTCCCTCCATCCCGCCCTCCTCCCCCCGCGACGCCAGCCACCCCCTGGATCGTCCCGTGGCTCGTCCTCCGGGCGACTTCTCGCACGGTTTAGCCCCACGGGCTCCTCCGGCAATATGCTAGCGCGTACATCGGATACTCTTGGGCTCGCTGTTTGCCGTACAGTTCCCATAACTCCCCGGTGGATACCCTCGGCTTGTTACATCTCCTGGGACGAGCCGGTGATATAATGTGAGAATCGAGAGGAAACGCTCCGCGATTCCGCTCCTGGCCCGCGATTACGAGGCCGAGGAACGAGGAGCGAGAGAGTAACGTGGAGATATGGAGTGGATAGAGGCTTGGGCTTTTATGCGGGAGACTCGAGTTCGAAGATCAGTTCGATGCTGATGGATAATTTATCGTACGATGTGTAGAGGATAGCTTTGGTGATTGGAAGTGCACCTTAAGACTAGAACTACCGGCCACTTTTTGGACATATTTAGAACACCACGTACATCTTTAAAAAAAAAAAGGGAGAGTAAGAGGAAATTTGGGTAAATCAATATGGTGATCTAAATACTGCATGAGAATCATGGAAGATCTCAAAGAATACATCCTTATAAAGTACTACGATTTTTTAAAGAAACGAGTGACCAATCTGAAAATGACTGGTTTGGTAGTTCTAGTGTTACTAAGTATTCTTTAATAACGCGGATTTAGTGGTTGAACGAAAGACGATGGTTTTAAGAGAACCATATAAAGTGCTTTATTCAGAGTACTGTTCAGCGCTAACCGCGCATGGTAACATCCTCTATTGAAGAAATCAGCACACTAACCGGTACACCTGGTAAACCGTAGGTCCCGCACCAAACCGTTTCAGGCACTCGTTGCGGCAAATAAATTCGAGGGATCGAAGAGGAACACCTTCCTCCGTCTGCCGGGATAAATGAGCAGGCTCGAGGGGGGGCGCGATGCGCGAAATATCCCGCGCGGATCCGCGATATTTCAGCGCAAGTTGAAAACATTTTTCCGCAGTCGAATAACGGAAGGGGTGCAATCACGCGCATAGTAATCATCGGGGCCGTGCAGCGGCAACTTTCACGGTTTCCACGGGAGGGAATACGTATGGGAAGGCCGAGGGATCGAGGGTGTAGCCTCTCCTGAAGCGAAGCACCGCCGAATCCCTGGGGAAATCAGGGAGGCACGGGACTGTGCCGTCTAGGTACCGGGCACGAACGCCGCTCGGAGCTCGCGTGCCTCGCTTTCACGAGGCCCGACAGCGGCACACTTTTCCTTCAAGATCGCGATTCATCGATCGCCGACCGCCCGGATTATGCGCCGATTGGCTCCAGGGAATCGATGATGCGCGAGAAGTTCGTTTGCTTCTCAACGCTTTGCCAACCGGTCGAGCAACCGACGCACTCCTTACCGATCACTGGGCGCGAATAGGTTGCCAAAACTGACCGAATGCTGCGGCGTTTAGAATCGCGTGGATTGGTTTTGATCGCCCGGTGTGCGACATGGTTATATAGAGAGGTTGTTAATTCTAAATTGGAATTAAATTGATATGCGTAAGATGAATGTTTGAGTGCGTCGATTAAATAGTTATTCGGGAAAAATTGTTCCGGATGCCTGTTTTGTAGGCAGTGGTGATTCGTGGATCGTGAAGGCAACCTAATCGTATCGCGATCGAAGCATTCGTTTTGGTATCTGCCAATACTGCGCGTACGCTTGTGCCGTCAACCTTGGAACGAGTCGATAAGTATAAGTATTAGATAAGTATGCGTATAAGATAGTATATTTCTATCGAACTAGTATTCGCTCAGCTCATCCTAACGATAATAAAATCAGACTCTTTCGTGTCACGAGACGAGTAAATTCACCGGTTCGATGATTAATCCTTACGGAAACATCGCGTACCAGCTTAAGAGGACCGATCGAATCTTCACGAGCCCCGATAGCATCGAGTCCAAACAGTTTTAACAAAGTTGGACGCGTGTCTCGTGCGTGACTTCCAAACGAACCGGTGAATGACCGTGCAAACAAGCCAGCGGATCGTTCCCGTCTTGACCCCTCCTATAGCACCATTCTCTCGGTCAGCATGTCTATCCAGGATTTCCATTGCGTTTACAAACCCGACGATCCCATCTGCGGGCGGGCAAAAAGTTCGTCGTTTCGGGCCTTGCCGAGCATGAGTGCGCACAAAGGCCACTTGTCGTCGTGATTCGTGCGTGCAACCTGCGGGACGCGACGTTCTAGGCCTATCGATTCTGCAACATCAATGGACGGAATTATCCGGGCACGTGTCGAAGCTGCCGCGTGGAGAGGAAAGAGAGAAAGAGAGAGAGAGAGGGAGAGAAAAGCGTGTCGTGGAGATAGAGCAGGTCCTCCGGTGCTTTCGAGGATCCGACGTTGATGAATGTCGCACACGTGGCTTCCCGTCGGCTTGGCCGTAGCTTTCTCGCGATCAATGGAAATGCCGCGTCCCTTTGTCGCCCGATTGGATTTCGAGCTTCGACGTTTGGAGCTCCGAAAGGAATTTTTGTTAAATAGGAAAGCCGGGAAGGCGGATTTTGAGAGAATTTATGGACTACGTCGGCCCCTTGGGCCGCGAGATCTCTCGAGACGGATGGAAGAGTAATTGGGAATGAACTACGGATTACGAAAGTTCCGCCGCTTATTGTCTTCGTCGCTTATTTCGCTCTTGCTCCTTCGATTTCGATGTAACGCTTCGTGAAATTGAACTCGTCGAGCAAATGAGCTCGCGCTAATATTTCGAAAATACGCTCGATCCGACACGAGCCTTTATACCGTTCGACGCGATCCATCCTCGTTCTATGTACGCGTTACAATTTGGTCGGATAGGCCGATTGCAAATCGTGCTAATCGAACGATGATTATGATCGAGCGCGAAGACCAGCCGCGAGATAATTGGTCATCGTATCATTTTACCCAACGTATTCGTTTGTTATAAATCTAATTTTTTAACCACACAAATAGCGATGATATGCCGAATAACGATTCGCGCGGGGATTATACGGTGATATTATTTTTTCATACGATTTACACGCATTTCCCGAGTAATGTTAATTATAATTTAATTTAATTAAACCGCAATATAATCCGACGGTGCATGTTATCAAAATTAATAATTTGGTGAAGCGGTTAATGGGAAAATACATAAAATCTCCAGAAGAGCCGACCACGATTTTCGTTAGCATTTTAATTAATTATACTTAACGCCGCGGTGTGCGAGTTTCGTGAAAAATAATATCGCGCTTGCTGATTAAAATTTATTAATGGATCTACCTTGCTAATAACGGTGATACTTTTTTACGTGAATTATAACAAAGAATTTTTCATTAATAATTTCACCGTGCATGTATGAAGTAATATATTATGGTACGAACAAAGAAGCGTGGATTTTGGTTAATTATCGAGATTACGCATATTAATCGAAACGCGGCAAAACTCGACCGTGAGCCAAATTTTCGTCTATATGACTTTCATTAATTTGTCATCGACTAAATTTTGGATTAAAACCAGCTTGTTTGTAGTCCGTGGGATGATCGCGCGATGTTTCGATACGGACACTAGCGCTTTACACGCGTCGAAGCGAGTATCACGATACTCGTTATAAGTACGCATCGAATATCTATACGTTGTCGAAGAACTTAAATCGTAAGAGGATAAATTCGATCGATAAAAAAGCGAATTTCCATTGCAACGTTTGAATTTTCTTCGCGAAAGGGACAATTTAAAATGGGAAAGGGTGAACTTCAAATGCAAAACCTGTAATAACCACCGTCGTGGAGTTTAATTACGCCGTTTTATCGTCTTAACGATAATCGCTTTACCTTAGACGCCGGCGCTGGCCTTAATTATTTCGCCGATGGTAAAACGCAGTAATTAAGGGTACGTCCGAGTCCTCCCCGGGGAAGCCGCAGTCGGATGAAATCCAGATCATTCCCTTTTATCCCAGGGGAACGCGGGCTCCCACGATCGCGTACCTCTCGCCAATTTTCGATACGCTCCAAAGGCGGAGAGCCAGGAGAGTTGGGAGAGAGAGATACGAAATTGATAATAAACCGAGGCGCTGGGGGAGATCGTTATCGGCGATACCCGTGGAAGCCAGGCAGGAATTTTTGGCAAATTGTTGTGACACCACGGTGACGATAGAGACGTTTCAACGGTTAGCAGGATTTTTGTTAACCGACCGATCGCGGTGCGCGATATTTATCGAGACGAAAAAAAGGGTGGTTGGAATATAGCGAGTAATTAGAATAATTATGGAACGTGTAAGAAACGCCGATCATTCGTTATTCGATTCTCGATTATTTCATCGTCATCGAGGAAGAATTCATTCAGGAAGAAAGTGACGAGGATCAACGTATCGTTGATAAATATTGAAATAATAAATATATTAAAATATTAAATTATTTTATTTTATTTTAAATCATATTAAAATATCCAAATATGAAATATCGTCAGATTATCGTGAAAATAATTTTATTACATTTTTTAAACCACATGCGTGACAATATTTTTGACTTAGAGGGAAACGAATATCTCGAAAAAGTTCTCGCAGACTGGTCGAACCGTCTAGTGTATCGTAAGAAAAGAACAAGCGTGCTTTTCCTCCAATATCCACCTCTTGCGATCACCTGCGCCGAGGATCACAATTTCATAGCTTTCCCGCGTGAAATATAATGCGTAAGGTGCAGCAACCTGCTCCGCTGGCCAGAGCCGAAAGAGTTGGGCGTCTGTTCATTTTTCCAGGCTTTGCGGGAACAAGGCTGCCGCGCATTACGGCCGTCCGTCTTCTGGCAGGTCGAGTAATCAAGCATAATGCTTTCGTGTTTCGGGCACGCTCTATTTGCGCCACGCATGATAGCCAACGCTAATAACGTCCCATGAGGACTCAACCTCGAGCCCCGGTAGAAGCCATAATCCACGGTGTGCGTGCGCTATATTCCGACCCCTTCTCTACGAATACGAACGGATGCTCCAGAAAACCCCTATGAAATTTCACGATTATCCTCGAAGATCGTCGCTCTGAGAATCGATGGAGGCCTAAAAACGATCGTACGAATTAACCAATCGGACGGACGTTTGATCTAAGTCATCGAAATTTCGTCGAGCCGAGTCAAAGTCGTCGAGTCATCTTCGAGGAAGGTTAACGTCGTGGAAGATAAGAGGATTGTACAAATTACAAATTAATCGGAGATGGTAGAGAGGGATGAATAAATTTTAAAAATGGTCCATGAATTCTGGTGATTATATCTATTCGAAAGCAAGGAATATTTTATCGGTATTCATTTTAATTATTGGATGTAGTTAACGTAGAGTAATCGGGAAATCATAATCTCACGGATTATCCTCTAACGGCGAAGAAACCTTACGAGGAAGCATCGATAAATCTATTCTAGATACGAGTAGAAAAACCATTGTTTTTCTCAAAATTCTCTCGTATTATTTCTCGAATATAAAACAAAAGTTTGACGCGACACAAACCTCCCCCAGTAATCCTCCACGGTCTAGCGTAACGCGTTATAAAATGAAACTCGTATTAATTTGCATAACCTGGGGATAACTAACGGTAATACGCAACAAAAGTCTCGTCGTTTGGCCGAAAGAGTCCTAAATCTCGCATAATCAAGAGGAGGCGTAGTGAAACGCCCTCGAAAGGGTCGAGCGAGGGCGTGCGCTCGTTTGCTCAGGGACCTGTCGTTAAAGTCAACCGACCTGGCGTATGCTTATTAATATGGGATCGTGCTGTTTTGGTTTTACGAGGCCCTCACGATCTCGGTTGCACCACATTCCCTATGATTACCTCGTTCAAACCTTACGCGAGCTATGACTTTGAATTCGTCGAAACTTTCCTAGGTATCTCTGAAAAATCCTCGTTTTACTCTACGGCACTCCGTGAAGGACGTTTCTCTTCAATTTCGACACTTTGAGCAGGATGTAATCTCGTTCCACGTGCAATATCGTGGCTTTTAAGAAAAACTAAAAAGGATATATGGATAATGATGGATAATCGGACGAATTTCTGATGTACGACGATTTCCGAATTTGAAAGGAAAAGTCTCCGTAAAATGTGAGCGTAATTGATTTTAAGGTTATTCTGGATTATAAATATTTAACGCGGCTCACAAAAGATCAACATAGATGCGATAGGTACTATTGAATTTCTCCCTCTTCCTCCCTGTTGAAAAATACTTGCGTAGTGAAGGTGGTATTTTTAAATGCATACCAGAATCGTATATTGCACGTTGTACTTAATGTCATATGTATTATATATTTGGTATATTTTCCAGAAGGATGAGATTAAAAACATATATTTATATCTCTCTATTCCCTAAGGGACCGGAGATAAATCGATTCTCCTCAATCCTGTCGTATTTCCCTCTCTCTCTCCTCTTTTTTTGCGCCACGCGTTTCGCGATACCCGGAAGGGCAGCTATAAATCATAAATTACGATTCATTATTATAATTACACGTGAGTTTCCCCCGAGCAAGCGCGTATCAGATGCTCGCCGATCCATCTACGCGTGACGCTGTTTAACTCGTTGCATAAATAAAGTTGGACGCGACAAGATCGCGTGACGCCTCGTGCGCGGTGCACATCGGTGCGATATTTCATACGAGTCGTACTCTCAATGCTCTACTTTATACAATTTATCTCGTGACGGCAGTCACTGTAAATGAAGGCTCGCACGAACCTCGACTAATTTTTATCGAGTCTCCCCACGCGACCGCGGCGCCGATTTCGTCTATCGTCCTTGCATCGTGTCGTTCATAAACCAAGGATCGATACGCGATCGATTCGATTATTCGTTGAGATGTTCGCACAGTTCATAATAAAGGATACGTGAGATGATCATGGATGACTCTGATACGCGTAAAAATTCGTACTCTGGTTTTATGAATCGTCGTCAAAGATCTTTCGCATGTCGAGAAAGTACATTTTAAACGTTTCAAGTTTAATGTGCTCAATTATACAAGCGCTATTAAAACACGTGTTTCCGTTGAACAGCTGAAAATCTGTTTTAAAGAGCACTCGCTACTTTAAAATATCATTTCCACCTTTTTTTTTTTAATTAGTTATCGTTACTTTTTTTTCGTGTTCATACCTCGTATGGTAAGCTCTCTTTCGCGCTCAGAATTCATCAGGGAGAACATCCTGGTTTTCCATAAAAATTCAGAGAAATTCTATTCAGCGCGGAAACTCTTAACTACGTTTCAAAAAATATCGAATACCTTTTCTCCGTCATTGTTACGCTTTCTTAGCTCTCGGCGGTTCATAAGCACGCGGAAAGAATTTTTGCTTATCTTTTACACGAGATTCTAACTCACACTACGAGAAAAAAAAATGGCGAATAATAAATCTCCACGAGTCTCCATTCTCTTCCACGCTACGTCCTTCTTCCTTACGCGCCTCCTCTGACTCGCATAAATTCGCACAACTATCGTCCACGTGCATTCCCCCAAACCGCGCATTCCGTTCCAATCATTATTCTTTCGCCGCCTCGAAGCCCAAACGCTCTTTTTTCTCCCGCACTTATACTCTTAAAACTATTAATTTATCTTCACTCAAACACTTATTTATATATTTTCACATTCCCGCAATGGTTTTCCCTTCAAGTTCAGCTTTTAAAAATAGACGTAATTCTAAATACTAGTCAATAATCGGTTGTTGAACGAGTGCGCGAATACAGTACGTCGACGGACGGACGCGCGTTCCGGAAGATCGACTTTTAATAACTCGGGGCAGAAGGCGGCGCCCTCGGAATATTTGTCAGCATCAGCGGCGAGAGGCAACCCCCGGCGAGCCGACGGCTCGTGAGGCGGTTGAAAGCTACAAAAGTCAGGCATCTCCCGTCTACGCGGCCTCCTAGATTCTAATCAAGGGCTGCGTGTACCTATTAGGGCCAGTCATTGTGCGTGGGTGCACCGTGAATGCGCGGCTCTCCCCTCGGCTCTCCGACGCTCTGGCGAAAAACCGAGCGGGGACGTCACTTGTCACGTCCGATTATAAGCGGTTCCTTTATTTCCTCGTCCGTCAGGAGTTACCGTGCCAGGGAGATACGCCTGGAAGGACATTCGCGTAAGGCTGAACAACAAATTTTGAATTTCACTCCATTTTCTTTCATTAGAAATATATCTTGTATCCGCTACGTAGCGCGATGTTTCTCGTTAGATTGCAACGAAATTCGAAATTGGTTTTCCTTAACGCGTAGGAGTTTAGGATCGTCGAGTTCATTCTTTCTCGCACGATGAAATGGATGTACTGCTCTCGATATATGCTAGCGAGACTTACGTATGCTTTTCGTAGGTGAACGTTGACTCTGAACGATCGTAAGCGCGATAGATGGTTTGATCGACCAATACCCGGATTGCGCGTGTCCCTTCATAATTAATAAGACGAGGGGAAGAATAGCGACGAGGTACGTGTTACATCGTATAGAAATATATTATTCACGCTGGTCGTTGTAAAGAACGACAGGGTGGCCATTTCCGATCGTTTAGCACACCGTGGAATATTAGGAGAAACTTCTGCAACCTTCGAAACATCGTTCTATAAACTCAGAATAATTCTTATATCCATCGACTTATTGATTCTACAACTTTTCCCCGGCTGCTTCTTTCCCGAAATTCAAGACTTTATCGTGAAAAACTGACTATACATTTATCATTCCATCGTTGGCCACTACCTTCACCCATCTTTCAGCCAACATACAAATCTCGCGTTAAAAAAACCACTACTTACCGCTAAAAGCATCTATATAAAACTCGCGGAAGCAATGTTATACACCTAATACACAAACGATAAATAAACAAGTCGAAGGAACGACTCATCCTCGAAGCAATTATCCTCGTAACGAGATTAGCGGGCTTCCAGTAGGCAAATGGTTAACGAGCATCGAACAAGATCGTATCCAGGGCCGTGTGCGGCGAGGCTCTCCACGCAGGCTGGAAGGAAGAGCCCTTTCCTGGGGGAGGATCGGCGTAAAAACGGGGGCGAAGCTCGCGCGGGCTTCGAGAAGTTATCGGGCTACTTCCGAGCGTTAAACGGCACGGGCTGCTATCTTCCAGATCGCGCATCTGTCGCTTATTTTGGTGAATCACTCCGTTCACGGGCGCTGCTCCACATTATGGCTTCCACATACTGTCCACGGGTGTTCCGGGATATTGCGTTCCCGTTATAGACTCCGGAGCGGTCAGCTGCGGAGGCGCTCGTGCCACCGGTCGAAACCATAAGGCCCGCAATTATGGCCTTTGCGGTCGCCTCACGAGCCCCGCAATTAACGAGATGACTCCAAACGCGCTCCTGGCCTCGCCAACCCGGAGATCCGCGGGTTGTGATTTTTACGAGGCGATTTTAACGGATTTTCCTCCTGGCCGCCAGATTGGAGCCGGTTTCCTGCTTTCGCGTGTCTTGCCGTTTCCTTTTTATACGATCACCGTGTTTTTCTCTTCTTTTTTTTTCCGTCATAAGCGTCTTGCTTCTAACCTCGTTTGCTCGATAGTTTCTAATAACGCGTGATAATCGTCGTAGCGATTTTTTTCTATGCCTTTTTTGTATATAGGTTCTTCTCTATCTTGATTCTTAAATTCCTCCATTTGTTAATTCGATATATTACTCGCTTTAATTTTTTAAGCCACGCAAAACTCCAGAAACACCGGAGGGAGTATTAATGTAAGTGAATGTATGTGCTCGTTATCACCTTTATTATGCGTTGTTTTTTTTTTTTTATTCAATTTTGGCGTCGTCTGCTAAAGTCGTTTGGCCTAGGAACCTACCTTTTAAGGTGGATTCCGAACCACCAGAGCTACGGTATACGTATCGTACGGAAAAAGCATCGGCAGTGGGCGGGATTCGAATCCGGCTCTCCCGCTATTCTATCCATTATACCACCGTAGCTCCATCGGCGTATTAATTGGATATTAGTTCAGATTGGATAGCTGGATCGGGGGCTAAGGTGCGCGTTGCTCTAACGTCGTGGAAGGATTTTTCTCGATCCGTTCGAGGATCGTTTTCTCCACTTGGCGCGTGGCGTCGTTTCGAGCAGATTGTAAATCGAACGGTCGAAATTGAACTTTCAATCGGACGAGTAAATCAAAGTTCGCGGGAAATGGAATAATTAATAAGAAAAAGGCGTGGAGCGTGGGGTAGCCGGGCCGGGAGCTCGTTTATTTGTATCCGGTTTTTCCTTTAATTAACCGTTCCAATATTAATTCGCATGTCGCATAATTGTTGACCGTAAACTCCCCCGCGGCGGTGCTCTCAATCGATACGAAGCACCGCCGCTCCCCGGGGATTCGCGATATGTATTTTCAGAAGCGGCACACCCTCCTTTCCAAACTTTTTGTTTGCACGCGGTGCCTTTCATCGGGGATATTTACCGTTTGATCTTATTATTTCATTCGTCTAAATTTAAACACTTCAGCCCGGTCCACCATCCCCACTCGCCTCTCTCGCATCCACCCCTGTGTTCCTGTGGCCACAAGGCCGCGACTGGTAATTGAATTGGTCGACCTTCGAGTGTCGAATCCCAGCAGAGAGGTAAACGTATTCGTCCGCGACCAGCTTTTCCATTTTATAGTAATCCAATGTGCGGCCCTCTTTCGGGCGGCGAAGGATTTTATGAAATTAATAGAGCCGCGGGCCCCTTATCGCTTATTTCTTGCGTACGTACGTTTCGTTTCTCTGGGGTGGAAACTTTTTGAGTATTTATAAAAGAAGAACTACGAATATGCGGGGAAATTGATTCGCATAGGGGCGTCGTGATGAGAAGTGTGCAGGAAACTAGAGTATTCGTGATACGTATAGATACATATCGGTGGTCGGATAATAGTCATTTTTCATTCCATCTACTCGCGTAGAGGGTAACATTGCCGTATACGGGTGGAAATTTTATTCAAAGCCTCGAAGCACGATGCGTTATTTTCGAACGCTATTAACACCTTGCTGGATGGAAGGTTTGAGTTATCGGAGAAATGGATATTGGACGTTGACTATGGCAAAACATTTTTTCTATATGTTTACTATCGATATAAAATAAATACTCAATTCGATAAGGGAAATATGGTCGAGGAAAAAATCAAATCACATTTTTCTCGTCGTACAAAAATTCCTCCTCGAAGAGGTCGAAACAACGAATCCTGGATCAAAAATGGTCTTAGCTGTCGGGGAAAAAATTCCAAAAAAAAGAAAGATATGGGTATCGAGCGATCGTTGCTTGGAAAATTCGTGACATCGATCAAGACCGCCGAGGAACCGGGCGAGGAAAGGCGAACTAAGCCCTCGAAGAGCAAACCGATTCGTTAACCGCGTTACAGGCTCGCCGGTATAAGCCGGAGCAAACATTGACATGTTCAATCATTTCGATCCCTCCGCCAACCTCGCGGCCAGAGAGAAGGAGGGCGAGCGCGAGAGCGAGAGGGGAAAGGAGTAAGCGAATGAGCGAATAAATGAGCGAGAGGAACGGATAGCGGCTGTGCGAGAGTGCGAGAGAGCGAGAAAGAGACGAGCGAGTGACCGAATGAGCGAACGAGTGAGCGAACGAAAGAGTGAGAGAAAGATGTAGAAGAGTGAGAGAGAGAGAGAGAGAGAGAGAGAGAGAGAGAGAGAGAGAGAGAGAGAGAGAGAGAGAGGGTGTAAGAGAGAGAGAGAGAGAGAGAGAGAGCAAGGGAGGGAAGAAAGGGAGCGAGACGCTGGTATCGTTCGCCATCTGGCCTCCGGAGGGGGCCTCGGCACCAAGGGGTAGAAATTGAAATGAAAACGGGGCGCTACCCCCCGACTATGCGCCTCTCCGGTATGGTTGTCAATGAGGGCTATTAGGGGACGATATGTTTTTCCTCTTCACAGATTTCCACGCGTTGACTTTCCATCCGTCTGTCCGATTCTGCCTCCTCGCTCTTCCTTCCGGTGGCCGCAGAACGGACCTGTCGGTCGCTTCCTTTTTTTGTCGAGAACGCAACAGGGCTTTTTAACGCTGCGACCAGCGCGCAACCATCGATGATCGTCCAATCGCTCCTTTGAATTGGTCGCGTCGAGTTTCGACGATGAAAAAAATATCTAACCTGTCCGGTTAATCCGTCTGGTTAATTCGACTGATTTTCGATGAGAAATGCGAGGAAGATCTCTGCTTGCATTTCTGATAGAACGATTCGGTATGATATCAACGAATCCGAGAATGCAAGACTCCTTCCTAGCTTCTGCTTGGATCATTTTTCAAGTAAATATATATCAATATTAATGATGTATTATAATTTAATCAGACAAGTATTCTATGTATTCGCACCTCTTTGGTACGAAGCGAACGATCCTTCTTGATTTCGAGCGAATTAACGTTATTCTAGCATCGATGCGCATCGATCGGCATGATCATCTCCCTCGGAAATATCTGTTAACGAGGACGTCGGCTCTTTAGCGGACGAAATAATCCTCTTTGGATCATTATTCGGGGGCCACAATGACCGGAAGCTCGAGAAATTCCCTAGGGGGAAAAATGAAAAGTCCCGGGGCTTCGCGGTACGCGAATCGAAACCAAGTGCATGCGCGGCTCCCGCGATCGCAACGAAACCTCTTTCCCCCTTTTTACGGACGAAGCCCGTTCTCGATCAACGGCCTTGCTCGCGCAACCCCTCCTCGAGGAGGGAACAAATAGAACCTGCCGGATATACCATTCCAATATCTCGCTTTGTCGTCGTACGTATCGCCCCTGACTCGACACGGTAGTCGGTCATCTTGATTTTTCTGCCGACGCGCGTCCCTGGACAATCGGATCGGATTTCAAGAATTAGATTTGGAGAATGTATACATTAGGAATGATACGTTAGTTGTGATTAACACTAGAACTACGAAACCAGTTAAAATGACTGGTCGTTTCTTAAAAAAAACCGTAGTGCATTATGAGGATTTTTGAGATATTTCATGATTTTCATGAAGTATTTAGATCACCATTTTGATTAACCGAAATTTCCTCTTACTCTCCCCTTTTTTTAAAGATGTACGTGGTGTTCTAAATATGCCTAGAAAGTGGCTGGTCGTTCTAGCGTTAAAAGTGTGAAAAGTGAGCGCTCGCTAAGACCACATCCACGAGCTGGTCTTACATTTAGAGAATTTACGAAATACACGCATTTCGTTGGTCTGCAATAACATTCGTGAAACCTGCAGTCCCGATTCATCGCCCTTTCCTTTGTCCACGTTGCGCGATCTTCCGGTAGAAAGAGAGGCGAGTAGAATGTTCGTGGGACATCTATTTTTGGACGGAGTCTCGATGGCGGTTCGACGAGCCTCTGGTCGTTCGTATCGAAAAATAGCCGGGCGCTCATAATCGTGCTCGTAAGGGTGCTCGTAGACCGGGCCAGTATGCGAGGGACGAGAGTGGCCCTTATCTCTCCGCGTGAAGAGCTACTCCTGTTTGTATGCGTTTCGAGTTGACACAATGCGGGTACTTTTCGAACTTGACTCTTTCAACCGCCAAGGGCCATTTCGCCCTGGGGATGAGTACTTATATTTCTGCATATGGGTATCGAGGTGCGCGGCGTTCCATATTTACGTCGTGTCGTCCATCCTCGCACGTCGCGTGGATACGCGATGTATTTATCGCATGCGCGATTGAAAAGGAATTATTTAGAGTACACTGTTATCACTGTGAATCTTATACGCTGAGTGTATAGTTTCATAGAATTTATATTACGGAGTTCTCGAAGCGAGTTATCGATGTATAAATCAAATCGACGATTTCGAATATGTCATTGAATTTTTCGAATTTTATCCGTTTAATCATATCGCTTATACGAATTCGGTGGATCTAGTGTCGATAGATGGAATTTTTCAAAAAAACTTTCGACATCGGAGTCAAAGTATTGAGCGCACTTTTCTTTGTTTTACCGTGTGAAACTCGGTTTTAGATGCGATCCTCGTGCGTATGGTCGTTTTGCATCGAAGCTAAAGCTCCATCGTCGAGGATCGTGGACTCGTTCCGACAAAGAGTTCGAAACGTTATAACGATGTTTCGAGCGGTGCTCGGGGCGCTTACTCGAGTGCTTGGCTTAAGAGCGGGTCACGTGTCGACCCGTGTCCACCGGATGTCATGGTTTTGTCGCGTTTAACGCCTCGTCTATGGAGCATTCACTCCGCGGTAAAAGCATGGGCGTTTCCTTTTCCGCCCAAATAATCGGCAACCTGGTTCAGAATTCGTGCCATGAGAAACCAGCGCCCCGATGATCGCGCGCGGAAGGGGGTTCGTTCGACGTGGATCGTTGGTCTTTTGATCATTATATTTCGCGACAGTCGTCATTGTTCGAATCTCGTGTTTTGGGATATGCTTCAAGAGAAAGAAAGAGAATCGACAAGGCTGAGACTAACGTCAATAACACGCCTAATATCTATGCAATAAACCAAATGCATAATAAATACACATTATTACGATACAAGTACGTGCATCATAAAAAGAGTGGGACACTAAAGATCGTCTTCGAAAAATAATTTTCTAACCGGCAAAGGCAGAGAGGATCGCGATTATCATCGACCTTATCTCTTCTCCAATTATCCCTTTTAATTTTGCTTCTCACAAGAGTAACAGCGTCCTGGGCGCGGAGAAGAAAAATCTGGCCGTCCCACAGGTAGGACACTGGGCTGCAATGGGTTGATTCGAAGGGTCACACGGCGGTCCATTAGCCGCCGGTGGTTATTTGCGGATAAACGGATCTTCACGGACGATTACGCGGCGCGGAGCATGGGAACTGGGCTACGGGACGTCTCGATTCACCCATAAATCCACCTGTAATTTGCGATGCGTGCCATGGACGTCCGCGAGGTATTCCTCCGGAATCGTTTGTATTTGTTACGCCTCGCTCGCGGGAGTGCCCTCGGCAAGTATTGTCGTGTAAAACCGTTTTATCGACAATGGAGCCTGACAAAAATGCGAGCCGCCGGCGCTGATCGATCCTGGATCCTCTGTCGAGATTCGCACAACGCGCGGGTGAATCGACAGCGCGATTTGTACCCGCTATCGCTTTGTAGGAACTCTCGGATAGTAAAAATCCGTGAAACATAATCCGCAAAAATCTGTAAAATCTATGAAATCGATGAATTCGCGAGACTACGTTCTTCGTATATATACAACGTTCGTATACGTCAAATATTAGAAACAGGTCATTTTATTCTTCTTTGTTATAACTATGAAATAAGGATCGAAAATTTTAATGCAAGATTCGCGTTAAAATTTTAAACGGATTTATATTTTACTCACGATGATTGTGTCCCTCGCGCAGTCTCTCGTGGAAAGACTTGTTTTGCGACACGAATCCCTTGATTTTGCTAGATATCGAAACGGTCAAGCGAGGATCCGTTCTCATATTTCTCTTTATATAACAATCCAAAATTACTCAAAAGTCCAGGTTAAACCACTCTCGGCGTATAAGACTCTCCATTAAATTCGAATCGTGGAGGGTCGTGCTTCCTCCCGAGGGACTTGATCAATTTTTGCCGGCCTTGCCAGCGGTAACCACGATTGGAACCGCGCGAATCGCGAGCGATCGAGAACTCGAGAATTCGACGAGGGTGAGTCAAAGGCGATCCTCGAATGGAACAACGGCACCGTGCAAGTTGGAGATCGAAGGCGGGAGTCCCTCTTCGCTAGGACGAGAGAGGGAAATAGAGCGGGCGCACAATTACCTTAATGGAGTCGCGGACAACGGCGGGTATTATTGATTCGATGTGTAAACGCGAAGCTGGACTCGTAACTTCCGAACAACGGCCACCCAGGAAAGTGCCTCGACGCTCCTCGCAGCGCAGGCGGCATGAATTTCCTCCCCATGGCCGCCTGAATAATTCCCGGACATTTTTATGCCGACGTTATCGTATAACCGCCGCGGTTTAACAACGTGCGGAACGCGCGAGGCGAGTGCATTGCGAGCGCAGAGGGTGGAAAGTCAGAAGAACGTGAAACCGCGGAAGAACGTGGCTCGAAGCGAACAATTCTGAGCTCTGCTACGCGCAAGAGACTGTCGAGTAAGTACCGTTTGCTCGTTGATCCTAAATCCACGAACTCATTTCGATCAATAGCCTTGATCGATTACGGTAAAAGAAGAAACATCGTCCACGCTACGGTGGTTTAGTGGATAGAGGCTCAGACTGCCACGCAGTAGACCCGGGTTCGAATCCCGATCATCGCCTCTGCTTTTTCTATGCGATATGTATACCGTGGCTCTGGTGGTTCGGAACCCACCTTAAACAGTGGGTCCTGGGCCAAATGACCTTAGCGGTCGGTGCTGAAAAATGAATTTAAAAAAGAAATCTCTGGCTTTTCTATGCCATATGTATGCCGTAGCTCTGGTGGTTCGGAACCCACCTTAAACAGTGGGTCCTGGGCCAACTGACCTTAGCGGTCGGTGCCAAAAAATGAATTAAAAAAAAAAAACATCGTCCACCATAGCCAGTGACATCGATCCGCCGATTTCACTGATCGACGTTGATCAAATTGGTCGGCAGCATCGATCCGTCCGATAGCATCCAGCCGTCGAATTCGATGGCAATGTATCTTCCTTTAGCGATAAGGGTAAGCGTCGGCGGCGTCAATTATTTTCAATTAACGGGCGGGGCCGCGAGGCCTCGAGAGCGGCGCGGGGCTTAGGAATGAACAATCCACTCATCAGGGCCGCCACGTGCGTCGCACGTGCCAGGAGCGTGCCAGGACAACTGGTGCCCCGCCGTTTCTGGCACCATGTGCGCCAATGAATATGCACGCTCGCATCCACGCCACCGAGAAATTCGCTCCTAGCGCCCCGACACCCTTCGTACCTCGCCTTCTCTTTCTCCTTCCGTCGTTCGTGTCACTTTCGGCACCGACTTGCCCTCGGGCACGCTGTTTTCACGCTGAAACTGAAGGATCGATCGGTCGTTTTTTTTGAGAGAAATTCTCTAACCGGAGAAGCATTTTTTGTGGCTTTACGTGATTTTATTACAGCGCAGAGATGATCGTGTCGATTTGTTGTCAAACTGCAATTTTGGAAATAGATGAGTTGCTGTTAGCGTTGGTTGGACATAAATGTCTTGTTTTTATAATAATAACGGTTCTTTTTTTTTTGTAATTGGATTTATATCGCTTTAAAACGGTGGCTTATATCTTGGCTATAAGGTATAAACACGGTTATATCGTGTCGAAATTTTATAACCGTGTTTTGTTTGTATCTTCTTTAGATTGCATTGCAGTAGGTATCGATAATCAGCTGATCGTTGTAACTGTCTGTAGATACATCAGCGTGGCGATTGTGCGTAGCCAAAGGGCTCTGGACCTGAGTACGAAAGATTAAATAAAGTCGGATCATCGATGGAAGGGACGAGTTGCGCGGTACTTCGCTTTTGAAATTGACGAGAGGACACGATGTTTCGAGGATAAACAACTCGAGATGCAACTTCTAAGCGGCTATGACAATGGCATTGTAGGATCGACCAACTGCCGAGCCTAACGCAACGCGAGTATCTTTTAACGACATATGGGATGCAGTCGATGGTAGCTCGATGTCTCTGTCTCCCACTTGAATGCACTTCGATGGATACTTCAAACCGATCATCGACGAATGATTCTAATTTCCTCTCTCCCACGTTTCTTCAAAGACGAAGGAACGTTCGAGAAGGAGAGTAACGTTTGCTGGTTTTGCTTACTTCGTTTTTCGGCATAGACTTCCATGACGGTTCGTTTAGTATTCAATGTTAAGCCTGTAATAAATACCAACGGTTTATTACCAGGAGTGTAATCGTACGATATAGTAAACACTGAGTAACGTTTAATAGTAGATTTTCCTAGAATAAAAATCGTGTTTTGGATTAAAATCTTGTCCTCCCTGTCGGATACTTTGATGAACGCAAGAAACCATATCGTTAAGTTCGTTTGGTCGATGTTATCGACGTCGGATACATTTATCCGCGTTTAATCGTGGCTGAAACGATACTTAACGCAAGAGGCGGTAGTGGAAGAATGGTAAATGAAGGGCGAGAAAAAAGTAAAATCAGAAGAGACTCACGTTCGTCCTTGATCGGAAAACAGCTTGGTGTTTCAATCTTCCGTTCTAAAACAAAAGGAAAAGACATAAACGAATTTGGATTGGTAAAGTAAATAAGGTGGAAAAAATAAAAGAGATAAATAAGAGTGACGGTCTTAAAAATTAAAATCATGAAGAATAAATGAGTATGAGGAGAATAAAGACGAAGAGGGGACTTGGAAGAGGGGAATGCAAAATCAGAATTCGAAAATGCAGAAGCGCTGCCCGATTACGATGAGTATCCGCCGTTTCGATGAAAAAAACCCAAAGTCTAACAAATTTATTTCAATGTACAATATTGTTATATTTAATATGTAGACTGCGAGTGTCTGAATATATAAAAACCTTTTTTATAATATTTCTATGGCCCGCGTTCTTATCTTCTGCATTATAAAAACCGTATTTTTAGATCGAAAGACTTTTTGGTAATGTCACGTTTATTATACGTATTTAGAGGTCAATTATTCTCTACGGTCTTTTCAACATCAAATTTTTCGCCGATCTCTTATCATCGTCCGCTTCTTTTCTTTGTTTAGACGCGTTTTAGTTTTCACCGGAAGATTCGATGGCGTCGTCACAACGACTGCCTTATCTGCCTGCAAACGCCGTAACGTTTTTATAGGACATTGTGTCACCGGCGTTTCAACCTGCCGGCAACTTTTCTGATGCCGTGATCATAAATTATTTAGGATAGGCGCTCGCGCTGATGTTCCCACTCCTCGACCATAAACAGGATCGCGCTCCTACGCGAAAAGGATGCGAAGAGATAAACGTGAAAGAAAAATGTGCCTCGAATATCGCGCGCTAATCGCGTAATCGTTACGTACGAGTGGAAAACATACTGCATTTATATTCTTTTATGAATATCGTTCAGCGCAAATATCACTACCGAATAGGGTTTGCCTTCCAAGTCGAAAAAAAAAGACAAAGTAGTTATTTCTTACCACTATGAGCGTATAAAACCTTTAAAATACACTCCGTAAAATCGTCTTCTATATTCCTCAAATTTCATCGACGATCCGAGAAAGAATATTAACTTCTCTCCCTCATCTAAGTACAATATATACCCAGCACAATTTCATGCTTGGACAAAGATCATCGAGTTAAAACTCGGACCTTCGATCAAAACGCTCCACCAGGGTAAAACACACAGCATCGCCCAGGTGCCCAATTAAATCCCGTTTGTCGCGCAACAATCCAATGTGTTTTCAAGCAGCGGTTAATGAAGCACGATCTTAGGTCGGCTCCCCATTGATTCCTCCGCGTAGCTGCTACCCAACAGAATGTACGCCGATGGTGGCGTATAGAGCGCAGTTGGGAGCTAATTTTGAGCAGTCAAGACATGCCGGGTGCACAATGGACGTGTGATCGGCGCACGGCCGCTGGATGCACGGCGTACAATCTCATACGCGCTAATCAGCGTGTACATATGTGCGTGTAGGTATATACGCACGTACATGCGTCTAACCGTGACCAAATGTCACTCGGTGTCCATCACGGGACACGTCTCCGGTGTCCATTATGGCGAACCGATGTGGGTTGCATTCAGGAGCGCTCGCAAACTGCGAGACGCATGGCCGTTTGTACGCAGATCATTGCGAGCGTTAACATAAACGTGTGTCCATAAAGTCGTAAGAAGCGTGAAGTACAAGAGGTTCGCATCTGGCGAAACTTTTGTAAAACGTTGTTTTTTTTTTTTCAATCCTACGAGGAAGGAACGATGTAAGAGATTAACGCTTGAGGAAACGTGATATAATATCGTCGATGCGCGAAAATATAATATCGGGGATTATATCGGAATATTTCCGCGAGAGACTAAGCTTTCTATCGTTCAATATATATTTAACTTATGCTGAAATACACATACATACATATATCCATTAATATATACGGATTAAAAAATGCAATTTTCCTACATATACTCTGACGAGCAATGCACATGTATGTACACTTAATAATTAGAATGCGTAAAATCCAATCATAATCGCTCGTCAAGACCACATCGACGATTGTTACTTAATTCATCGAGCAAGATGATTAGGAGTGGCGTGTCATAACAATAAAATCCACAAACCGTCCTCGATCTCGATCGTGCTCGATCCGATCTGCTGGCCCGGTCGTTTTCCAAGAGTAGCCAAACGATCAGCGGCGCATTACAATGGCGGCATTTGCATGGAATCGTAACGTTGTGCAAACGTGGTTTAAACGACGTTTAGTTCCCATCGAGGGCCACTTAATCTCCGATCGCGCAAACTCGGCCAACAATGGGTTCTGCGGGGGGAAAGACGCGTGTCGCACTCGGCGGGCGTATGTGATTACGGCCAACAAACCACCCTGCGGCCACGAGAGTCGCGTGGCGCGGCGAGAGCCGGCGAAACACGAGCCTGGGCGAAAAACCGAGCCGATCTCTCGAGGCCCGCCCACAAGGAAAACAACCCCGAGTCACGGGTTCCCACGTGCTCGATCGAGAATCGTCGTGGAAAAACCATTCTGGATGTATTACGGGCGTGGAAGAGAGATCTATTATTTCCCGACATAACCGACCTTTATTTCAATTTCGATATCGCCGGGGTAGCCGAGATTATTCGATATCGAGTAAATCGAAAACGCCTCCTTCGTGTATTAAGCGTATGGAGCGGAAATCTATTTTGCGGTATAACCAACGCTCGTTTCGGCTCTGCAATCGTACGAGAATTTGCGATAATTAGGCCAGTGATTCGTAGGAAATAATCGAAAGTGCATTATTGACGTAATACGCGCGTGGAGAGTAAATACGTTGTTTTGCATTGTGGGCAAAATTTATTTTTGTTTTATTCTCTTTATCGGTGAGTTTGAAATGTTCTTGCACCGTGGACTGGGTAAATGCGAGTTTGTTTGATGATTCGATAAACCGTATTGACGAAACAATTTTGACGTACCGTTAGTGTAACGAAAAAAAATTCACTATTCTGTGATACGGCGTAAAAGTTTGTTCCGCTCTGGTCTACTCACCGATGTATTTTAAATGCTCGTTCTTGAGCATTCGTCTTCTAGGACGTCGAGCAAAGCTATATCGCTTTCTTGAATCGTGATAAAACTTTAATCTGGTAGTGGCAAAAATGGTCTCGAGTAATGTTCCGCTTTTTCGCCGGTGAATGTAGAGGAAGAAAATACAAAGTTCGAGTTACGAGACGAACGAGTTTTTCTCGACGATCGAAATAGAGAAAAGGCGATGAAAAATGCACGAGGTTACTTTGCATTTAAAACAATTTTGCATTTTTTCGTTCAGAATATTTTTGCAGTATTAACGTTGCGCAGTTTGGTGCTAAGAATAAAATACGACGGCGGTATTAATGTTAAGGTGAGAAATGAATTTTTTTCTCAAGAAAATCTTGAGGTAAAAATACTTTACCACCACCCTTAATGAGCTAAAAATATTATGTTTCAACTTCGTATGTGACCCAACCTTTCGGCTGGGTTCCAAAAAAATTAGTCTTACAGACTCATCGATTGTTCCCCTCCACGGAAATCTTTAGTAAAAGGCGAAAGATTTATACGTGTATTGAAGGGAAACCAGAGTGACGTACCTCTCAAGAAAGGTGCGCTATACCCTGCAAGCGGTGAATTTTTACCTGCGAGAAAATTCTCCCCCTGGTGTTGATTTTGAAAAGTAAAATAAAAAAAGAACCCCCGAGTGGTTGCATCTTCGCGCGTTTCAAAAGGTAACGATTGGAAAACATCCATTAATCGGATTGAAGTGGTATAAAATGTAAACAGAATACCACATTATAATATAACAATGCCGATAAATTATTGTCGCTTTTCGAAAGTTGTATAAATACGATGCAAGCTTGAGTTCGTTACACAATGCGGGTTGGAAAATGTTTGAAGCCGATCGTAACGATAAGGTAATCTGCGGCGTTATAAGAATCGTATCTCGATGTAGATACGGATAGTTGTGTCGCAAAACGCATTATTTGGTTTGCGCTATTTCAAAATTCGATCGATCGTCGAGACCGGTTTCTCTACGATATTCACGCATATGGCCTTCGCGACCAAAGAGCACTCGTAGTTCTTTTATTAGACAAACGCGCAAAATATATAATATCAACAATATATAAATAAATAAAGGAGGACAGTAGCTTTTTCTTTCTCACCCATTTTCCTCCAAAAAATACCAATCCGAAGGTGTCATAATTGTGTGACGACGAAAGGATTTCTATTCGTCGATTTTTGATTAGTAAAAATCGATCAGCACGTGGACTGAAAACGAATAAATCCGGAAGACACATCGAAAGTGTTCGTTTGGCATTCAACGCATCTCGACGATTTCCACGCCAGAATCCGCGGCTTCTGCGCCGATCCGTGAAGCCGCTTACGAAATTTGTTTGCATTCTTTCCCGGGTATCCGTGTGTGTGCGAGAAAAACGTCGGAACGAAAATCCTAATCTTATCGGCGGCCGTCCACTTTGGACCGTCAGCCGAATCGATGACATATCATAGTGGCTCTTATCTTTGCAGCAACTCGACAGCGCCGGATTAAGATGTTCCAGCTACCGTCAGGGCTTCGCCAAAGGAGGTCGAGTCTCGTTATCGGTCGTAGAAAAAATATTTTGATCCCACGCCTACGGCGTCTGACACCTGAACGATACTATTAGCGTTCATCAAAGTTGAAGCGTTAAACCCGTTGCTTCGTAAAATAATTATGTTTTTCATAAATCATCCGATTGCGTCGATAAAGCGTATAAAATTCCAGCATTCTACATAATTGGTTATTTTATAGAACAACGATTGCCCTGTCGTTAAACGCTCGTGAAGTTGGAGAATATTAGAATTGACACGGATGCTCTTATGAACATGTAAAACGAGTTCTCAACCATTAACCGTCTCCAGCTGTTTTTCAAACGCGTATTTATTTATTTAAATCGGGTATCTTCCCGTCTAGGATTTTTGGATCGTCGTAGATCGATGCAGTTTCGCGTAACCGCCTAGCAAACCGCGCTTACTCTCACGCCCTTCTCTTTACCATTTTATAATGTATTATTAGCATAATGGAAAGGGGAGATAGAGTTAAAACCGATCGATTCGGCACGTCAATATTTAATAACTCGCTCGGCGTAAATTTTTGCTCGATAACTTAGCACCTAAATGCTCATCGTTAATAATCGTAAGTATCATCAATAACAATTCGTTCGTTATTTATCGTGAAAGTTTTATCATTGTTCGTACCAAGTTCATTATTACCGAATATCTATACACCTTACTAAGGTTTTCGCAAATATACGATCAACATATGCGTATTCTTATAAATATTATATAAATCGACGAATATAAAAAGAAGAAAATACAGCACTGTCGTACTCAATTCGACATTAAAACGTACTTTCACAGTCCAAATACGCGGAAGGTTTTTAAGGCACTCCCACAGGTCATCGCGCATCGCGCCAGGAGCCTTCGTTCTCTCACGAATATTCCAGTATAAAAACACTATCATTAGCTGGGTGGCGGTGAGGAAAAAAACGCAACTATCGATCAAACCTCGAATTCGAAACGCCCGGCCGGAAGCGGCTGGACTTGGACGAAGGAGAAAAAAGTCCTAATGCTATAATGCCCGCGGGGCGAAGCCGGTAACTCGATGCCAGGACGCGGCGCGTGCCCGAAGGACCCACGAATACTTTTCTACCTTTCCCAGGACGACTCTTCCTACGTTATTTGCCACCCCTTCCCCTCCAACGCGACATTTTATCGCCGTGTTAACGCGCTTCTCGCTCGATTCGAATTTCATCCCTTCCTCCATATCCGAAGAAATTCTTGCGTCGCACGCTGCTCCAAATTAGGAAGGAAATAAACTAAATATATGCGCGCATCTTCGAATATCGTATCGTACCTAAAAGAAAATCCAGATCCCTCCACGGTACGGAGTCTATCGGAAGCCATTGAAGAACAGTACAATGACATCCTACCTACGTATTCCTCCTCCAAGATAAATCTCCATATGGAACAAAAAAAACTGCCACGCCGAATCCTTCAATTCCACGAGACAATATCGTATTCCTCTCATTGGCCAAGGAATTCAGGTCTACCCCCATGGAATTCCGGCAGTTACTCAAAAGTAATGCGGGCCGGCTGACGTCGATAAAAGGACGATAGGGCGGGCCAATAATTTAGACTTATAGAGACGAGAAGTAGCCATAACGGGTCGATAACCGGCGTTTAACCGCGTTACCGGGCCGATATATCAAACCGAGTGGTCGCTCGGGGCGAAGTCGTGGCGAGAAAACGAGGAGAAGGAAGGGTGGAGGAACTTTCGATGCTCGGTCGGCGCAGGAGAAGAAAAAAAATGGGAGAAACCGCCGGGACCGCAGGAACTTTCGAGTTGGAAAGCAATTTCTCCTCCCCCGCCCCCGCCCCCTCCCCCTCCCTGCGAATCCTGTGAGTTTTTCGCCGGCGGAAACGCAGGTGGAAAACAAAAAAAAGCGGTATCGCGATAGAAAAAGGGGATTGCCGGCTTTTTATTTCACCGAGATACTTAGGGTGGCGCGCGGCATAATCGATGTACGCCAAGGATCGCAGTCAAGGGCCGCGGATTTGCTTCGAGGCTAACGTTCGGAAGCAAATGTTGATTTGTACGAGGATAATATTTTGGACGATCATTAGCGAGGATTATACTTTTTTTTTATCATATGGATATGTACCACTGTGCGCGCTCTCGGGTATAGACGTAATCGATGCGTTTTTATATGCAGATTGGATTGTATATGGAGGTAATAATATTGTTATACATTCGATCAGGAATCTGCAGATGGCGAATAATATACCCGAAAGAATGTTGAAGAATCTTGAATTTTATATCGTTGTTAGATAAAAGTATACTTTGTAATACTGTGTCTCGTCAGTTCTCGATGATTCGAGAGGAAATTTGTATCGTTTAAGGTTAAAATCTAGCTTCCATCCAGCCGCAAACTTTTTCCCTTTTTCGCCGCAGCACGGTAGATGAGTTTAAAGCGAAAGACAAATTAACCTCGTGGGCGTCCTGTGTGGGGATAACGAAGGAGAAAAAATGTGGCAAGGACAGAGCGAGAGCTCGGTGGATGTCGTAAAATGGCGCGAGGAATTTAAGCCCCGGGAGAAAAGCTTCTTCCATCCGAGTAATGCGATCAAGGCGTCCAATCATCGGCTTTGGCTACTTCGGTGCGGAAAAACACTTTTATCGGATACACCTACGCACACCCGCACGCTCCTCGATTCTTAGACAATACCTCAGACCTGCTTATCGTGACAAACAATTCTGCCGCGTACACGCGCACTCGAACTTTCGGGCCTAAATTCGACTATGGTCGTTATAAGATCCTGTACACGCGCTGTACGATATTAATGTATTAATAAATCTGGCTAATGATCTTCTGCATCACACTAATTTTGCTTTCTTCCGAGGAAGAGTATATTTTTATATAATAGGATCGCATACGGTTTTCATGTAGGATCGTGTGTTCCTATAGGGTAGATACATACATTAATAATTATTTTATAATTATTTATGATCACGTAACAAAGATCCAAACATACGCGATCTACGAGATAAGGCGAGGCATTAATTTATGATCCTTGCAAATCGATAGATCGGCGCGCGTGAGAGAAACGAGAGATACGCGAGCTCCTCGAGAATCTTAAGGTCGAGTCGGCTTTTTGAAGGCGGCAAAGCCGATCCGGCCTGCGCAACAAAGGTACGAAACTTCGTCCCCGTTTCACCAGAGGCTTTTCCATCCTTGCACGTGAATACCACGCGGCTCGTAACCAGCCGCCATTTTCTTTTCACCCCCGTCCCGTCCAACCCTCATTCGCCATGAGCCGGCGTTTCCTATGGTTACCATTTGCTCGGGGGATACTTGACATCCTCATTGGAGCTTTCCACTCCTTGTCAAACCACGGCTCTCCTCGTTTTCCTATCTCGAACTTTTAATCTCCCCCTTTTCCCCTCCGCCACCCTCCCTCCCACCCTCCCTCGACAGTCCTCCTCGGGTTTTATCCGCCTAGGATTTAATCGCGCAACACCGCACCGTGACTAAATTTTTCCAAAGTCATGGTGAAAAGTCGAAAAAGCTCGTTTGAAGTTTTCCTTTTAGACCTGAAATCACACCTGAAGGATTCGATTACCTCTAGTGTTTTCGATAGGGTGACTTACCGACGGATAATTCGTTGAAAATCCAAGTGAAATTGGATAAATGTTTTGGATCGAGATCGGATTAATTCGTTGAAATCGGATTGAGAAGTTTGATAAGCTCATAATCGTCCGGATGTAATAGTGTAATATCGTTTATCAAAGAAATAATCCACGAGCGTGCGTGGAATATATATTATACCTAACGTAACGCAACAATGCGCCATGCTACGGCTGTAAATATACCTACCATTAATCGCTCTGAACACAAATGTATACTCTCGTGCGTACAGCCGAGCAGTGTAAATTTGCGATTCCAATTTTGTCGCTCTTGCAACCTACGCTGCAGAATATTGACGAATAATGAGTAACGGCCGGCCAGAATTATGATGGACCGCGCTGCAAATTGCGTTGGTCGAAAAGAAATCCTTTCCGTACACCATGAATTATATATATCCGTATAAATTTCACACACTATGCTCTTGCCACACTATCGAGATAAATAAATAACAAATCTTCGTTAGGAAATCTTGCTTTTGCATAATTCTTCGTGAATTTAAACATTTAAAAATATCGATACATTTACCCATTTGAATCCTCCATCGCGAATTTAGATCGAACAATATTTATAAACATATTACCTAATCCCGCAGTTCATCGAAGAGATCATCGCCAATATCTTCCCCTTACGATCCATTCAAAAAGATATCTGAACAGTATAACGAACATCATGACTCGACGAATCGATGCCTCTCGAATACGCGACAACCTTGAAGCGCGCAGTGACGGTGCATGAAAACGAATGCTTTAACAATAAATTAGCGCGACACCTCTTACGAAACAAAGATAATCGCGTATAAATATCACGAGTCCTTCGATGGAAAACAACGAAACACCTTTCGACCGTGCAAAGTACCGGCGCCCTGTTAAATCTGGCTCCGCGTTAAACGAGGGAGAAACGGAGTCGGTTTGGCGCGATTCAAAGGCGAACCGGAAGTGGCCCCGAAGCGGAAGGTCCTCGGTCGTGCACGAATTCGAGTTTAGATTTAGGTTTAGATTTAAGCTCATCCGGCGTCCTGCCCGTGGCAATAGCGTATCGATTGTGGGGCGGCCGAGCCTCCGAACACATTACATGATTAAACCGCCCCAATGGCATAGCAACCGGCCGTGCAGCACTTACCTTATTAAAATATCCGCCACCCTCGCCGCGCCCTTTTAACAAAACCTTTGCGCGGGGCCGCGGATTACCGCCCTTTATTATCCGGCAACGCTTAACCGGCTGTCTTAAAGTGTTGCCCGGATTCATTAGTGTCCCTGGAACGAGTCGCGTTTAAAACTCACCCCTGACTTCTGCCCAAAAATACGATGCTCCTTACTCCACTTTTGCACGCTCCCTTTTTACGCGATTTTGAAGTAACGCGCTCGAAGAGCGGAATCGTTTTTGCTTTTTTTTTTTTTTTCTACCGTTGAAGGAAATAAACCGTGGAAAAGGAGGAAGGTGGTCCTGTTCTTGGATCGTTTTACTTTAAAATCTTGCGGAGTGAAAGCGTTAGGTGCACGCGTATGAGTGTTTTCTTGGTACGTGTATGTAATGTGAAACTCGTGGAAAGAAATTTTATATATTGAACAGGCTTCGTATCGGTGGCAAAACGTTGGTACTGAATTGCGAGTCGGTTTTGATTTTTCATTTAGGGTTCGACATTCAGTATGGATGCTATACTCGTCGGGATTAATAAAGGCAAATAGTTAATCGCGATATCTCCTCGAAAAAAAAAAAAAATGCTCGCGCAAAGTATTCCATCGTTTTTAAATATTTTTTTTAATATTTGCTGACCTGGTCGTATTGTTGTACAGTTTTGACCTGTTTAAAAGTTGTATGCGGTGTCAAATGAGAGTGACTGATATTTTAGAGGTACTTTGAAAAATGAAAAAGATGGTTGCCACTGTATGGAATGCGGCAATACCAAAGGTTGTGCTTTTTGTCGTCGAAAGTATGCGAAAAAAAAAGAGGAGGACCGTTTGACGTTGAGAATTATACGAGTTAGAAAAGATAAACCTTGCACGAAGGTTTCGAGCTTTTGCTAAATAATAAGTGTTCTAATGACCTTCTATGCACTTATCTATCGGACTCCTCTTGCGGGTACGCACATTATTTATATATTCTTATTAGGCGATATTATATCTTATCGAGGATCGTATTTTCTTTCATCCTGATAAAAATACACGTGCCGAACCGAGGTTTATTCTAGAAGGATCGCAGAGTCGGCATTAGCGCGGATCGGATATGAATTAAAAGTAAGCCAATAAAACGCAGTGATGCTTCTGCGATCGACCGTGTGCGGCTAACCGTAGCCGCTAACACGCGTATCTTCGAGTTGCAGTCATACATAATTGAGGAGACCTTCGACCTTGCTCCTCTCGTGAAAATCCAGGAGATGAATAATCCAGAGCACCGGTCGTTGCGCTATTTGCGAATGCATAGGAGAAAGGAGAGGAAAAGGGTGGTTACAGGGTTACGAAAGAAAAAGAAAAGTACGCGGAAAGTCCGATAAAAAAACTTAGAAGAGCAGGAAATTTTAATGTCGCGAAGAGAAAATAAATATCCCTATAAAAAGCAATGACAATACTTATCGATAGTACTGATGCTTTGTCGGATAGAAATATCGGTACGTTTTTTTTTTTTTACGAAAACGGGAAAACTGCGCTATATGTGCATGCATGCTTTTTAAAAAACATTTTTTCTAAATAGCACACGTATCAAATATTGTGCTGTAAATCTCATTTGCAGTATTCCTGAAGAGCGCGAATAATTCCGCGCAAAGGAGATACAGATTATATAGGTCAGATATGTGACAGAATTTCTAATGCGTGGTTCGCGAAAATCAAATGAAACGAAGGTTCACGAAGGCGGTAATACGTACACGCGAGGCGAGCATGTCCATAAATAGGGGGAGCATAAAAATATGGGGAGATTGATATCGTACACTGTACTGCATGACACCTCAGAGTACAAAGGGTTCCACAAACAGTCGGACTGTCGGGGCATCCCAAAGCAAATTTGTTGACGAAATTTCGCGTGATAACAAATCCGCGACCGTTAATAATCGACGCAAACAATTGTGGTAAGATAAAATTCACGCGGTACTGCGAAAATGCATAGAAATTTACAAACTAGGCGAATAGTATAAGTAGGGCAAATTTAAGGATCGGTAAAATCCTCGAGATAAATTTTGCGCCTAGCATGATTTGCAAGCATACAAACGCAGGTATTATTCGAGCAAGCAAGGTACGAAAGAACGCAAATGTGCTTGTGGAACGAATACGTGCCTTCGTGTAAATACATTAGACCGCTTAGCAGGAGGAATGCGAACAATCGTAACGAAAGGAAAACCGATGTGGCCTACATACATAAGTACATATTACGGCCGAAAGCACCTTTTCGTAAGCACTCGTGTAATCCGCACTTTCGTGATTCTGGAACGTTTGCGTGAGTTACAGGGCATTTGCACCCCTTTTCGGCCAGGATGCGTGAAAGTAAAGCGATTTCGTGGCACGTAAAGACAAGCCACGTGTAAGCCATGTGCGAGGAGAGGCAATCAAAGCTTTGCCAGGGTCGAGTTGCACTTACGATTTTGGTTGCGTCCAACCGATGTAAATAAAAAAACTTCCGCGATTGCGAATACTCGCAGAGGGGGACGTTAATTTGCAGATAAGGCTGCTTTTATTTCTGCTCGAGTATTGTTGATATATCGTGGTTTCGGAGATTCGATGGAAAAGCAAGTTTATCGCACTTGTGTGATATTACCGCTATATTGGATATACGTTTATTATTATTCTTGATTTTAGGTAAACGATATTTTTATCGTGGAACGTTTAACGCGATAGTTAAACGTTTGACTCATCGTTGAGAAGGTTTTATTCGAGGAAACGTTGTTTTTACTTATCTGAACTATCGATAAGCAAGAAAACATTTCTTAGAAAATTATAATTACCTTACCAGGGTACGCGAATGGTGTAACGTAACTTACCGCATTGCGAGAGATTTCCTTTAAAACATTCGATAATGGACAATTATAAATAACGAATAATTAAAATAACGATTTGGATCGTAGTTTGTCCGCGTATTTCTTTACACGAATATTCGGGGCTTGACCCGCGAACAGCCGAATTTATCTCAGGTAGCGAGGGAAAATAGTGAATGTGATCGTTATATAAAAACTGGCGGCAATATCTCGCGCGCCTAAAGTCGAGTCGTTAGATGTAGAGTAACGATAGCGCGATACGAAATATTCCACGACGTTTCTAGCAGCTGCGCCACCCGCAGCAATCGCTTAAAATCTCGATAGACGAGATTAACCCATTCGATCGAAATAACGCTCTAACTTTGTGACGGATAAGTTAAAACCGCGCATCCACGAATAGAGCCCGAGGCACTCGTTTAGCCTGGTATCGCCATAAGTCTATTACTATAAGCGTATTAACCGCTATGATAGACAAAATTGGGAACTCGAGATTTCTCCGTCGAAATTCAAAAACAACCGCGAGTTTACAGCGAGTATAAAAGGAATAAGAATTCAATTTGTCGTTACCTCGAGCTTCGAAATACTCCGTTGCTCGAATATTCAAAGACCCAAGAATGTGCCCGACGTCGTCGATGGGATAGTCCGCGAAATAGACGTTCTCCAAAGAAATTCTCGTTTCCAAACTTACCACAGACAAGGAAGCCAATTAGATTATCCGCTCAATTGCATCGATCACAGATTAAACCGAGAAATCGTATCGTCCAGATGTAGTGCGGCGATAAAGGAGATCGATAATTTGAGACGGTGTTAAAGTGCCTCGCGGTTAAACAACGAATTACACGCTCCAGATCGTCGCTCGAAATGCTGGCAAACGGAGGATTAGAGAGCAGGTGTCCCAAACTGGAGAAAACGGCGAATCGACAAGCGAAGGTGCAAGTGTCATAAAAACCACATTAGAAAACTTATTTCTACATTTACTCGCGGATATTAATTTATTAATCTACTTCGACCTTTCGTTGATACGTAATTCGTTTGCGTTTAAAATAGTTCAAAATAACCAAGCAGACTGAACTTGTACGCACTCTGAAATGACTTCGAAATTCACGTGTACACTTATACATAAAAAGAAAGGAGGAATAATTTTTTGATTCACATTCATTTCTAAATTCCATCGCAAATTCCATAATCAATTTGAAAGGAAGCACGTAGGCTGTAATAATGAAAATAGATGCGGTAACGATTGCATTTTCCGTACAAGGCGAAAAATAATGGAACAGCGTCATTATGCCGACAATTGTGTCTCCGGAGAAGACGCTAATCTAATCGATCGCTCGGATCGGGCAGCTTATCGAAAAGGCAGTCGCCGTTCGCTTAATGTGGCACAAAAATTTTAACCCGACCCGATATTACGAGAACTCGCGATAGCGACACGAGTTATCTCGCGGACACTTCGTGAATCCACGGTGGCAATTGTAACGCGACGCTTCCGAGTTCTTCTGCATTCTTGAACAATTTTCGCCCCCGGTTTGGATTCCGGTTTAGATCGATCAAGACTCCAATAAGCCGAGCTCGCTGGAGAATAGTTATAAATTATAAATTATAAAACAACGTTCTTTATCGATCGATTGTTAGATCAAGGGCAATAGTCATTGTGGTGAATTGTAATTTAACGAGGAAATCAAACATACCCGATTGAAAATTCAACTCGCTTCAACGCCTTTCTTATTCATAGACATTTGTCGATTCAGTGTTAATCGCGAGTCGCGTCGTTTCAATCGAATTTGAAATTACCTCGCGATTTGCGTTAATCATGGCGATAGTTTCGTTTAACTCCAGAGTTATTATCGTATCGCTGAGTACCTCCTGAAGTGTATCTCGCACCGACGCGAGTTCCATTTAACCCACGGACTGTCGCGCTGTATCGCATTTCGGGACGTTAATGATTAATTAAAATCGCGATGCCTCGAAATTCCTACTTCCATCGCGCGCAATCTTATCCGGGTTATTTAGACGATTATACATGTTTAATGTCACGCGGAAAATAGCGTACTGTAATACCGTTTCGATATTCGTCCGCTATTATTGGATAGTCAATTTTACGCAAATACTTGTCCTTTATGAACGATGGATGACGAGGAGAATTCGAAGCAAATCGCGATACGCGCTAAACTTTTTTTTTACATTTTTAAACATAAGTTGAGTTTACCCCGTTTGCGTGCAATCGATAAAGTATTTGCCAAAAAATGTTTATAATCAAACACAATGAAGCGAAATAATTACCATTGGATTTTACATTTTTTTTTTTCATATATTTGATATTATCGTACTGGCAGTGAAATAAAAAACGAATTAACATTTTCTTAAAATACTTTTGTGCCATACGTGCTCGTAAAAGGGATACGAGATATTTTTTTCAAAATTCATATCAGGTGCCAAATTACAAAGAGTTATCGTCTTCCGTTTGAAGAGACCGACGAAAAAAGTAATTGAGCATGACCTAAACAGGAATTAGAGTCACGGATAAGAGATTACTTCTCACAAACTGGGGCAAAAGGAATAAAAATCGAGCTGCGAACGCAAAGTTGGTCACTGTAGACTCAGCCTCGGGCCGATAAGTCGATCGTGTAACTAAAAAACCGACGGGCTGCGAAAACAACGTATATCTACGGATTGTGCACCATTCCGCCGAGATATTGATAAATCGTTGCATTTTTTGGGTTTCGAAACGAATTCGCTCGTTTTTTCAACCGCCCGGCCCCCGAGCAAAGCGATGCAATACGAGCAGCGCGCTTATTTATTTTACCAAACAAGATCCTCGAAGTTCGAACAACGAACAACGAACAACGAATGTAATCGCGGCTGATTTACGCCATCGAGCTCCAATTACGAAGTAGGAAAGCGCGCGCGAATTAAATGGCTCGCGAAGCCGGGGGGGAACAAATTAATTTTAAACGGAGCACCGACTTTGCCGTAACATCATCGCGCGACCGACGCAAATTGGCCGTCGACGCGCTACAACGAACGATACAATCGTCGAGGCGCGTTTCAGCGGTGATGCATAAAAACATTGGTTATTCCGATCGCAGGCACAGAGGAGACAATCGTAAAACACAATATCCTTAGAATCAATAAGCGCATCGCTGAAACTCCTCACTTTCTCAAAGTTCGCCAAATGTCGATTATATCGACGCAACGAAACCAAACATACACCGATCATTAAAAACTTTCTCACTCACCACTTGGCAAACTTCGCTTACTTATCATACTTCACACGCCGTTAATAAAGCTTCAAACTTCAAAGCCCAACGCACAGTATCGTTCGAATGATTCCAAATCAATACGAAAACGACTCGTGAAAAAATTCTCCATCGGTTCCACACACCGAGTGCATCATAGATTACCAGAAACAACACGGATGCTTCCGTCCAACCATTAAAGATCACAGCCACTGGCACTGGCTTTCAAGCGTGGGCCATGATCCGCGGACATCCGACACTCCGAGCAAGTACAACCAAAGGGGGTTCCTACCTTCCAAGTTCTTGTTCCTAGCGAGGAGCGCCAGGAGGACGTCCTGGTTGGGCGCCGCCTCCGCGAGGTCTCCTGGGTCCTGGTGCGCCGGCGGCAGACTGGGTCCCAGGGTGGGGCCCAGGGTGGGGCCCAAGGTGGGGCCCAGGGTCGGCAGGGCGCCCGGCGGCGGACGCGGCATCATCCCTGGCGGCAGGGCCAGGCCGGCTGTCGCGTGGTGCAGCGGATTGTGCGGCGGCGTCGGCAGCGCCGCGACGGGCTGCACCGCCGCGGACATGGACAGGTCGACGCCACCCAACAATACCGGACGACAGCCGCCCGGGGCCGGTCCGCTGCTCACCGCCGGGAGGATACCGCCGCCCCCCGGCAGTGGTGCGTACGGCAGGTACAGCTCCAGTATAAGAACGGCTACGACCGGCCCCCGAGGTGCCGTTAGCTCGCCCTAAGAAAACCTGCGAGAGGAATGCGGCTCTGATTGGTCGCTCGAAAACCGCGATATTTTCTTCGCGCGTGATTTTCGGCTCGCTCTATTATTCGCGCGCGCTAATTGGTCCGCGCGAGAAGCCCGACGAGTGAGAGCCCTCGAGAGCGAGGGAGATGGCGCGAAGGGAGCGAAGAGACTCGAAGCATTGGCACCGAAGGATCGTGGGATGTGGGATGTGGGATGTGGGATGCGTTTGCTGGATCCTCCGCAGCTCCGTCGAGTTAACGCCGACTTTGGTCGTTCCGCGATCGTTAGGTTGACGGTCCAAGCGCGAGGATTGGGCGAGCGTGGATGGCGAGGAAGTTTCGCGATCTGTGCCGTCTCGGGGGTTTTCTTAGGTTTAGCCAACGGTACCTACCGTGCCTTCCTCTTCGGACCCTTCGCCACCGTTCCGGACGCTTCGCCGCCGTTTCTCCTACTTTCTTCGCCGCTTTCACTCCTTCGCACCGCTTCCGCGCCCTTCCCAAACGTCCTCGCACCTTTGCACCACCGTTCTCGAGAGTTCTCGAATCGTCCCGAAAATTTCGCGCCCAAGAACGTTTTCCTTGGGCGCCCTTGCACTCGTTCGACGTTTTCTCGGAGAGCTTGCGCTTTTAAATGTTCGTTTAAAGGGTTTTTATACGTTTCCAATTTTTTCTCGATGGTTTTGCACTTTTTAAGGTGTTTTCGTATATCTTAATGTTTCTCTCTGTTTTTTTTTTTCAACGTCTTATCGCGGTTGCTGCAATTTTTATCGGTATTGCGTTTATGGGTTTTTTTTTCAAGAGTTTTAGTGTTTTAAGGAGTTTTTGAGCGTTTGGGAAGTTTTACGGTTCGCCTGGCAAGGCTTGGTACCGTATATGATTCTCTCACGAGTATCGTCGTCCGACGATCGGTTTGATCTTTTAAAAATACTGATGTATGACGTGCATGATTTAAGTGTGCTTGGAGTACGTTTCGCTCTTCCCGGAGTGCACTTTATGCGAGTAGCGGTGCATTGCCTCGTGCTTCGGTAGCTATAGACAAATACAAATATATGTTGAAGTAAATTTATATATTAAAAACGAGTATTAACGGAGTCGAGAAGATACGCGTATCCTACTACTCGAGATGCCAATATGTTTTGTAGTATAAAATCCATGGTTTCTACGTTACTTCGGCCAAAACCCCTGGTATAGTTACACCGATAACGAATCGACGATGACCAGCGTGCAAAATAAGTATCGTGCCACGGCCGAAATTATCTTACGACAAAAGCATAACGCATTACTTTGCTCGCATCCCTCGTCAAAGCGAGAGCGAGTCATTACTCGAAATACGAAGCTTCTTCTCGAATCGATAAGAATCGGTCGCGTGAAAATAGCACTTTACGCAGCTCGACGTGTCGCGGCTTTCGCGATCGACGATCGTTTCCTCGCGTATAGATCGCTTCACGAATATTCTTTACCACTGGCTGCGCAAAGCAGCGATTAACGCGCCCATTACTTGATCAACCGTCACGAACTGCTAGCGATTGTTTCGCGAAAACAACGTGTCGGTTTGTTGCCCTTTGTAGCGTAAATATCGGTATGTTTCGGTAACGCAGTGCAAAGAGGTTTTTGATTTTACTCATGCGCGAATAGCAACATCCTCGTGAAAACAAACGTACAGGATGACCCGCTGACCAACGCTTCTCACGAATATCTACGAGATAAGAATCCCAATCGCGATTCTGTAGTAAAATCAGCGCCGTCCTTGGTTAAATACGCATCTGGCTACTACTGCAAGACAGTAAATTAGGAGATCGATCCGCGAATAAAATCGCAGCATCGATGTACGCGATATACTCGACGATCTTCCTGCAAATATAATCTTTTCCAAGATCTTTTTCTAACGTAGAAAAACGTCCATTAACCGAGCCTCTGCGATCAAAGGATGTCAATATACAGGAATAATCGTATCAAAGTTACTCGTGCCATTAGCCCTTTGCTGCAATTCGATCACATCCGTTAAAGTGCAAATTCTCGAGTGTTTCGTACGAATCGCGGATTTCTTAAATCCATCATCTTTGCCTCTTCCGTATTAAAACCACGCTTCACACTGGCCTTCCATCGAGGATTCCCGATCTTCCCTCTCGCCTTTCTTAATATTAATGGCGAGCCAGACGCGCCATTGTCGACACTCCTCACTTTCGCGCACTCACAACTTCCCTTCCTTCCTTTTCTCGGTCTCGTTACGCGGTATAATCCTTTATTATCCACGTATCCGTCAAAGTTACGACACGATTGATTCTTCCATCCTTCCAGCGAAGAGCTGCTGGTGGCTCCGCGTATCCAGGTGGGCGTTTCCTGCTCGAGGATCGTTCTCTGCGTGTACCTCGTGGATCACCGCGAACGCTTACGCCGGCTGAATGACCTGTTTGTAAATACCGCTGAGGAAAGAGGCGGAGATAGGGGAAAGGAAAGGGAGCGGATTCGACGTCAATGAAGGGTACCGCGTGTCTGCGGAATCGCTATAAGGGATCGACGCGACCCGACAGCCTCTTCGTGGCTCGCGTTGCTTCTTGGAAGATCGAGCGAGATGCGAAAATTCTTCCTCTTCTTCGCTCGTTGCCAGGGAATAATTAGTGAGACGCGCGTGGAAAGCGACTTCTCGATGCTTTCGGCTCGATGATCGAGGAGATGGATTGCTCTCGCAGAAAATCTTTGCGGTATTGTAACTTCGATGATTTTATCATCGATCCCTAAGTGTCGCGAATCATTTCACTTGCGAGCGATTTTTGAACACTGTTACTTGCAAGGGTCTCGGTTTCTCCGAAGAATCCTGCATTTTTCTCAGAACGTAGACGTTTCAGCGCCTGCCAGTACTGAAATTCCTCGATGTTCCTCCCTTTACTTCTGTAGCTCGTAGTTTCCAGCTTCGCGTCTGGCGAGATGGATCGATATCTCTTTCCCGCGAAACTGCGCGAAGTTTACGGCGAGCCACGCTGAATGACCTGCTTGTAAATACCGCGGGAGAGAGAAAAAGAGAGAGTGAGAGAGGGGGGGAGAAAAGGAAGCCGATTTTACCGTCAATGAAGCGAGCTTCGAAGCCGTACGCGCGTGTTTACGCCGCCTTCGTCAGGGATCGATGAGTCCTGAACGACGACGACGTCGAATCGTCGTACGCAACGAAGAATTATCGCGTCCACCGATGAAAACTCCGGGTTGGAGTCGCTTGGAGCGAGCGAGGATCCTCCGCCCGATACGGAGGCTACCACGAGAGACGCGGAGATTATTGGCGACGATTAAATTTATTATCGCGACTGATTTTATACTCTGGATCAACTTATGATTTTTGACGATTAAATTTGTAAGCAGTACGGAAATTCTCGGTTGTCTTTCGAGATAATCGTCGATCGTCTTCTTCTCGGATAATAATCTTGAATCGTCTGGAAGCTTCGGAACGAAACTCCTTTGAAGTTGTGAACGCGGATTAGGTACGTTTTGTTAATTTCAGGAGAACGACGTATTATAAAAATATCGAATATTTTGGTAGTTGCGCAGATTTTTATATTACACACGATTTTATTTTATTTTGCGAAGTTAATTCACTGTGTTTTTTAGACGACGCGGGGAGATTTATGTTATATCGTTGCTTTCTATGCACACATAACCCGATTCACTTTCCGCTACCGAGCTCACCTCGAGAAAAATTCACAAGATCGTCGATGCGATCTCACTGCCGTTATCCAAACCACGAAGGCTCGAACGAACTTCAAGCTCACAGCTTCGCACTCTTATATTCTCCAATCTTCGTCAATAACGTCAACCATGATCGAACCACAGAAGCACACCGACTCCGTATCCTCCGCCTGGTTATCCAAATCACGCTCTTCCAAGTGGGCGAAATCAATGGCCCTGAAAACTGGAACGATCTCTCGTACTTCCCGATCTTCGCGATCAATGGAGAACTCGAGCGAAGCACAAAAGTACACGCGCTTATCCTCGGCTTCGTTGTCCAAAGCAGGGTTTGCCTCGAGCAAACCACAAGAGCACACCGATATATCCTCGGCTTCGTTATCCAAACCACGGTATGTCGAATGGACGAAACGATTGGCCCAAACTGGGAGAATCTCCGGTACTTCCCGATCCTCCTGATCGATGCGGAAGCCGTCGAGGTCCGAGGTTGGCAGTGGAAGCACCTAGGCTTCCGGCAGGGTCCGAGCGGGCCTAAAGCCAGCCGCGCACTCCTTCGCCTCTCTCCTGCCAGTCCGAGCGACGGTCCACGGCTTATCGGCCCGGCCGCGGCTCCCGGTTTATCTCGACCATAACCTTGGATATGCCGCGCCGATCGGCTCGATTTTTCTCCACGAAATTTAATAAGAGCCGTCCGATCCCCTCGCCCCTCCTGCGCCAAGGCATCTCGCTATCCTCTCCCCGAATCCAAAGTTCTCCGCGAAATCCTCGCTGTTACGCTGACGCTCTCTTATCGGCGAGACTTCACCTCGCTCTACGGGATCTTTATTTATTTCGAGAAACGATACTTCGTTTCTTGGTTTGAGAGCAGACCCGCTCGAGAATAATAATGATGTTTGGATCAGTGGTCCGTGGGGTTTAATTGGAAAGGATGTATCGGGGAATGTAGTGTGTACGGGTTTTTCGAGCAAATTATGTTGTATGTTAGGCTGTGTATTGGATTTTATTTATCAGTCCCTGTGTTGGTATATGAGTATCGCTACGTGGATTTGATTAAAGAATTATGTTGGTTTTTGTTTCACCGTCCGGCGCTGTGAGCCCTTGATCGTGATGAGGGTGTCTCGTGGAAGGCGAGTGTTGCTATCGAGAGTTATGGGATTGATCGAGATTTATTTGTAAGTTGGTTAGTTTGAATTATATTGGTTGGCGTTGATGTCCATTTTTAGTTACGTTGGTACTTATTATTAAGATACCTTTGTTATTTTATCGTTATTAAAATAGATAAAATTATTGTTTTAAATACTGTTGGCTCTTAGGCTTCGTAAGTTTGTATTCTCTCCACGTGGTGGTTAAAAATATGGACGGTCTATGCGTGATTTTTTATTTTTATCTTCCGATCGTGTAACGAGTGAAATTACGTTTTACGTCGATAAGATGCGAAAGTTGGGGACGAAACGTATCCGCGTCATTAAGATCGAATAAACGAATCTTGGAGTCGTCGAAGATATTTTTCCCTTTGTCGAGAAAAATTCGCGAAGAGCGTGCAAATCGATGATTCGTCGAACTTCTTCATCGACGAGAATTCGTGGAGAGTATACGAATCGATGATTTGTTGAATTTCTTTGTCGAAAAGAATTCGCGGAGTGTATACGAGTGGATAATTTATCGGATTTCTTCGTCGACAAGAATTTCTGTAGGGTAAACCGATCGAGAATCTATCGAATTTCTTTGTCGTCGGGAATTCGCCAAGAATATATAAATTGATAATACGCCGACTGTTTTGTCGCTAAAAATTCGTGAAAAATACGCGAATCAACGATTTCTGAGTTTCTTCGGCCTCGGGAATGCGTGGAAATTATACAAATATGCCGAGCGCGCAGAATGCGAAGATAAATCGAGAAACTCCGTTGACGAGGATCACCGACATCGGCGTCTTCTCCGCTAGAAAAAAATGCTTTGCGACTCCGATTTGAAGATTTTTGAAAGCTACGTAACGCGTTTGAAACGTTGCACAACGAAGAGCATCGTCCACGGAGAAACGATCGGCCAAAAAGTTAGCGTATCCACGACTCAGGGCACACCAGAGCCTCTCTACGACCAAAACAGCGTCGTATCCGTTAACCGAGTACTTTTTCCGAACAAAATCGCCATAGCCACATTTTTCTCCCGGTTTTAAATCTCTATCCAACCTTTACAATTCACGTTCACACGATTATATCCCACACCAAGTAGTAGTCGGTGCCACTATCGTTTTTATGCTCCTGGTTTTAAGTTCCGACTTAATCCTCGTTTCCCTCCTTTTCCTCCTTATTCAAAGCGCTTCGTAATATTAATCCTCCACGTTTACACGTTTACATCCTCCAGACAGTCGCCTTTCGAGGAAAAGCGGATAATATTCCTTTCCAATCTTATGTCCCTCTCAGTCTCACTCATCCATCTTTACGCGTTCGCATCGTACGAACAATAGTTCCTCCGGAAAAATCCGCCAACATCTTCCGCTTCCAGCTCCCTCTTAATCTCTCTTATCCGCGTCAACACTCGTACGCCCTGCAGACGGTCGGCTCTCGAGGAGGGGCGGACGAAATTCCAGGATCGTAGGAGAAACCATCGAGATCTATCCGGCGCTTCTTCGAAGCGGCGCGCCTATCTCCCCGGAATCCTCCTTTGATCGGCGGCCGGGCGGTTTTTGGCCGTTGGCCGATGTAAATCCCGCGCCAGGCTCCGATGTAAATCCCGGCTGTCGGCTGTGAGAAAAAGCAAGGGAATCGGCAGGACCCTCCTGCGATTCGGAGCCAATAAGATCGAGCGCGACGCCTCGTAAGAAACGCCGAATTCCAGGGCCGGAGGATCGCGATCTTCGACCTGCCGCGAGGCCCCTTCGCTTTTTCCCCGTCATCGATCCACGGACAAACCCGTTCGCGGCCTCGTCATCGACGCTCCCAAAGCGCATCCATTCAGAGCTAAGATCGGGAGTCAGTGACTCGCGAGGTCCTAGGACCGGGCTGAGCTTCGCGAAAGCTGGTTTTTAGAGGCGAGAACCCTTCTTCGGAGCGGAGAGCTACGGGAAAGGTGGTTTTGGAAGGTACGCTGCTGCGGTGGATGAAGCTCGGACTTCCACGCAGAAGAGTCGTGTTCGAATCCTGCTCATCGCCGATGTTTTTTTAGGCGATATGTATATCGTAGCTTTGGCGATTTGGAAATCATCTTAAGCGGTTTGTTTTAGGCCAAGTGATCTTAGCGGTCGGTGAATTTTTTAGCCCGAAGATGAATTTAAACAAAAAAGGGGGTTTTTGAAGGGCGACGCGAGGAGTCTCGAGACTGCTAGTTGGTTAAACTAACTTTGGGATAATCGGTTTTCCACAGAGGCACGCTGCTTTGATACTCAAGTTCTGCTAAACGACCGTTGATGCATCGATGGTAAAGCGTTACTCAAAAAGTCTGATTATTCGGCTTCCTATTCCGAATTGCGTCGTCGATCAATCTCTACGAACTAATGAGTACGGATTATCCTATATTATTACGAAGATTGGGCTGTTTAATCCAGACGATTTTCTTAAGTATCCCGCAAAACCAATAATATTTGCCAGTTTAAGTTTTACGTTTGTCTCGATTCGCGTTCCGATCGATAATTTAAGCCGTTTCAAAATTCGTAAGATTTTCTTAGATCTTTCTTATCGCAAAGCTGAATAGTACGACGGGTCGTTTAATCCCCATCAAAATCGTTCTGCGTACCATAAAACAGTGTTATTTGATCATAAAAAATAACCAGGTATTCGGCGAGTCTTTCGAACGATACAGCAACCAGAAATTCCATTCAAAAACCGTGCCTTCCGTCACATTCAGCCACCGAACATCGTTTCGTTCGCCCAGCATGCAAGGACAACGCCAAGTACGAGCCAGAGACGCGAGCAACGTGCACACTCGCTCTTCACCCTAAACGTCTTCGAATTACCTTTCGACCCACGCCTACGAACCCTCAAACAAGTCAAACTGCCCACCCAAGAGTACCTTCCACTCTTCACCCAAACTCCCTTTAACCTTCACCAAACTCTTCAACCCTTTAACCCCCCTCGTGCACTTTTTCTCCTTCTAAGACGGCGCACCCCAAAGCGTCTTCCACTCTTCACCGATCGTCCCTCCAACGAACTTTCGACGATGCACCTTGCGACGAGCGCCCCTGGAGCGGTAGGCCTTCCAAATTCCCCGGCACTCGAGAGCGTCCCTTCATCCGAGCTTCACTCGCGCAACGCCCCGCGTAGAACCGAAGAGGACGCGTGCAGCCACGAGCTCTTCGGTCCCTTCGAGGCTCCGGCCCTCTCGCGCGAGGGCCAACTCGCGAGGAGACGATGCACGTGGCGAGGAGCAAGCGGGACCTCGATCTTCCTCAAGTTCACCCTCGCGATCGATCCTCACCGGCGCGTCATCGATCGACGCTCCGCGCGATCAGGATACGGATCCATCCGAGGGGATGCGTATCCATTTCCAAGTCCCGCTCGCGGCACTGGGATCCTTTACAGCGACGGAGGCGAGCGCGTATTTCCGAGAGAAAAAGGTCCGCGCGATTCTCCGAAATGGGCGATTTGATTAGAGGATAACGCGGCACTATGGAGCCGGCTTCGCGGGGTTCCCGACTCGAGCGACGGCGACGAGAGACCAGGAGGGACCCGGAGGGACTTGGAGGGACGCATAGAAGGTGGAGGTGGCTCTGGAGGAGCCTCGAAACCGTGCGCGGCTCTGCGACGGAGGAGAGGTTTCCACCCTACCATCGGCGGCCACCACCGAGACCGCCTCGGCGGTTGAGCGTCAGGGGGGAGGCCGACTGGTGGGGGATGAGGATTCGCACGCCTGCGCCGGAACTTGGACTCCTCGTGCGGGAAAACGCGCGCTGGCTTCTCATACGAACGATGGCTCACTGTGCGAAGATCCTGCGATCGATCGAGAGGAATTCGATCCTTCTACGGCTCGCGTGGATATGGCAAGAAGAATGAGAGGGATTAAGTCGTTGAAGGAGCTTGCGATTTACAATTCCTCGTATAAGCGTTGCAAGTTATCCCTTGACATGGATCGGTAACGCTCGAAGAAAGGCAAATAGATATAACATCGAGATCGTGGATGGCGAGAGAAGATCGTAGCCCGTTTCGAGGATACAAATCGAGGTCGCGGAAGGGACGAAGCGCGATGATACCTTGCCGATCTAGATAAACGCTCGCGTCACCGGGACAAATCGCCTATATAATAATACAATATTACATAATTATTATATAAATTATTATATAATTTTCGATGGACAAACGAGGTGCGCAACGAAGGAAACGTACAAATACACGCACGAATATACGAAGAAAGAAGCAAGCGCCAATGTCTGCGCAAGGACGCTACTTCCACACAAGGTTTCTCCACATCCCTAAAACCACCGTATCTATAAACAAAAATACCGAGTTTCACGGATCTCGTGCTCGCTCTAGCAAGGCTAGAAAGTCCTATAGCGCCAATGGGGATCGACGCTCGAGTCGATAGGGCACAGAGATGGTCGGAGAGCGCGAATGAGAAAACAAGCGAATATAAATACAAGGGACGGAAGAAAGGGTCGGGAGGGAGGCGAGGAGGCTGGTTCATCCCGCATTTCGAGCACGTCCCGGAAAGCGGCGCATCCGGAAGAAGATTATAGCACGTTGGGTGTACGTCGAGGTTACGGAAGGTACGAGGCAGAATGGTATCGCGCTAATCAAGACCGATGGTCAATAATGGCGGCCACGGGCTGGTCGGACCCAAGTCCAACCTACCCTCCGCTCGTCGGGCGTGCACGGGGGTGGTTTAAGCCGGCGCCTCCCCCCTCCGCGCTCGACGGGCCAGGCCTGGAGAGAGAGACATATTTTTATTGTACCTAGGTGAATCACTGCTACGGGGCCTCCTTCTGTGTGTTTATTCGCCCGTTCCCACACACGCGCCCGACCAGCGGCCTGGCGGGGGTTGGAGGGGGTTGGAGGGGGCTGGCGGGGGCGCGGGGGGCGAAGTCGACCCGCTGGATCACCCCGGTGGATGCACTCAACGAAATTAAACCTACGTTCCTCGACCTCGGACCGGCGTCGCAGTCACGTCCAGCCGAGATATCGACAACGTTAGCTTTTGCCACGTTTCGTCGAAACCCGCGCGCGCCTCCTCCGCCAGCGGAGAGCGGACCGACGCCTCCTGCTCCGCTTTGAGGGCTTTCGAAGAAAGGTTCTTTGGACCCAGCGGCGTGTTTCGCTCGGGGCTATGGGGCTTATAGTTGTGGAGGATGTTAATTCTTTGACGCATCTGGTACCGGAGGCCCCTTGGAGGGCTGCTGATTTCTTGGAATTTGGTCGATGGATTGCTACGCGAGGAGCTGCAGGGACAAATGGCTGGCCATCGGGCAAACTCGTTTATTCTATGCGGTTCTTTTGTCGAATTGAAGGGTAAGAGGATGAGTGTGGGTCGCAAACCGCGTATGTAATTTTAAAGTCGTTTCATTAGCGCAAATTTAAAAGTTGCGCGCGTTTGATTTGGTTGCGAAGAGTGGATACTCGATTCCTTAAGAGGTTAATAGAAAGTTCGTTTAAGGTCACGAACGTCCGCGTCGAGCCAGTTCTGAAGTAGAATCAGCCGAGAGCAACCGCCGCGTAAAGATCCGCCAAACGGTCAACGGTCCCTCGAAACGTTCCCCTCGTCTTAAGAATAAAATACTTATATTTTCCTCCATATTCTCCATATTACACCGATATAATCAATATCTCAAATTTCGCTTTACAAATAAATAAGTGAAAAAAATGGTGAACGAGCGTCACGATTTATTATGGATCCTCGATCGTGCGACGATCTTCCTTTTTATCTCCAGCTGCACGAACCAACTCGTCAGCCCTCGAGTGATCGCGCGGATGGCGATGCTCATCCATTCGAGAGCGCGACCACCGCAGGGTTAACCGATAAGCGAACGATCAGGTACGAAGACGAATTCCTAAATGAACAAACAAAAGTTAAGTCGCTCCGACATTACGATCGCCCCGCCATACATTTTCGACCGTTTTGCCCCGCGAGAGGATTCCCTCTCCCTTTCCTCCTCTCTTTTTTCAAACGGACGCGTGTCCGCGCCATCTCTCCTCCCCCTCCCCCTCCCACCCTCCCTCCCTCCCTCCCCCCGCTCGAGGCTTGGAAAATTTTCCACGGACTCGGGGGTTGTAAAAATGTGGAGCACGTTGACTGCCTAGGCGAGGGAAGAGACGGGAGGATATCGAACCGTCGAGTCCAGAGGCGGAGTTGCCCCACCGGGTTACCATGGAAACGTGACACTCTCTTTTCGGCTTTTCGAGCTTTTCGAGCTGTTCGGGCTTACCGTTCCTGCTCCCGCCGGTTTTCCGCTCCGGGATCGCCCGCGGAATCCCTCCGAGGGGGATCGAAAATCTACCTCCCCCCCCCCCCCCCAATGTAACCTCCTCCTTCCTCTCCTACTCCTCCTCCGCTTTTTTCTCCTCATCCTCCTTTCTCTCCTTCTCCTCTTTCCTGTTCTCATTCTTTTTTCTCTCCTCCTCCTCTTTCTTCGCCCCATCCTCCTCCTCCTCCTCCTCCTCCTCGAGCTTCATGCCGTTATTTTCTTCGGGCGCCGGGAGATTGTTCGATGCCCGGGAAACAGGTGTCGGACACGTGAAAGCCTATGCACGAGCGACTGCTCGACGACCGCTCCAAAGGATCCTGGGGAAAAAGAGCGCGGAGAAATAATCGGTATCCGAGGGAAACGCGTAATCCGGACTTTCGTTGATGTCTGGTGCGCGTTGGGGGATCGTCCGAATGTGGATCTTGATTGTCGCGAAGATGAAATGGGATTTTGAGAGTTCGATGGGTGACTCGAAGAGGTTCGTGCGGAGAGGCGATCGGCGTTTGGAGAATTGATTATTAAGGACATTGTAAGAGAATTGGAATAGGGGTAAAATATTGGAAGGTGTAGCTTGAGTGTGTATGGGTGAAATTATAAGTGGAAAAATAGCGATAACCATTATTCGAATATCGGCGCGATAAGATGCGAATGTTTCGATTTTTGTTCCGAGTGTTTAATTTGATTGTTGTAATACGCGAAAAGTGTTCCATCGGCGTAAACGTGAAAAGGTACAATGCTACAACCGGATGTGAAAAGAAAACGCGCATTGGGGAAATTTCACAATGTTTTTATATGGCAACGAGCGTAAAATAAAAATAGAAATGGCCGATACTTAAAAAAAAACACGATTCGTCGTATACGACCGCGGACCGCGTGCTGTAATAAAGATACCATCCTGCAATCGCATATTTTTATAAAATGCACGTAAAGTCCGTCGTCGAAAAAAGAAAAACCCCAAACGTTTGCCTCGAGGATACAGTGTGTCTCAGAATTACCCGTTTATTTCCTCGATAGAACGCGTTTCTTTAAAAATGATTTCTAGCTATATTTATCGTGCTCACCATATGCGAATAAAATATAAATATGTAATTATAATGATAATTTTATAATTCTCTATATTCATTCTTCTACTGTTAAATTCTTGCCTCTCAGCATCCTGCCCTTCGGAAAAAACTACGAATGCACAAGAACGCATCTTCGTTGTCGTACTACGTATAAGAGGAAAATCATGACGGCGTCCGTTTAATTACCCGTTTTTATCGAAATGGATAGTTAATTCCAGGGCATACGGTATTACCGCGTATAAAAAGGACGTGTTTGAACGACGCCGCCAAAGTCTCGCAACGACCACCGCCAAAGGGTATACTAATTAACCGAAAAGGCCGAAAATCTGGCGTAGCCGCGCTCTGTGCGTGGCTTCGTAAATAAATCTCGGCTGGCGTATAATATGTATCGGCATAAGTGGCCGCAAAAAGCATTCCCGTGCAACTTTGCGCCCCTCGAAAGGGCGAGCACGTTCAGTTTTCGCGGTATCGATCATCGGCGTCGCGAACGATCGATGGATACCGCGAATTTGCAAGTACGGATAGTAAAACCGTGCGCAGAGCGGTTAATCCATTACCGAAAGTACCCTGCTTGCTATTTTATTGAATTATGCGCGTATGCCTTTAGCCGATATTAAGACCCGAGCCCCTCACCGCGAAATGGCGTGGCTTACGAATAAGTTTGCATTATACTCGCAAAGAACGTGACAGAACGAAACCGTTACTGCCGATCGTAAAATTTCGAGTCGTTGACCCGTGAAATATGCGGTGAGCGAAGTATATTTCGAAAGGTTCTATCTCGTCCTATCTTGTCTTTATCTTCCCAAAAGTGCCTTTCGCGCAGCCGCTTTATCCGGCAATGTTTATACAAACCTGTCGAATTTTATAATCTTTATCTTTGGTCGTCCTCTAGCCGTATACATAATTCGATAAAGTAACGTAAAACGGAAAATGTTGCGCATACATTATTTTTCTTATAAAGCGAAAGCACCCTTTGGAACCTCGATAATACAGCGAAATAGTAGGTTCGTCAAATGTGTGGCAAGGAGCACACGTTTGGGGAACACACGTTGTAATATATACATTTATATCTATTCGTATACACGAGTTTCCACGCGTTCACGGATTGGAACCGTCAATTTGCGTGTTTACGCGCGGTTACGAGAATATAAGGTGATCCTCGCGACAGTCGCGGCGATTCAAAATTTTCGAGTATTCCAGGAAAAGAATCTTAAAAACATGGATTACTTTTAAATGAAAAAAGCACAAAAACGATTAACGAGGTAGGCACGAATAATATCCTACGAGCTCCATTATCATAATATCGTGCTTATCCAACAACTGTCCGAAAACCAAGAAGTCCAAAATAAAATCAGCTCAACATCGCGTCGTACTCCCCAACAAGCATACGCGGAAAAACGAATAAAGGGTCTTAATGCGGGATAAAACACGGCGATGACGAATGAAAAAACGAAAGATCAAAGGGCAATATTATCCCGCGAAATATCATTCCAGCGACCATAGTCGACGATCGCAGTGCGGCGGCTTAGGAATAAAGCGCGCGGGGGTGTTGTCGGTGGCTGGTCTGGTTCCAGGGGAATCGTACTTTCGTCGGGCACACATCTTGTTCTGTCCTCTCCAATGTATTTCGCAGCCGCTGGCTCGAGCATGTGCTCTCTCGCGTGCGAAATGTCCCCACGATTTGCTCTTTCCCCCTTTCGCCCCCAAACCCGCCTCCGCCCTCCGCCCTCCGCCCTCCGCTCTCGCGGCGGACCTTCGACGCTCGTAAGTAAGCGAGCGCCCGCGCGCGAGAAAGAGCAGGAATGACATATGCAGAACGTAGCCACCTCTATATTTTACTTGAAGCTATTCGCGGGAATTTACGAGGAACGCCGCCCCGGCGTGTATCCACGACGCCTCTGCCTTTTTCGCACGCTTTCCGCCCTATCGACCGCCTACGAGCATCGTGATTATTATTTTTGTGTAGCGGGTGGAATACGCAACGTTGTTCCTCTTTTTTTCTCTTTTTCTGTAATATGGACAATATACTCTTCCACGTTCTTCGTAATTAAATTTACGATTATATAGAGATGCAGTCTCTATACGTTTGTATAATTCTGTCTGTATATCGTCTTTACTTTTAATGTTGCACTTGAATTATATTGATTCGAATAGATCGAGAGTATTTGTCAATGGTAGATCCTGAATTATATCCTAGACTAAGAGAGACGATCCTGATCGTTATCGAGTAATGATAATAAGGTCCGAGAAAAAGTAACGAGCAGCACGCGCAATAAGCGAAACGTTAACGGAACCTGGGCTAAAGCGAACGGTCAACATCCAGAGGTACAAAGTGCAGCGATACTTACATCAGCGGCATATCCGAATCGGCGAAAGTTGGCTCAAAAGCGCGCAAATACAAGCGATGTTAGCCGCGGCGGATTACAGAGGGTTAATAACATCGAGGAGGAGCCTCGTGGATTATTAGCCACTAATGAGAAAGGCGGTGTAACGTGGAAAAGGAAGGAGGCGCCGGCTTTGGCCTCCGGCAATGCCTTTAATCTGTTCCACGGCTATAATCACGTCAGATTCTTTGATCCGAGTTAAAAGTTCGGCGTATTTCATTGGCGAGGGATGGGGGGAGGGGCTGGGGGAAAGGGCGAAGGGCGGGAGGGCATAATACATTTACCAGCCGCGGGCTCTGCACTTTGCGAAACGTTGAATCGCGCGCATTGCGAAATCTGCCTGATCCCAGACCTTCATAATTCCGACTGTGTGTACCTTGCGATATTGTGTAACTCCCCCCCCCCCTCCCCCTCCTCCCGCCATACCTCGATGCAAAGTGTAGCATCCGGAATTTTGCGGAATTTACAGCGAGAGCCTCGATGGAACTTCGTACGTCGGTTAACGCGTTCGCTGGAAACTGCGAGATGTATCTCGTAGTTTTGTTTTTCGTTTTTTTTTTTCTCGAAAACATCACGGATGACGCGGCAAAACAATATATCCGTAGCTAAATGACATAGAATTTCGGAGAAGTTTGTCTGTTTCCTCGAGAACAAACTTTCTGTACCATGGGCTAAGACGTTCGTTTTCTCCGCAGCGAACGCGTTAAGTCAGCGAAACTTGATCGCACCTTCTGGTCTTCGCGATGTTTCATAGTCTTGCGCTCCGTTCGGAATAACTCACGGTTCTCCTATCTTCCGGTTGCTTGTGTAATATACATAGATCCGGTCGGGATCTTGAAAAATTGCGGAAAATGGACTATTGGGGTTTTTCATGAAATTTTGGACGTTCCTTCGGCCTGAAAGATCTAATGAATTTTCAGAATGGGATGGCAGATTTCGTTGTTGGATTTGAAATGATCGCGTTCCGCTTGTGTATTAAAGACATTTCTATTATATAATTCTATTATGTCGTGGTTCAGAAATACATTCCTAATATTATAAAAAAATGTTAAGGAAAATTCGTTGAAATATGGAATATTTGAAACGGAGTTACAACTGGCGCCGTGGCTTAGTTGGTTAAAGCGCCTGTCTAGTAAACAGGAGATCGAGGGTTCGAATCCCTCCGGGGCCTAATTCCAAAGAAATGGTATGATTTTTTTTTATCGCTTTTTTTTCTTTAAACGCATAGCAAATTTTTCAACAAAGCACGAACAATGAATAATTACTAACATCAATTTTATCCATTAATATTTTTATCGCGATCACTACCTCGTTTAACACGCGTGTTTGATTTTGGTAAGACTTAAAAACATCTCGGCAATAAAATTAAACGTTTTGCGCAAAACAATGTTTTCACTTCATTATCTTTCACATACTAACGGTGATTATACATGCATAATTGATCGTAAAATAAACGTGTAAAAAAAGGAATTTGTAACAAACGAGTCTTCGACGCATTCCAAAATTTAGGTTTGGGTTTATACGATCAATTTAAAATTATTTATAGGTGAGAGATTAATTTTTAAGGTATATAGCTGAGCACATAGTTTTTGTAATTGCATGGTCGAATAATTTTGGAAGATCAAAAACAGTTCTCTTTAGAATCGAATTAGATTCTTTGGAAACACAGCTCTGTCTATAACAATCTTATTTTTAGAAGAGCACGTGTGTCAACAAACCGCGTCGTCTCTGTGCGTCCTTGGAGGATTAACCATACAAATAATGAATTTATTAGAATGTCCAAGTGTATCAACGAACCGAACATCTATCTTGCAGAATTTTGCGACTTCTAATTCTCTTTGTTTCCGTAAGTATGTGTAAGTAATATAAAGCGGAATATTTCTTTATAAGTTTCTTCGTTCATCACCTCTGCCTAATCCGTTTTATAATCTACTCTTACTTCATTAAAATCTAAACATTATACAAATTACTTCAACGAAGCGCACGCATGCAACCGTGTAAATAAGCATATCGAGTTTATAAAATTTAAATTGAACAATCATCAGCGAGCACTATAAATATAAAAAGAAATATTTTTCATAGAACACTCAACTTCATGAACCTTGGCTCAAAATTCTACGAATACTAATGTTTGTAGGAGTATCGGTAAAAATGATTAATCAACGCTGCCCAACATGAATTAATCCTCGATCCACCCACGTAATATAATAACTTCGAGAAGCCCATCAAAACTGTTGGCTATTGGGTCGGCGGAAGCGGCAGGTTTCTTTTGCGATTCGGGATCGCCGAGCGCCTATCAAAGTGCAAGAAAAACCCCTTAATTGGGAAAACAGCGTAATTTCGCGACCAACGCAAAAGCCCCGCCGCGAACTTCCACGGGAGTTTTATCAGCCGTTATCCTTTATCCCGGTGTACTTCGCCAACTTTTTAAACCTCTGCCGGCGGGTCAGCATTTTTAACCCGCAAGACGTAAAGTTAAATATTCACTCCATGAAAGTGCCGTAAAGGGCCACAGTTTTCTCCACCAGCCGTGGCTTTCCAAGGGGTAGCGAGGGCCGTACGGTTAGAACCGGAATTCATTTCATTCCGGCCGCAAGAAGGCCAGGACTCTTTCCATCCGCAAGATTCACAGTTCGAATCCGACTTTTCGAGAATTTTCATCGTTCGTCGCTGCTTATATATAAGGTCTTTGACTTCGTTTCTGTTTGTCAGTATTAGTGCAATAATTCTTAATGATTTGTTTCGAGTTTTCGCGTAATGTCGCATTCTTCGCGTGGTGCGTGGATTTCGTAAACTTATAATATTTGATTCATCGTTAAATCGATGTGTTCAAATCTTAGGTAGGAAGTGTTTATTACAAACAGGTTTTATTTCTAAGCTATTCCTTACAAATTATTATTTAGAAACACATCGTATTCCTTTTAGGATAGTTAGAAACGCGAACCCAAAATTCCAGCCGTTCGTAAAGTACCACGATGTACAGTAGAGTGAAATTAAATCTCTCTACTCGAATCTTTAACTGATAAAATTTGCCAACCGTTTAAAACGACTTAAAATTAAAACTATTTAAGTATAAATACGAAACGCGTTGCGATCCAAAATCGACGTAAGCGTATCCCAAAAAGCGATTAATTCGACGTACGAGGAACGAAGCGCGAGGTCAATCCTCGAGAAGACACCCGAATCCTCCGAGAAACGAGAGGAAGAAACCCGGTTGTCCGGCGGAAGGAAAAATTATGTACTCGGAGTAACATGAACAAACCAATTATCCCGGTTAAGCGACCAAACCCCCATGAAATTCAATTGTCTTCGCCCCATGCGTCTCCCGGCTAACCGCCCTTATATTTTCATCCTTCTCAGCCCCGCGCCAGAGCTCTAACGGCCGTGCAGGCTCGCTATTAGGGTGTCAATTAAATTAGATCACTAGCCAGCTTGGGGTGGTTTAACGGATAGAACGTCGCGTCCGTATCCCGATGCGCTCTTACACGTCCCACGTATCGCTAAAAAGAGAGCTTACCCCATGGCAGGCAGAATTAACGTGCGAATAACCGAGTTACGCGCTCGGTATTAATACTCGTAGTTCAAGATTATGTTGAACATCTCGAATCTATGCCCAATAAAGTGTCTTCCGAGTCGTTTATGCGTGACTTTTCGCGCAGCCTGCGCGAACTACGGATGGTCCATCGATGTTCTCAAAATATCAATGTTTCTAATTTTCTCATCAACTCCTGATTTATAGCAACGATCGAAGTTCGTGCTTTACCAAAATCCAGATATAAATGTCAAGGTATAAACCGAGTTGTATCCAGATTTAAAGAGAGGCAGAGAGTTTTGAGTTCGAAAAATCCCAGGGCCGAAGCCGAAGTGGTGTAAAATCAGCCCGGAGAAGACCGAACGGAGGGTCGAGGGTCGCGCAGCTAAGTTGGATTCTACAAATCGCGGGGCGTAGTTATGAATAATTTAAACGTTCAGCCCGTGGACATCGGCGGGCAATCCTCCGAGGACAAAACGCGTCGAGCCCTCGGGGGGCCCGGGCCCTTTGTTACCGCCGCTGGAGCAAGGATCCCGCTCTTTGAACCCGTCTCGGCCTGTAAGCCACGCGTCATTGTTTGCTTCCGCCTCTCCACGGATACGTCCACGACGTCTCCGCACCGATATTTGCCTTGGCCCGTGGACGCGGTTAACCCACGAGCATTCGAGTACACGGCGATTATATAGTCATCGGTGCGAAGCGATCTTCCGGTTTCGTCGAATGTCGCTGCAAAAGCGTCTTCCATGAGCAACTCGTGCGTGGAAAATTGAACCGATAAAAGCTATTTGGATTTTTATACATGTGAGAATAAGTTTTTTTTAAGGAGAAGGATGAATGAACTTCTTTAGCACTATTCCTACCACGACTGGTCAAATGATCGGTGAGTGATTTCTTTGAAAAACCGTAGAATTTCGAGACATGGTCGCTTCTGACATTTTTCGTGTTTTTCTTGCAGTCTACGCATCGATAAATTAATCTATCGACATTTTCCCTTCCTCCTCCTTTTCTTTGAGGATACGTTTGGTACTCTTATATATATGTTGAAAATGGCCGGTAGGAATAGTGTTAAGATATTAACGTTAAATAATTTCTCCAGATATTTTGAATAAATCGAGTTCGATCAAGGTTCTATCCTCGCCATGCTATCATTCGATCGTAAAACGTCCAACGAGGAGCACTTGGAACGCTGCTGACGATCCATCGGTCAAAAATCCCCTGACCCTCGAATATCGACGGTTTCCGGACGACTTGCCAAAGCGGAGTACCTGAAACGATCTCGTGAATCACGCGTACGCTCAGGACGAATCGAAACCGGGGAGGATCCCTAAGCTCGGTGAATTGGAAGCACTGTATTCAGTACCGGAGCGATCATTGCCAGCGATAATGGTGGATTAGCGCGGCCCCATCTGTCATTTGACTTATGCAGGGTCATGAGTGAGTACGGACGATGCATTATCGAGGATGAGTTAAAGTAGCTTAATCCCGGTTAACTTTCGGAAGGGGTGGAATCTCGCTAAGTCGACCGACCGTGATATTGCGGGACCTTATGATGTACTCTTTATGCATCCTGGAACGAGCCCGCCAAATATTTAAATCCACGCCCCATTTGACGTCACATATCCGATGGTGCATTCCGTTTGAATTCTACATCGCGTAGGATGATAAACGATGAACAGGTTTATTCGTAATAACACGAATCGTAACAAAAACTCGAGAATATAAATTTCTATACGAGCTCCGCTCTTTATCGCATATTTCTTTGATTCGATCGTATCAAACGCACACGCATGAGCCGCGCGTACACTCGTAAGTCGTGTAAGACACTCAAGCCGAGTAACTTCCACGATAGGACAAAACGTTCGAAGAAAATTTGTTCCATTCCTCGACAAGTACTTCCCCTGATATATTATACAAGACCATTCTTTGATCGTCCAGGTATCCATTAAACCAGATCGAGATCGAAGGAAAGTAGAGGTCTTCACGAGCACTGAGAATGATTTATATCAAAATCACCTCGAAAACGATTATTCGTTTTCACCGCTCATCTATACCACCGCATCTCCTCTCCTTCGATCTATCGAGCAAGAATACCAGGAGTATCCCGTCTTACCCGATCGAGATCGATCGCACTTGTCCTCGTCTCCTAAGTTCAACCCCCGTTTCGACGACCGACATCCGCGCCCCGGAGGGTGCGGAAAACGTAAATACGGCAAACAGGTCAAATGGGGAGACTTATGCCGGATATACATTTCATTTGGCGATCGGCCAATTGGGCTGATCGCCCAAAGCACCGCGGCCATTCCACGTTCGACGAATGTCTCTGTGGAGCGAGAGAAAGAGAAGGAGAGGGCGAGGGAGCGAGAGAAAGAGAAGGAGAGGGCGAGGGGGCGAGAGGAGCGGAGGCTTACGGATTTAACGTTCCCCGTCAAAGCAGGTGGTTCGCACTCGGTACATTCATCTACTGCGGTCGCCTGGTCCTGCGGATTAACCAACGATCCCCGTGGCCTTATGGTGCCGCGCCATATCGCCGTTTTATGCGCCGCTTTTCTCCTCCTTTCGCCACCCACCGACGCCGTAACTCTTCCACGACGACTGCCTCCTCTCCATAGCGCGACTTATCCTCCCCTCGCGCTCTTCCTCCTCCTCTCTGCCGCGCGAGGGAGAGAGAGAGAAAGAGCGACATGGCGATTTCTTCTTCGCTCGATCGATGCGTTAAGTCGTCCAGGAGGTATTTTTTGATTTTACTTCTTTGATTTGATTTGAGTTTTTAGATTTGAGGAGGTACTTGTTTTTTGATAATAAGGTGGTAGGAAAGGTGGGAGGCTTTTGTAGGGTGGCTTTGTTCCGTGGGATATGCTTGGTTCGTAAGATACGCCTCCGCTTCTTTCGCCCTTCTAGAGACGTAACTAGTCCACGAGGAGCGTCTCCTCTATGGCGTGAGTTATCCTCTTGAGAGGAGTTTTCTTCTGCCCTCGGGAAGGAGGTTTTTTGTCGAGCGACGAACTGTACATCCACTTTTTCCTTTGGTTATTGGTTCCGGGTGAAGCGACGGTGCTTTAACGGTAAATCTAGCGGATCGGTCAAAATGGGTGACTTCTTTGAAAAATTGTGGAACTTTGAGATGGAGTTTTGTTTCTCTGAAGTTTTACACGATTTTGCTGCGGTGTATGAGTGTATATATTGGTTCATTAATATTTTCTGTCTGTTCCCTTTTTGTTTAAAGATACGTTTAGTATACCTAATTGTGACCAGAAGTTGATAGATTTAGGGTTAAGGCTTGATGGTACTTTAATCGGACCAAGCGGATGATAATATGAGGTTGCGAGATTAGGAGGCTACCGAGAATGAGACGATATCTGAAACTTGCCTATCACCTGTTTGGTCCACCAGATAAAACGGTTCGGAATAATGACTGCCGCCGCAGTCGCTCGTTTTATCGGATGGATTATTTTTGGATGTGACTCGATATCTTGAGAACGGGAGGCGTAGGTCCGTGTTCTCTCTTTTTTTTTCCTTTTTTTTTTATCATCGTTCATAGAATAGACACAGTCTCGCGTATTGAAGCTATGTGAAAGTGGATCACGGTTATCTATTATTTCGCCACGTTTTAGAAAAGTTTAATCTGCTTTGGAAAGCCGAGCGCGTCTTAGTCATTGTATCAAAGACGCGAAGTAAGAAGCGTGGTGCAAAATCTAAATTCCATGAAAATTTGCAATGGTGTATTGTACAAAGAGTGATGATTGAATAGATAAAATTGATATTGCTTAACATGTTGCGATATGCACGCAACGGATAGATACGTTTTCATATCGATGATCATGATTGTATTAAGCAATATTGCATTTTAATGTTTATTACTCCCATAAACCGAAACTTTGTTTTGTAAACTTTTTAACGGTGAAAAAATCGAGCGAACAACAAATGTCTTATTAATATTTCAAGAAAAATACTATAATAAATATTGTAATGAAATTTGCAGTATATTCCACTCCACTGCAGGATTGTAGCGATAAATCATATTATCGAAGATGTTAAGAAGTAAATATTACTCCTCATACTTATCGAATATGATTCAATTTACCAGATAAGGATTGCCTACCGCGGAGGCATCGTAATTCAACGCGAATTTTTGATGAATAAAATATGCAAAAAATGTTCCCATTAATGCTTTCGACCGTTACGTAACGAAATTTCTCTCTTAGTCTCGTTTATCAGTTCAGTGAACTCATTAGATACATTTACTCTTTACTCCCGATAAACGAGGTTTAAGTATTAGCGATAAGATTTAAAGGCGCTACATTCTAAACAGATGCTGAACGTTAATAAACAAGATAACGAAAGCTTCCTTTCGCATCAAATTAATTTATAACGACCCTTGCATCGATCTTTTCTTTTACGAAAAAGATTAAGTATATCCGAGTTGCAGAGATATATTACCGCGGATAGGACTTATGTATGATTCGACTCTTACACTAAGAATATTATTAAACGCATCTTTCTTAACGTCCAAATATACTATTTTGTCTTCGATTAATTACGCCGAATACTTATTATTTATACTCCAAAATTATCATTGGCTACCAAAAGTTAATTAACATTTGCGTATTCCTCGCACATGCGTAGATATAATTACTTCATACGCATTGCGGTGTTTATTTATTTATTTAAGGTGCAGAGAATGTATTCTCCGTCTGATAAATGTATAAAATTCTGAGGAAGAGAGAAAAAAAAGAATTAGGGGGCACCCGGGTTTGAACCGGGGACCTCTCGATCTGCAGTCGAATGCTCTACCACTGAGCTATACCCCCGATTGATGTTTAGTCTTAAGAAACGGTTCTTCTACTCGTTACTAGCCGAGTATCTACAAAGTCATTATCTAAAATAAATGTTTGGACCATCGCTTCCTTCGTCAATTAACGTTTCAAATAATATCGAAAGATTATGCATCTCCATGAGACGTTTTGTTTTAAAATTATGTTTCCTTTTGCAATGTCTGTTCTAGTAGAAATATGTAGAACTTTATAGCTCTACATTTATACGTGTGAAATATATTTCTCTTCTATGATTCTTAGACAATTTAGAAGAAATCGAAATTTCTTAATTGGTGCTGTTTTAAAAATTATTATTTTTAATAAGATATATTAAAATAGTATGTCGTGACATGTGTATAGAATAGACACTGCTAAATATTTTAGTAATTGTCTGTATTATCGAATAAGTTATAATTCATTCCGTTGCATTAGCATGACAAGTGAGTGCTGTACTCGAGAGACTGGCAATACTTTGGAACATACGCCAAAGACCGGGAATTATTTCCAACGAGCACCGATGATTTTCAATTCCATCGTACCACGTTAATCGCCCGCTGATCATTCAAATTTATAAAAGCTTGGAATTTTCCAGGTATATTGCAGTTTCTTCGTATCTTAAGATTAGTCAGTCTCAAAAACAGATGTTTATTATCAATTCATATTTACCGTATCAATGTCGCGACAATATCAAGTCGGGCGTCTTGATATCCAATAGGGTGAATTTAATTTATAAAAAGGTTAATTTTGTCCGCAAAAGCGTGAGCTTCGAGTAAAAATCCTATTACACGGAGAACTCGAAGAAGAGAGTGTTGAGAATAACTGGAAGTCGTACGACAAGTAAGGAGCCACCGTGGAGGAGTAACTGCGAGCGGTGAATGGCTGTCACGGAGCAGCGCAAAAGCGTCCCTTGTTGTCATACAAATAGCCACGAGAACTTCACCCCCCGTAAGGCATGGATGGCGACAGGTAGAGTAATATACTGAGGACCACCTAGTGGCTTCATGACTTAGCCATATGCCACCGTGACTAAGGCACACATGGTCGAAATCAATGTATACAGGGCCCCATAAGCGAGTACAAGCTTTTTCAAAAGCCACTTGTCCGGAAGGCTCGATAAATCTTCGGATGCCTCGTGTTTGTCATTGAAATTCGTTTAATTAAGTGGACGGCATAAATACGCAATCGATATTGACGATTGCCATAAGGGTTTCGATGGAAGTTTCAAAGGTGCCTTGTAACCCAATGACTTTCATTAATTTTCTCGATATGCTTAAAACTTGTATGGGGTGAATTTTGAATCACTTTATTTCTACGTTATATTTACACATTTATTCAAAGTCGGTTCATGCAAAATTATTTAAACGTGGTGCATACCGGGCTCCACATTCAAGTTTTTCTTCTAAAATTTTGCATCTCTGCAGGTGGTGTATCTGATTTTTCATCGTTGATCACGGTTCTGGTTATTTAGCTTATGGCTCAATACTTGATGAAAACTTCCAGTTTTTGCCTCTACGGTAGACGTATTAACATCGAAAATTAATTAGAAGCGGTGGACGGATTTTTCCGGATGGAAATTTCCTTGTGCACATATATATGCATATGCCGATACGCGCAACGAGACAAAAGTAACAAATCTGTCGAGATATTTTTTTATTGACAAGCGTCGACAAGACTCGATAACGTGCGTACGATCTCCGATAATGAACGTCCAAGTTTTTGGAATCGATCAAATCCTTTGTACCCGACCGTCAAACGATCCGACAACAGATTCGCATTGAGAAGCGCGATCTTTTACGTAACGCTTTTATGTCACGTAAGTGCGTCTTTACCGGATCATCGTTTCCCAAGATATCAAGATATCGGTACAATGCATTTATACCAAAATACAAATTAGTCGGGTATCGTAAAATGAACATTTATCGGCTTTAAATCAGATATGACAGGATTACCGATTCACAGTAGCATACATCGATCGACTCGTCGACATATCGCGGAATATACATTCCGTGTCCATATAATCGATACATATACTTTCTACTTCTATTAGATAGAAAAAGCTGTTACACATTAAACCTACTTCGTAACTCAATTGCTGTACATATCGACAACGCGTACTTTTACGCTATTAAAGAAGCATTAAGGAGACCGTTGATCAACCCTCCACAACCTTATCTTTCCCTCTTATTATATAATCTAACATTACAAATTGCCAATTATCAACGTGGCTTTGCTTGGCGATAAACCCATGGATTACGTAAGCAACGAGAATTAATTTGCGACAGACTCGTGGATTAACGTACATTACAGGCGGTTAAGAAGTGAAAAAAGTGCATGTTTTTCCATCCCAAAGTGGCGAGAAGGTGGAACGCAATTTGCACAGTGCAACGTCGGTATATTCGCGTTATGGGCACGCAGGAGAAATATGCTCGATGATTTCGAAAGCGGAGATAGCCGGCAACAATGCTCGGCCCGTAATTCACCCGCGAACAATAGTCGAATTCCGAAAATCGACGGTGCATCCGCCGAATCGTTTTTCAATACCTCCGTTGCCTAACGAGAAAAATCGAGCGGGCCCCGGTCCTTGCAGCCTTCCGTTCGCTTCGCGAATTAATCCATCAAAATGGTCAACGGTACAACTCACGCCCGCCTTTTTTCGCCCCCGCCCTCCCTTCGCCGCCCTCCTTCCATCCCTTCGAAGCGCGGCCGCCGTCTGAAGTCCCGGGAATTGATTGTGCGATGTATTTAAATACACCGAGGGTGGAAACGAAAATAACCGGGAAACTCGATTTGCGGATTTGCTCGATGAAAATTGGAAAAATCATCTCATCCTCTGCAAAGAGGAAGGAGGCCTTTCAGAGGAAGAGGATTTTTCCAGGGCGGTTCAATTTTTTCTGCCGATCTTGAAGTCGGTGATAAGCGAATTCCTTTTAACCCTGTAAACTTCAAAGTTCCACTCGCGCGCGTTGCTCTAAATCGAGCGGTGTTTCTTCGCGGTTTTGTAAATTCCTGCGAATGAAGAAGGCGATCTACGGTCGCCTAGTGATTCCAAGGTTAGGTGAAATTCTTTTTTCGTTCTCGAAGCGTGAAAATTCGCGAAGATGGTTAGAGCGTTGCCATCGAAGAGCGATATCGGCTGTCGGGGGTTAAACGAGGAATAATACGCGAGGTGTATCTTCGTAATCGGCAAGAAACGTACGAAACTCCCCGAGTACCTGCCATTCGTCACTCGCATCGCTGCTCGCATATACGTATCTATTCTGGAAGACTATTCTGGCGTCAAACCAGCTGGCACCATTAACCCAAATATATGTGCCGTTCATTATGAAGAGAGTTCCTGGTAGATAAATTAATCACGGGCTTCCCTCGTGCATTCTTCGGGACTATCGACCTCGAACGCCCGAATTTGATAATTCAGGAAGGAATCAAAGATTCATTCATCACCGACCGCCGCTGCCTTCGGCTTATTTTTACGAGGCTGCGTTATATTTGTCGCTTTAACGAATTTCACGATACGAGATCATTCGAGAACAATTTCTCCCCTCGACTCGAACCGTCGATTTAGGAGCCAATTTTATTGTTCCCGCACTCGCACTTGTTGAATATCTACTTTTATATGCTTTCATCGCTTTCGCGGTAATGATCGATGTAAGGTTATTATTACAACGCGTTAAGCGTAAGACGTTTAATTCGTAAGCGAGAAACGCGCAATCCGTTTAGTACGGTTTTACGTATCGTACTAAAGTGTCGTCAGCTTCTCGGTAATTTTAGTCCACGAATGACTTCGACGAAAAACAGTAATTTCATTTTAAGAGTAATAATATTATTTTGCACGATCATTTCGGTTCATCCCCACGATACACTTCCAGACGTACCGGTGGAATTAATTTCATTTCTCTTTCTCTTAAATACGGTTTACATTTTCTGACAATCCGTCATAATATACCTCTTGATGTTCTTATATCATAATGTCGATCATATCGGATAAGACACTTCGGAAAAAGATATATTTCCGAAAGCACCGATACCATTCGGTCTTTCCAACACATCGTCGCGACATATCCTCCGTTTATAAATCATCCCTCCTCGCGACCAAACGTTTACTCCGAACCCCTAAACAAACGATGCATCTTTAAAACCATCAGCAACAAATGCTATACAGCTTTTATTCTCATATGTACTTCGAAACGAGCAGAGCTCCGTACCATCCAAAGCATACCATCGCGAACATTGGATTACCGATCACCCAACATTACCAAATACTGAACACGGAACTTTTTAAGCGAAAATTCTCCGCCAAACAACGCATCCCCAAAAACGAGAATGCCATCCAGTCTCACCGGCACATCCCGACGGTACACCCCCTATAATCGGCCGGGTGTCCCAGGTATCGCGCGAACGAACGAGAGGCGTGGGTGTATCGTCGATGTGCGTCCACGGGGTGTACAGAGCAGCCGGTGCACCGGGTATAGGATCAATATAAGCGATGACACAGCGAGAGCTCATCTTTAAGCCACGCCCAGAGCTGCTCCGGGACCAATGCAAGCCTCGATCCGCCGGTGGCGACCGCCAATCCACGACCGGCATCGATTTTTACCCGGTTCACCCCCTTTTTTTATTCCCTCTCTCTCTCTCTCGCTCTCTCTCGCTCTAGCTCTCTCATCCGCTCCCTGCCTCTCAACCCGTCTCATGCCCTCACTCTCACTCTTCTCTTCTCTCTCTCTCTCTCTCTCTTTCCTTCTTGCCCCATCCCACGCTCTCGCTCTCTCTCTCCCCCTTTCTCTTTCTCGCTCCTTCTCTTTCTCGCTCCCACCTCTTTTTGCCCCATCGCACGCTCCCTCGCGCTCTCTCTCTCTCACTCTCTCGCTCCCTCGCGAAAGTGAATTTCTTGGCGATGCCGCCGGGGCACGGAGAGAGAGCCGGAGAAAGAAGGAGGCAGAAATAGAATGAGGGTGGGCCGGCCCGGAGGATCGATGAGGACACGGTCTCTCTCCTCCTCCAGGGGTAAACGAACCCCCGTTTCATCCACCCTTCGCGCCGTTATCGGCTGTCCCTTTTCCAATCGACGCCGCCGGGATATCGGGAGCCGGCCCGCGAACCTCATCTCCGCGCAGGAGCTGCCTGTTGCGAGAGACCGGCGTGACTGCACCTCGATCGCTCTGCACACCTGCCGAGGATCCTCGACGACGCTTCTTCGATTTATCGAAAAAGATCGCTGACCCTTATTGGGTTACTCCTTGGATTTTTTAAGGAGCTAATCAAACGATCCCTTTTTCTTTTTCCGGCTCGATTTTAGGTTACTCGCTCGATTTTTTTTTTGAGAACGATGCCGAACGATAGCGAGCGTTATATTTGTCTTTCTAACGACGCCGCTAGACGATATCGACTTGTACGATCGAGTCCTTCACTCGAAGTATTTGGTAGAAAAATATTCGGTCCTTGGCTCGGAATTCGTTGTAATGAGATATTGAGTCCTTGGCACGAAGTGTTTGATAATGAGGAATCCGGTCTTAGCTCAAGGTAGTTGATAATCGGATATTGAGTCCTTGGTTGGTGGTGCTTAATAATGAGGTATTGCGGCCTCAGCTCGAGGTGCTCGATAGCGAAGCGTCGAGTCCTTGACCCGAGGTTCTTAATGATGGGGCATTGGTTTCTTGGCTCGAAGAGTTTGATAACGAGGGATTAAGATAATGAGATTAATGTAACGAATCGGACGGTATTCGAGATTACGCAACGGATCTGAATTAGTATTTTGTTTTTTTTTTTTTTTTTCTACGTGTTGTCGTGTGTTCGAATAACGAATGGAACGAAGGTTAAAGTAAAATGATGCATAAATATTTGATTTAATGTTGCGCACCGAGGTTTTTCAATATTTTTCGTTCGTAGCATCGAGAAATTGATCTTGACTTGAAAAGATAATAAAAACGTTTTAATAAGGGTTAATAAAAAATCTTGATTTTTTTATCGATTTACTATATGCTTTTTTTTTAAGTTTTTAAGCTCTTCGACGATATCGCTTTTTTATTTTAAGATAACGTTTATTTCCATAATTCATTGCCTATAATTATTTATATACTTTGAGGTGAATGGAGGAATAGAAAAGAAAACGAGAGTTACGGATTGAAATCGATTTACGCGGATAGTTTGCAGTTTCTCTGCCGCAATAGCGCGGTTCGCTTTGTAGATCGCTGACGCCATCTGAGAACACAGTGGCGAACTGTTGCCCCGCTTATCCGTTGGGACATGCTTGCTTCATTTTTCCCGGTAACGTATTTTCTTATTTATTTATACATGGTTATGAGCCAGGAATATCAACGTAAAATTTAAAAAATGTCTCCACGCAAAGTTATTTGGATTATTTATTCTTTGGAATAAAACATTAAAATTACCGACCTCTTTTTCTCTATATTTAGATATATTATTGCATATCTAAAAAAGACAGTTATCAATGAAAAAATGTCAACGGCTCGATAGAGTCTTTTATCGAATAATGTATTGAAATTGAAGAATCTTGTTTAAAAAGCTTGGCGAATCATAAAGAATTAGTATAAAAAATTATGATGCGTGTAAAATATCGTAGTAAAAAGAATCGAAAGGAACTTGCGCGTCTGCGAATTTGTAAGAGGAAACTGGCTTGGAGCGAACCGTTAGTCACGATTCGAATACGAGCCTAGACTAATGTTCACGATGACCACTAGATGGCAACGTTTCTCGCTGTTGAAATGTTATTTCTCGTACGATATTCCTTGGAGGTTTGGCTGTATTTGTTACTCTGGTTTCCCTTCAAAACACGTATAAATCTTTCGCCTTTTACTAAAGATTTCCGTGGAGGGGAACAATTGATGAGTCTATAATACAATTTTTTGTAGTACCCGACGAAAGTTGGGTCGTCAACCAATAAAAACAAAATACTCTACGATTTGCAATTGAACGACAAATATTGGTTTGTTGTTTCCGAGGAATCTTGTTCGTCTCATGATTCGTAGTATATAATTTCTGTTGTGTCAAAAAAAGCGGAATATCCTTTATGCGTGTAGTTTTTGAACAATAATTATTAAGACTAAATTGTAGAACAACAAAATAATACTTAAAAAATGTAGTATGTATATTTATTAATTCTGCTTGAATTTTTACAGCCAGTACATTATGATTCTTCGAGCTACACTCAGAAAATTTACGAAAGATCCGCGTATCTCTTCGATATTGTACACTGCGCAGGAATTAAGTTTGCGCAGAGCATAGATCGTGGTATTTGACGGCCGTAATTTGAATAACGAATCCCCGTTAAGAAATTCCCCTTCATATTGACAAACGCGTTCGGATATGCATTTAATACTCGAAGAAGAACCGACAAATATTTTCGGCAGATCGAGTTCTTTGCGCTCGCGGTACTTCAAAGAAGAAATACATATTCTACGGTGTGCAAAGCCTAATCTCACGTTCAAACAGAAAAGTTCAAACGGAAATATTTGAATTTCAATATTTATAATTCTCGACCGACGAAAGTGCACCGTGGGAATCCTTGTGAATATCCGACGAGTCTAATTAATGTTCCCTCGTAGAGAGAATATAAAACGTTAATTACAGGGCAGGCATCGCCGGTAATAAAAGAGTCAATATTCGGAGTACGTATTACGGTTCTTTTCGATAGACGGCTCGCGTCACAGATTGCACCGTAGATTAGCTCGTTGATTTTTTATACAACAAATATAGTTGAACATACACCGTAGAATTACTGGAAATACGTTGCTGTAAAGTAATTCGTCAATTCTGGAAAGAAGAAAATAGCAATAGGACAATGGTGACCGATCGTTACGTGAATTACGAGAAGGAAAACGTTCGCGATCCACGTCTTACGCGCTGTGACCTTCCGCAAGGCAACCGAAGCAAAACGTTACTCCCTTTCACCATGGGAATTGCATTCTATGATCTATGCGCTCTTACGGTCTATGAGCGTATACGAAGAATTAAGATAGAGATCAAAATCGCCTAATTTGTCATTCTTAATTAAACGCGTATTCGCATTTTTATTGAAATCAAGTATAAGTATTTCTCACGGAATAAATTTTAATCCTATAACTATCTCATTTGTAAGCATCTCCATATTCAATAAACCTGTTTTTCCCTTCAAGAAACGCGAGTACTCTTTTTTTACTCTCCGTTGTCAGAAAGACGCAGGATCGATTAAAAAAGAAATATTTATATCGTACTGCAGCGTGTACGGTACGTGTACACCTAGCTCGATTGTCACTCTAAGAATATGGTGTTACTTCTCGGAAGTAATTTCTAAGAACATCTCGGGCACTCGAAGTGCAACGGGTAGAGGTACGAATGCTAACCGGAAAAGGAGATGGGGGGGAAAAAAATTAAGTGGTCGTGTTTGCGGAGTCAGCAAGATCGGCTGGTAATTCCCAGGGATGGGTCAGGCAATGGGTAATACGGAGTCACCGGAGAAAATTGGGAGCGCTCCGTGGCGGCTTGTTACTTTTATTACCATCGGGCTTTTCTCGCAATTGGAAGGGTCCTATTGGTGTTTCCTTAAAAAGTCCTATCCGCCACTCCTTCAGTCGCGTCTCCCGACGCTGTTAGTCGTTCGTTCGATCGAACCGACGAATATAATAATCTGGGTTTAATGGTGAATCTTATTCGTTAATCCTGCTGATTAAAAATGAATTTCCAGAATGTTTAGCAGTTAATTTTATACACACCGCACTTAATACTTTTTTTTTTCTCAGAGTAACGAATTTGAATGTCAAATAATTTTTGTATAATATTACTGGTAGAATTTCTGAGCAGTATATTTTAAAAAAAAGTCAGCTTAAATAAACTAATGAATTATTTAAATGTCAATTCGCGTGATGGTTTGTACGATATTGACCGTTTTATTTAGGAACGAGTGATTAATTGGCTAAATGGGTAGTCATAATTTGCAAAAAAAAAAAGTTCGACGTTTGCTAAGTAAAAATAAGTTTTACTTGACAAAGCATCTGCTTTTAAGAAGCAAAAAAAAATAGATCCGTTTTTGAGTCACGGATCAGGCCCCGGAGGGATTCGAACCCTCGATCTCCTGTTTACTAGACAGGCGCTTTAACCAACTAAGCCACGGCGCCGATGTATGCTCCAAGATTTTATTCGTATAAAAACAATCGCTTATTTAAATCTACTAGTGTGTTATACTCTATACATACATATCCACAATTTTGCTGAAGTATGAGTAATAACTATATCGAATCGGACAGAATTACACGCTTTGTGATTTTCTGAAAAGTCTGAACTGCGATCAAATCGTAAAGTCTAAAAGGCAATATCTCAAATCATATTAATTCGTTACATTTATATGATTTTAGATTTTTCTCTATTTTATAGCACATTGTACAAAAAAAAAGTACCACGTTTGTCACGTAGATACATTTTAAGAATATATTCGATCAGCGGAAGTGTAAAACGGTTGTCCATATTTATGCCTAATTTTGTTTAATAGAAAATGAATAAAAAATATTTTGGAGGCGCCGGGTATCGATCCCGGTACCTCTCGCATGCTAAGCGAGCGCTCTACCATCTGAGCTACGCCCCCGATGTTTAAACATTCGCAAAGATGCATTTTTGACCTGCATTCTTACCTATTTTCCTCGATATACTTATATTCTAGGTCGTCTGGTTTAAAACCCACATTTTTTTTAATCCAACCACCCGACAAACTACATTTTTTCCAGTCTCCAGGTTAGAAAATTTATAAAATCATTTCTTTAAATAATATCACGTACCTGTGCTAAATAGGAAAAATTTATATATGACTGCTCATAAGGAATATTTTAAACATTTCTTAATTACCACTCTTTTAACCCTTAAATATAGTTTTATCTTAGTTTTAATTTAGTCTAAATATAGTTTCAAGTTAGTTTTATTAAATTAGTTTGATGATTGTGATGAGAGTCGGGAATTTGATAGTATTTTATTTTTTGCATTTACATTCTTATTACCGAGCAAGTTCTTTAAAGCTTAATTATTACAAATATTACATTGATTGAACATCATTATTGCAAAATCCATGGTTAATCTATGTTTCGTATGTCTCATTATTTTCCTATGCAAAGTGTGTTAATACAATTGTGATGTTTAAAATGTGATAATGTGATCAAATGTCTGGTATTTATGTCGGATTAACATATAAGGTGCAGTTAATGCATAGATTCGATCAAGCGACACGATCTTCCTTTTAGACGTTTGATAAGATGCATTTGTTATGTCAAGTTCTAAAATACAACAAGTATGAAGTATTGTTCATTCTAAATACGTAAATCGAGCACTCAAGCGATGGTTTCTTTGGAACGGGTACGCATGCCTATTTAAAATTATAACTATGACAATCGACGCATTCAAGGGCACTATTTCTTTAGCTGTAAGTCAAACAATATGTAAATTATTTTGCGATAATTTCAATAGGTAGAAAGATAAAAATAGTCATAATTGCAACTGTAAAATTGCCGTTATTTTGTGCTGTTTTTTCAGACAGAAATTTGGTTTGTATTCGTGAAATTATCACATAATGCTCGATTTAAAATGTTTGTCCTTCTGAAATGTTGAAGAAATTTTGCATTAGTTGTAAGAATCAACATTCCTCGCCGACTTTCACTCGTTCCCTCCTGCTTCTATTTAAATCAAATGTTAAAAATTCTTACGTACGATTGACTTACACAACCGATCGTGAAATAAATTTGTCTTATCTATGCAAGATAATTTTATTTTAAGTAAAATTATGTCTCGTATCAAAAGGTGTCTGCTCGTAATTTGGTATGGTAATAGAAGTCATTTAAAACTCGTGTACTTTAAAATTGAAACGACTCGATTGTATATCTATCGAACGAAAAAAGATGAGTGAAAGGGTCGGAGGATGAAGTGAAAAAAAAATTGGGCTCGTCCGGGATTTGAACCCGGGACCTCTCGCACCCTAAGCGAGAATCATACCCCTAGACCAACGAACCGCGTTGGATAAACAGAGATTAACGAGAAATCCTATGGGAGGGACAGAGAGAACTAATTCGGACCCTCATACTCCAAAGGCGTATGTTACTCGGCATTTACAACAATTCAAAAGACGACGAATAACATTATTCCCGCTGTAATAATTCTTTGTCGCAACGATTGATTTGGTTCCGTGCACTGGATACCTCGTGCAAATGGAAAGTAATTACGTCTTTTGGGATGTGTTTGATACGGATTTGGAGAAGGTCAAATGGAAGATAGAAAAACTCAATTTCCCTGGTACTGTCCTTAATACTACTTCTAGGTTGTTATAATTTTACGATTTTACTCACGATTGATTCGCACGATTTATCGTGGAAAAATTTGACTTGTTTGTAGAAATTAATGTAATTTTGGTAAAAATATGTCTCGTATCAAAAGGTGTCTGCTCGTAATTTGGTATGGTAATAGAAGTCATTTAAAACTCGTGTACTTTAAAATCGAAACGACTCGATTGTATATCTATATAACGAAAAAAGATGAGTGAAAGGGTCGGAGGATGAAGTGAAAAAAAAATTCGGGCTCGTCCGGGATTTGAACCCGGGACCTCTCGCACCCTAAGCGAGAATCATACCCCTAGACCAACGAACCGCGTTGGGTGAACAAGCGTTAACAAAAATCCCCATGGGAGAGAGAGAGAGAACTAATACGGACCTTTATACTCGAAAGGCGTGTGTTACCCGACATTTACAAAGGACGATGAATAACACTGTCGCTGCTGCAATAATTCTTTGTCGCAACAACTGATTTTATCCCGCGCATTAGATACCTCGTGTAAATAGAAAATAATTACATCTTTTAAGATGCGTTTGACACCGATTTGGACAAGGTCGAATAGAAAGTAGAAAAATACGATTTCCCTGGTACTATCCTTAATACTATCTCTACGTTTTTACAATATTCGAGTAAATTTCGAATTGAACTATATTCTATATATTACAAAGATATAGCAAAGGTTTGCGAAAATACTGTAATGTTTTTAACCTGCTATCGGATACAAAGCTAGAGTATAGAAATGTAGTATTCGATTGGCGATTCTCAATAATATAGAATTCAATAGTTTGTACGGGGACCAAAGGCAGAAAAAAAATTGTGGTTATCCGTGGAATAGGGAATTTTATTCTCAAATATCGATGAACATCGCGTAGATTTCCTTGGATCTTTAATTAAACGTGATCGGACATGGCTACTTTATGATAAGCCGATGGCGGTACCGTTAGGGGTATCGGAACCTTAAAAATTCGGCAGAAATTTATTCAAGATGCGCGGAGGTAATTTCGTGAGCGTGTGGATGGTTATGAAAAAAAAAGTTTTCAAGTGGCTCGTTGGTCTAGGGGTATGATTCTCGCTTCGGGTGCGAGAGGTCCCGGGTTCAAATCCCGGACGAGCCCGCGAGTATTTCTTTTTTATATTTCGTTCTTACGATTCCTCTGCACTTTCTTCTCCGCGTTTCCTTCTGTAAACAAAATTCGTCATGCGCGATTGCAATAAGTACCTATTTTCTTCCTCTAAAGTTGCATATCATCGTATGGCGCGATTAAAAACTCGTGAAATATTATATTATCTCCACAATGGAGATATCGATCCAAAACGTATTTGCGTCAAACGAGGAAGTGAGCGATGCATTGCGCAATACAAGTATATTTACTAAAACTAAATATTTATATTTACTCCTAACCGTCTTCTTGCTCGGACGCGAAATTTTTTTGTTGCTTTTTAGCGATCGATGTGGTTCTTGAAGGTTTGTCAATTTAGAAAATTACAATCGAGCAGCTCCAATGCACAATCGCGAGCTACACAGTCATAAAAAAAATGCTGTCGCGTTCCAAACGTTAAGTTAACTTAAGTACGGTGTAATTAAGCTCCACTCGCTGGAACGTAGACTTTTCTGTAACGCATTCTGCATCGCTTGACGTATCGTGTTTTAGCACCTGCTCTATGTTTTCCTGACAAATATTTTATGTATTATTTCGTTACAAACCTACCGGTCAGTTAAGAACTTAGCTCGAGTTTTTTCAAACCATGAAAACTGTCGCGTGTTCTGTAAATAGAAGGAAATACAAGAGACTCGCCGAAGGTAAAAAGGAAAAAGTAATTCGGGGCGAACGAAAATGAATAAAGATCGACGTGTGGATAAAATAAACTCTGTCGCCAATTTATCTTTATCTAGGTATCTGACCGTAAGAGGAGCATGCCCAACTAATTAGCGTTCTTTTACACAACTAAAAACACTTGATATTTAAGTTCGAGCTCGTTAAAAGCGGAAACAAATCTCCACAAGGGTTGTTTCCTCTTTGTATATCATTTTCGAACTCTTAACTTTCTATTAAAAGCATCCACGAATAATCATTACGATCGACAGGAATAAATTCGGCATGCGAAGCACAATTTTCGTACGTTTCTATTGCCAATCCATTCATCGTACAAGAAATCATCGACGTTCGTTTTTCGATGACCTTTCGGCCAAGTTCGTTAGGGGAATACTGGAAATGTGGATTGCCTAGAAAAATCGATTCCACAAGGCGCTGCTCCCACTTCAAGGTTACACCCGACGGTACAAAAAGGACAGAAGAAAGAAGCACGTGCAGAACCGTCGGCCATTTTACATTCGAAGAACGAAGAACAGCATAGATCTGGCGAGAACGTATAAAGGAGAAGGTTCTGCTGCTATCGTTCACAGTGAATTACGTTCCTTCCGTTGATTCGAGGTAGGTGTGCTCTATAAGTAATTACCTATCGATTCTTCCGCACGTGCGGGTAAATCGCAATTCGATCGATCGATCGATCGGTCGACTCTGTACTTTTACGCGCATTGTCGGAAATGAGAGAATGAAAGAAGGAAGCTCATCGAAATTTGCTTATAATATTCGCGCGACTTGTTTCCGTATGACTTTAGACAAATATAGTGATATTATTCGGAAACAACGTTTCGATGGTATTTTTCATTTTTAAGAATATCGTAGCTTATTTGATCAATATTTATACGTATTCGAACAATCACAAATACTTCCACGGTGAAGGTTAACGATGGCCTAGAGACACTCGCACGTGACCAAAACTCCTGGATTTTGTTCCGTTAATCGCGTAGTTTTTAGAGAAAGCGTAGTATTTATGAAAGAAATGCGGTTTTGTAATTTTTTTTTTTTGCCATCGATGAGTCGATAGGATTTCACTTTCGGTTCAAACACATGATTCTAAGGCACGGCAGAGAAAGCGCGGAATGAGAAGAAAGAGGGTCGTAAACTAGCGAAAAGCGTTGTTCTCTCCAAAATTACGCGCATTAACAAAAACGCGGAGGTTAGTTTTACAAGCATTAATTACGATTTACGAGCGAAAATGTGCGGGCAAATACACCGGTATTTGAATAAAAATCGTCGGTTGCATTCTATCTTAAGTTTTTCCGAACGTTGCGCGTATTTTATACCCGATTATAGGATGTTTAATCAAACTAATTGATCTCCGCTAAATTTCATTGATAGTCGATCGCAGTATTTAAGTACGCGAATTAAATATATGACGAGTTAAAGCGAATTTTTCTTTTGACATATCTTAACGCGAATGAAGAAGGGCCGTCGCGGTCCATCGATTTTCTTCCGGTTATTCGAGATTCAGGGTCACTGCTGGAAACGTCACGTTTTACTTATTTCCGTGTCGGTTTGAGTGTCGTAAAAAATGTTTACGATGTGTTTCGGGTCGACGAACCTCGTGGGTTAACCTGTTACGTTCATTCTGTCGGCTGATTTTTAGAAGGATTTTGTCATTTTAAAGCGGAAGTCTAACTTTAGATGCCAATAATCGAGACAAAATAAACTTGTACGAATCACTTTATTTCCAGTGTAATAACCAAAATTTACGTATAGAATTTCCTTCGGAATGTTTAGTGTCCGTAATTTGACTTCTATTTCGATATTAATATTATGGGAATCTATTCCTTTTCTTTCTTTCTTTATCGTAGTTTTATCAATTTGTTTTGATAGTTCAAGGTCGATTCCGATGATTCCAATTAATCTTAAAGAATAGGTCTCTGACTAGAGAAGTTTATCAAATTTATCAGACACTTTAAAACGTTCAATATTATATCAGGAATGTAGAGAACATGGACGAAAAGGGACGATCGAACGTGACGTATCAACTCGACTCCAGGATCGGTTATTAGAATAAAACATTCATCCTCGGTTCACGGAACACCTTTTTCACCACTCGCCCTTCGCAATCGATTCGACTTTCCCGAAATAGAAGTACTTTTTTTCGCGGCGTCACGCGGGCCAATATTTGGTATAATTACGGAGAAAGCTGGAGAAAGTTTTCTATGCCTCGACATTTAACGTCACCCAGCGCCGTCCGCGGGAGCTCACACGTGCCGGCGTCGTTTTCCAATCGACAAGCCTCCTCTCGTCCTTTTATCCGTGCCATTTCTTCGCCATCCTCTCGTCAACTCGCGCGAATTTACTTCGAATCGTAGCCGGCCCACGTGGATTCGCGACCAGGGATTAGATCGAGAGATCCTCGATCCTGCAAGTTCAAGTTCTACGTGCGATACCTGTGCTGGAGGTTTTAATTTCGCGCTTGTGGCAAAAGGTGATATCGCGATACTGGGTACGCAAGACAGTTTGTTGTGTTTTTCTGGGAAAGTAAAATACGAGTCCTTCATTTTTAGCGATAACTCTGCGCGAAATTTTACCTGTTGGTGTATTTTTACAGTTGTGGATACTTAAAACGCTGTGCGATACCTTGTAACGCACTCCGTTGTTTTTGTATATTTAAGTACTTGTTTACAAGACGCGTATTTGCAAGTCAAGGAACTTTACCGATACCGATACGTAGGACGCGATACCTTAAAATGCGACGTTGCGTTTGCCGATTACGCATTGTTAACTTCCAGTGTCAAAGGAATTTGCTGCGATCAACGTGATATTCCAGGATATCGTTTGCAGGACCATCGCGGTGGTAGGTTTGTTCCCGATAAAAATTCCTGTCGCGCGAAAGATGGACAGCGAGGAATTCCGTGAATTCGGCAAGGCGGCCATCGACTTCGTGGCCAATTATACGGATGGTTTGAGGGACAGAAACGTCCTTCCGGATGTCGAGCCAGGGTACCTTAGCCAGTTATTGCCGCAGGAAGCGCCCAGGAAGGCGGAAAGGTGGCAAGACGTTCTGACCGATGTCGAGAAATTCATCGTTCCAGGAGTAAGTCATCGGTGTTCCTTGCTAGGGGCCAAAAATTAAATAAATTCTTTAACTCCGACAAAAGCTGAAAGTGCTATCGATAATTGGATTTTTAAAACTGTAGATTACGATGCGACAAAATAATTCACCAAGTATTATTCACCACAACGTCGAACGCAGATTTTTTTACACCACTGGAGTACGACTACATTTTCCTCGTTTTATTATCCGATCAGGTGACGCACTGGAATTCGCCACATTTCCACGCATTTTACCCCGTGGGAAATTCTTATCCCGCTATCGTGGGGGAGATTTTGAGCGCCGGATTCGGATGCGTGGGATTTACCTGGCTGGCTTCGCCCGCCTGCACCGAATTAGAAGTCATCGCGATGAATTGGCTAGGCAAGTTGCTCGGTTTGCCCGAGGAATTCCTTAGCTGCGGCGACGGACGAGGTGGTGGGATCATTCAGGTAACTCGAACGATAAGCTGATCTTTGAAACGATATATTCACTACAAAGTATCGAATAAACGTAGAGACAAACGTGTGAATAGTAGAATAAATAATATCGACGCGCAAACGATAAAGATGTCGCATGTGTAAGAATAAGATTTTATACGACGGTCGATTACGTTTGGAAAATTTCAACCGGGCGGAATTTTTTAAAAATCTTTTTGTTTATCGGTTATACGGATGAGTAGTATGGCCAATATATAAAGGTATTTGAAAAAAATTTGATTTATGAGATTTTACGTGACCCCGATTTGTGCGAGCATATATAGAATAAGTATTCGGATATGGAGATATTAAACTGGATAATAAATTTATGTAGATGTTTTTTAAATCCGTATACATATTTTTTTTTAATTCGAAATATCGATAAATTTCTTCGATTCGTGCGTCCTCTTAATTTCCATACGCGGGATTCGTTGTCACGCGTTTCGAGGAACTTTCCACTTTCATCGCGCGATTCGGCAGTTTTTTCTTCCGAGTAAGCATATTTCTTTCTCATCTAATTTTCGATGTTCAATGCTCGAAAGGCTAAACGAAGAGAATACAAACCGTAGTACTTTACATCGAAAACGTATTTGTAATAAGGAATTTTATGTCAGAAATACGTATTCGTTATATTTTGTCTATTCGTCCACTACTTCTTGGAAGACAAATCGTTTTGTCTATAAACAAACACATTAACGTTACACCGCTGTAAAAATATACTAAATCAATACTTGGATAAATTAGCATTTTACATCAATGACGAAAAAGTACATTCGATTTACAATAATCGTAATGGTAAGATGTGCACGAACGATAAAAATAATAATGCCGGATAACGTACAGGAATAATAAAAAAAATAGTACAAGAAAAATTGGACAATAAAATGTATTTACGCAGAGAAATATAAAAATTTGGAAAGCGATGCAAAAAAAATCGGGCTCGTCCGGGATTTGAACCCGGGACCTCTCGCACCCTAAGCGAGAATCATACCCCTAGACCAACGAGCCGTTATGAAGAACGATCGATACTTTCGAAGTAGACCGTCCGTTATTTTTGACCCTTGAAATCCTCGAAGAACGATTGACGCGATCTTTGAATCTTGATCTCTCGATAACGTTCGAGCGATAATTTTACTCGAAAAATAACCGAGGAACGATAATAATTACGTACATTTCAATATTCAGAGATTAGAAATCGTAACGATCGGTAGAATCTTCAATTACAAGATACTTAAACATACCTTATCCACCGTAACAATTTAGATTTTGACTAAATAAGAAAATGCGATAACTTAATAGTGATATTTTAGGTTAAAGAATTATAGCTCCAAACGTATAGTTCGTAGGATAACGTTCATCGATGATTGTCGATAGTGGATAATCTTTAAACTTCAAAGGAATTTCATGTTCGCGTTTACTTTCGAAATAAGGAAAAGGAGAAATGATTTATAATAAGATGCTAATTTAATTGTGAATATAGGGATCGGCGAGCGAAACTACTCTGGTCTGCTTGTTGGTCGCGAAGGAGCGCATGGTTCGTCGCGTCAAAGAGCAGCATCCAGAGTGGGATGAAGGTTTCATCAAGTCCAAGTTGGTCGCGTACACGTCTGGTAAATATTTCTCGACTCTTTGAATATGATTTTGCGATTGATCCCGATGAAGCTAAAGAAAGGCGTATTACCGCAGACCAGTCAAATTCGTCGGTCGAGAAATCAGGAATTTTGGGCTCGATGCCGATGAGGCTTTTACCCACCGACGATAATTGTGCCCTTCGTGGCGAGACCTTGTCGAAGGCCATCGAGGAAGACAGAGAGAAAGGTTTGATACCGTGCTACGTGGTCGCTACTTTGGGTACCACAGGCACCTGCGCCTTCGACAACCTCGAAGAAATCGGCCCCGTCTGCAAGGAAAACGGCCTCTGGCTACACATCGATGCCGCTTACGCAGGTTTCTGGCACTTTTATTAAGAATTTAAACTGCAAAGTTATATTCAAGCACACGTTCGTTGCTTTTTCTTATGGATTTATGAGTCTTTTTTTTATTTTCATTGATTTAATCATGAATTTCGTGATTTTAGGTGCGGCTTTTGTGTGTCCCGAATTTCGATATCTTATGTCCGGCGTGGAATTCGCGGATTCCTTTAATTTCAATCCCCATAAATGGCTGCTCGTGAATTTCGACTGTTCAGCGATGTGGTACGATTACACGCAATTATTTTGTAATACGTTTCATAACTGGTTTTTGAACATACAGCATCGATTTCGAGCGATAAAATTATTGTACATATAAACCCTTCCATGGTGCATGGAAATTAAATAAATGTGTCTCAAGGTTATGACGTGTAATGTAGCGATGTACATTTTGATTTTTAGGATCAAAGATTCCAAGAATCTCGTGGAGGCGTTCAGCGTGGACAGAATTTACTTGGCACACGACAAGGAAGGCCTTGCTCCTGATTACAGGGTAATATATACTTGACAAAATTTACAAACAAATTATTTTTTAAAATAATATCATATTTACTAAATGTAATCATAGTTAATAATCGGTATCTCACGTTTCATCATCGATTTGGAAATCGCGATTAATTCTAGTAAACGAGACGATAAATATTTTCTAGCGATACTTATTCAGTTTGCTTATGATATACGTCGACTTATTTTTTATGATATTCAATTCAATACGCTCAATGATGTCATAAGTCGTCCTGATAAAATTGACCCCAACAATTATATTCAATATTCGTTTTATCGTATTTCATCGCGATCAACGAGCGACCTTGATATATATTGTATATCGAAGGTTAACGATTCTTAATTCATCGTAATAATCCATTCACCAAACGTAATCGTGATTACGTGAAACTCCGACAGAACTGGCAGATTCCCCTGGGTCGTCGTTTCCGTGCTTTAAAGCTGTGGTTCGTTCTTCGTCTGTACGGAGCGGAGGGCTTGCAGCAACACATAAAACGCTCTCTCAAATTGGCGGAGAGGTTCGAGGGACTCCTTAAGTTGGACGATAGATTCGAGATTGTCACCGAGCTTTCCATGGGCGTTATCTGCTTCCGACTGAAGGTACGTGGGAGAAATAATCCTGCTTCGTGCAATAATCACGATGAATGTTCATACATATAATTATCGTCTAATCAAAACCTTTACTTCCTTTTTCAAATTCTTTAAAAAACCACTTCTTCCTCGACACGAACGAATGTTTTTTTTTTGCATCTTAGAAAATTGTTCTATAGAAATCTAAAGAAATTGTTCTGAGTTTCTTTTTGAATCTTAGAAAATTTGCTTCGATATACATAAAATTTTTGCTAGATTATAGAGAGCAAATTTCGTCTCTTCTTTCAGGGTGACAATAGCTTGACGCAGGACCTTCTCGCTCGGCTGAACGCCAGGAAAAGGATTTACCTCGTGGCTGCGACCCGTCGGTGCAAATACATGCTCCGCTTCGTGATCGGCAGTCGTCTCTGCCAGGAGCAGGACGTTGCCTTCGCCTGGAACGAAATCAGTGAACAAGCGGCGGAAGTTTTGCGATCGAGATTCGCCACTTTGCAGGAAGAATCGCTAGTCAGTTCCTCGAAAGTCTCCGAGGACATAAGCGCGCGGATAGAGAGCCTGAACATGGAGACGAAGAAGATTTCATAAGGGATGGAGGAAGAAATTCTTGTTGGCGCTTAAAATTATACCCTTGGGAATTCGATTAAAAATCTGATCTTGCAAGACGAGGAGAGTACGATGGATAGAATCGTTTTGGAGTGGAAATATGAGAAGTTTGGAAATGAGAGACAATTCTGCTAGTGTACGAAGAACGAAGAGAATTTCAGGGAAATGTGCGGCGAAAGGTATCGATCCGAATCGATGCTAGTGATACGGATGCTTTGAAAAATGGCGTACAAAGTCAAAGTCATTATGCGGAAGAAAAAGAGAATCCTGATACGTAGAAGTAGAATATTAGAAAGTACGAATCTTGACCGTAATCGGCTATTCCGCGTATTCGCGATGTACCGCACGAAGTTTATTAAAAAAGATCGACGCTCGATAGTACAAACCATAATTTGACTTGGCTATGTTCAAAGATTTCTAGAGGCTTTAATGATAAGTTAATAACGCATATTAATCATCGCCTTAACCGTTACAGAACTACTTCTACAGCATACAACTGTATGTACGTTCCAACATATCCGTTATAAAATAATTCTATAACCTTAAATCGACGATGTAGAATCATTCCTCCTACCTTTGATAAACGAAATAAACAAATAATTATTGTAAAATGTTCTTTTACGCAAAACTTACACCCGATCATTTGGACCGCAATATTTATTTCACCTTTTGAAAAATATTTATTTCTTGAACTTTATTTTATATTGGTCGATACTATACCAGAGGTAGAATATTTACTACGTAATTTACGTAATAACGTAAGCAAATGGGGCGAGCGTATAATAAATCAATATACGTCATATATGGGGTAGGAGAATGTAGGTCGAACGCTATGACGCTTTCAATAAATTTGCTCCGAGGAGAAATTCGATATTTTGAATGTACTTTTCGTATAATCATAAATATCGTAAAAAATCTGTTTCAAGAGAATTTCGGCGTATCGATTACGACTGTATTCGACATACGTAGGGTCGATATGTATTACGCCTTTTTCAAATAAATCACCGCAACCGTGTTTCTTTAATTAAAATCTGTGTCGATAATGTACAATATAAGGTAAATGCGAATAATCTTACGGTCCAGTTTCACCCTCTCGATCGTACAGAAAGGCACGATCGATACTGAATATTTTAATTCAATTTTGACACGCGTCATCGTAGTCGGCCGTGATCGACGCTTTTGGCAATAATAGAACGTCAGACCGGCAGAGGTTGTTTGTTTGGGTATGACATGCTTTTTTCATAGCAACGTTCTCCATAGGTAGCTAAAAATCTACATTTTCTCCGGACCCAATATCCCTGCATTCATGTATGCCAAATTACCCAGTTTCGGCGATACACATCCAATGAGATGCTATTTACGAGGGTCAGGATACCACTTTGGAGGTTCCAGCGATTTCTCATAAGGTAGATCGAAAGTGTCAAATGGACAAATTTGCAAAACCCCCCCACAAAATTCGGCTATTAACCTTACGCGCAACGAGACTCTTGGAAAGCCATCGTTCGATACAACATCGCTCTTGCAAATCGTAAGACAATTACGCAAAACGATTCGATCAAACAAAGTGCGAGGTTGGAATTTGAACTTATCGCCTTTCCGTTTTCTGTCACGCTCTTCCTGTCAACTCGTGTTCGTAATTAAAAGAAAAATACGATCGCTTTGTAAGTACACTCGAGTTTATCATAATCATTCGTCATAAATCAAAGCATCGAACCGATACTTTCTTGCCCCGAAATAACTTGACAAAAAAATAAGTTCCTGAAAACTAGCGTCGAAGCGAAGGGAGGCGAGCCATCGTTTTATTCCTAACGGTGTTTCTCCACCCCTGTAGGTTATTCTCTGCGGATAAGGGCGGCGGGGGGGCGAAAAAGGATTTACCGCAATGCATGAAGGTGGCGAGATTCGAGTCCTGCCAGCTGGATCCGTGCATGTTGGATCCTTGCAAGCCGGAGCCGACTGTCGTGATTATCGGCGCAGGAATGGCGGGACTCTCGGCCGCCCATCGGCTGGCGCAATGCGGTTTGCAAAATTTCACCGTCCTCGAAGCGACGGATAGGTACGTTGGGAATTGACCGTTTTATTCCTCGTCCATCGATGTCGTTTCACTTTAAAAATCGTGACTAAAGCAAAGTAGAGACCCATTTCTCGAGGAAATCTTTTCATTAAAAATATTCGGTTCATTTATTTATTAGACGTACAACTTTGCTTCCGACGGTTGTTTTTTTTTTCGAAATTCCAAGCATTATAAAAAAACTGATTAAACATTGATGATTCAAAGTTCCATCGTTGGCCACTACTTTCTCCCATATATTTGGCAGCGTACAAATCCCACGTCGAAAAAACCATTACCTACCGCTAAAGCCATCTATAGAAAAAATAGCGGAAGCAAAGTTGCACGCCTAATACATTTATCGGCCATAAATGTAGTCAAAAATTAATAAAAAAAAAAACAAGAAGAAAACGATTACTTCTCAAACGAAGAAAAAAAAAATTCTGTCAACGTATTGGCAACGAGCCTTGCTCGCAGACCAGGCGGCCGGATCCACTCCTGCTGGCTGGGCGACGTCGTGGCGGAAATGGGGGCGACCTGGATCGAGGGAGGTTGCGTGGCCAACCCCGTCTTCACCCTGGCGGCCCAGGAAGGCCTGCTGAAGCCGCCCCTCTTCAGGCCCGACCCTAGCCGCGGCCTCTTCTGCACCAGCGATGGACGAGCCATCGACCTTCCGGTCAGCATCACGGCGTATCACACGTTTCGACAGATCGAGCAGCAGGCCGCCACGTTGTTCGCCCTCGGTTGCGGCCGCAGCCACGGTACGTTGCTGAATTTCATGGGCGTCAGAATCCAGCAGGAGCTTCAGAATTTCCCGGAGGAGCAACGGTACAGTTGCCCAGGTCAACCCGCAAACTCCGTCGGCAGTGATGTAAAGTGTCCCGATGGAAAACCGTGCTGGGATCCGCGGAAAGTTTCGACGGTTTTAAATACTTCGCGAATTTTCTCTCCTGGAACTATAGCGTTATTATTTTCTTTTCGACAAATTTTTTTACATTTTTTTTACAAAGCGCACTCCATCTTGAACGAAATTAGTATTTCTGGAAAAGGATTTTTCGGGGGAGATATTGCTTGGATTAAATATGTAAATATATATATGTATATCAAATGATGAACGATAGGGTAAATATATACTGAGACGAGGGTAAAGCGATGGTTACGTATAAAAAGAGGCGCGGACGAGAAGGAAGGAACGTTACATCATTGCGAAATTAATCCTTCGACATCGAGTCGTTCGTCGTCGACACCGACGATCGTCCTTTCCTTTCAGATATGACGCAGCCAGGGTTATGTACGGGATGACGAATTGCGTCAGGTGTCGATGCGGCGACGACTTGTCCCTCGTATCCGCCGATCAGTTCGGCAGTTACATCGAGATTCCCGGTGGAAACGTCAGGATTCCCTTGGGATACGTCGGAGTGCTCGCGCCTCTCCTGAGGGATTTGCCGAGTTGTTGCGTCAAGTTAGTCGGGATAAGGTTTTTCGATTCGACGCAATGCTCTTGTTCTTCCTGCTCGGTGAATCGAATAACACTTAATACAGTGGTCTCTCTTTTTTTAATTAATCTTTGGCACCGACTGCTAAGGCCATTTGGCCTAGGATCTACCGCTTAAATTGGGTTCCAAACCACCAGAGCTACGGTATACATATCACATGGAACAAAAACCAGAGGTGCCTGGCGAGATTCAAACACGGCTCTCCCGCGTGAAAGTCCGAGCTTCTATCCACAACTCGGCCACTCTATGCAGTGGTCTCGAGGAAAACTCCTTGCATCGACAATTTCTCGATTCGTTCGAAACGTACCGAGCGGTGACTCGACTTTATCCGATTTCCAGGTACTGCAAGCCCGTCAGTTGCGTAAGATGGGGCGCCATAAACGACAGCTGTCCGCGCGCGGTCGTTAAGTGCTGCGATGGCGAAGAATTGCCAGCGGATTACGTAATCGTCACGGTTTCCCTCGGCGTGCTGAAGCATCAGCACGACAAGCTCTTCTGTCCGGCATTACCAGCCGAGAAAGTCGACGCGATCTGCAAGCTCGGATACGGATACGTCAATAAGATCTTCTTGGAGTACGCGAGGCCCTTCTGGGTCTGGAGGGAGGGTGGCATCAAGTTGGCCTGGTCGGCGGACGAGCTGTCGGACCGCTGCGACTGGGTCAAAGGTCCAAAGAGTTTCTTTTATTTTTTATCCTTCGAAGTCCTATTAAAGCGGGATTTGCACTCTAAATTCGCTTCTTTTTACGCTTCAAATTTATTCTCGTGCGAAGCAAACACACCCTTTTAGAAGTTAAGTTTCTTTTTTTTTGGGTAATTCTTCAAAGTATCACGGCTCGGTTGATGCGATCGATCGTTTTATTGGAACTGTTACTTTTACAGATTGCAATGATTATTTCACGAATGTGTATATAACGGCGTTTGACAAATCGTCGAATCGAGGAGAAATCCGGTTGTTTGTAATTTTAATGTCACCGTTATGTAACGATTGTAATGGTCGCATCAGGTATATCCAATATCGAGGAACTCTCCAGTTCTCAACACGTACTGTGTGCCTGGGTTTGCGGACGCGAGGCGGCCGATATGGAGCTGTGCTCCGACGAGGAGGTAGTGGAGTCGATAACCAGGGTTCTTCGACAGTTCACCGGTGATCCAACCTTGCCCTATCCGTCGAATCTCCTCAGAAGCAAGTGGTCCATGGATCAACACTTCGCAGGGGCTTATAGTTACATGACGATGGACAGCACCGTCGGTCATCAATGCGATTTGGCAAGTCCCTTGCCGGGTATGGTGTAATATCTTTATTAAAATGGCATTAATCGATCAATATTATATAACACTTTCGACTCACCACGTAGAATTCTGATATTCTCCGCTTCGTCCCACGGAAGCATTTCCTAGATGTTAATATTTAACCATTCGGTGAGTGGTCTTAATTTTAAAAGGTTGTAATTTAAGGCCACACACCGAGTGGCGAAGGATAACGCTTCTAAGTATTCTAGATACTAAGTGGAGAATACGAGTAAGTTACATGGACGCTCGTATGATCGTTAAAATAAGTTTTAAATAACAATCTGAGTAAATCACTCGATCCATATCACTCGATCACAATCGATCGATATCTTCAGGTACCTGCGAACCGATTCCCCCGATTTTGCTGTTCGCCGGGGAGGCAACGATTCCAGGACATTACAGCACGGTGCACGGTGCGAGGCTCAGTGGGATTCGAGAGGCCGAGAGAATAATCCAGTTGACCAGAAGATACGGAGGGCCGCCCAAAAATGTGCCCGACAAATCGTGATCGTTCGCGATGTCCTCGTAAAGGTGTACTGTTGTTAAAAATTAGACGAACGGACATTAAATTGAGAAGCAGAATGCAAGGCCAAGTGTGAAGCGAAGAGCTATCGGAATAAAATGATCGTTCATCGATGTAACATCAACCAAGGTCTATAAATCAGTTTCGATTCAAATTCGATATGCCATCTGAACGTATCATTGTTTTTGTATATTCCGCGAGTGCTTTAATGCGGTGTGTTTGCGGTCATTTTGGAGCGATGAATTCCGTGAACATTGGGTGCGGTCTTGAATGATTAAATACCGTGACTGCGGATAACACATCGTTTATTTGGACAACATTGCGGTAACGTTGCGTTTATTGGGACAACGTTGCAATAACAACGGGGTTTTTTCTTTTAATATACACATATTCGTACATTCATTTGGATGTGACATATACCGAGAAACCTCGCAAGGTGATCTAACGAAAAAAAATTCTTTCTACTACGCTCATTTGGAATATTTTTAGCCCTTTCCCTACTTTCATTTGTAGAAGTACTTGTCAATGAAGAAAAGTAATTTGATTATACTGAAAAAATTTTTCATCGCCGCCAAATCTAAGCGATTACCTTCTTTTCCATTTCTTTTTCTATTTCCGAACCTTACAGTCGATAATTCTATAATATTCGATCAGCGTTTCGCTTAATTCTAATCTTGGAGATCCACGCTATAAGTTACCGGTACATTGTATTCTATAGGCGTTTGAAAATATACGAATGAAATTTGAATGGGGAAAGGGTTAAAACACAGAACACACGCAACCATCCGCCGTGCTGTCATTCCAGAATACTTTTGTTCCTTGCGCATCCAACAACTTAACCATAAAACTCGAAGAGAAGTAACTAAGTTTGATAATAAGCTTTCTTCTCGAGATGAACAACGGTCGTTGGACTAATGCATGGCATAAATTATAGTCGGTGTAAAATTCGACTCTTGGTATTGAGCGATCATTAATAGTAAATAACGACGTACCAACGTACGCTTTCATTTATATCCGATAATCTAATTAAATACGATGCAAGTATGCTGGACGTTTTTTATTCCAAACGATCACTTAAAAGTGCATCGCAACCTTTGCGGATTATTTTGCACATACGGTTCGCCGATTTTCGGCAGAGAAGGAGAATCATTGAGGTGTAAAATAAACGGATGGGTCGTTTTTACGCCCGAGTACAACAGGTACGTGCACACGTTATATTCTTTTCTCAATACTTTCCGTTGGTCCCGTCGAACGACAACTCGCGGTGCTTATTCAAGCGGCTTTCCTAGAATGTCGATTTCGATTATAGTTCTCAACATCTCGACACCGGTCGTGATATGTACAGTTAGAGGTACGAACGAAATTTGTATATACATATTTATACAAGCTTTTCCGTCTCTATGAACAAATTTTACAGAAATCATACCAGTCTCTACTGGCGGATTAAGTGGTAAAAAGTATCGAAGAAAAAAAAACGGTCTCTTCTTTACTAAAAAAGTACGAACAGAGTACGGTGTACGCTTCGGGCGAAGAGTTTGGCTTTATACAATATCGGCGAAGGAAAAACCAGAGCGCACCGAAAGACATTTGTACAAGCTAATATTGCGCGACGAGCAAAGACGTTTGTCCGTTTGGAGGATCAAACTTCGTAAAGTAATCCTAGATTTATTATTGTCTCATTTGCAGCACTATTTTGAAATACGTTCAGGCCTGAATTATTTTCGCGTTTACGTGATATTAAACGAGTATTATGGAAGTAACAGTGTATATATCTTTATTCGCGTTCAACATTTGTTATCGTTTAATTCACCATCGCTCGTGCTCAAAGGTTCGAAGACCGTTCCTATCCGCTTTCATCGTCGATCTATCATCGGCGTTAACCGTGTTTCGCTTTTCATTGTTTTTTAGATTATAGAAAGTATTGCGATCAAAGTTCGATCAATTTATAATGCGATTTCTTCGCATATTATTTATAAACACTTTCGATGGAATTAGATCAATCTCTACATCTGTAGTAAAACAATGACGTATTAAAAAAATATTCCCTGTACTTTAGTATAAATAAAATCCGTCTTTCTTTCCGTATATTTAAATTCGTTATCTTTGAGTGTAAATCGTAATCGGCATTCCTACCTTCAATAAAACAATCCGATAGGCAATTTAATGTCAAAATTTTCCATTTTTTTTTCGCGAAAGATAGACGAGAGTTGGCGAGATACAATGGTAATCGTCGGTTGGAAACATTCTTCTCGGAGTTGTCAGCAACGAACGTGTTTGGCACCTGAGCCAACGGCCCGTCGTCCCCGATTTAAACCGCCGAGCAAATTGGAACGAACAAAAGGGACACACGGCCACGTTCTTACGACTAACATACATAACTTTACGTACAACATAAATATCATATATTTGCTATAACTATACATTCAACTAGACACGTGGTATCGACGAATAGCTCGCGATCGAGGTTTTCCTCCTCGCTGATGTTCGGTTTATATATCGGTGGGTAACGTTTCCATATTCACTTTTTGTCCGATCGCCGACGTGAGCTTTTCGATCTTCTCGCTTTCAGGGCATATCGTTTGTCTACGAATCAACGATTCGTCCCTCTTTCGTGATTAAATTATACTTCTGGCAGTAATCTTTCCCGCTGCTCACGTTCCGCTTCTCCATCTTACGCAACAAGTTTCTTAACAGTAGTCGATTCGAGCTATAAATATAACTTCTTCGAGTTCGATAACATTGGTAACGTATTAAATAATTATAGATGCGATATGTAGATTTATCTGCGCGCAACTTGCTAAGTAAATAACGTGTAACAGCCTTGCGCTCGCCCCGTTTTTCGTACGACATTCCACTATCGTTTCCAGGAATTATTCACGAAACCTACATTTTGCATTTGTACCTCGCTTAGGTTCGTCTCCAAGATTTATGTCTTAATTCCACGTATCTTACTCGTCGACCGATAGAGTTAACGCAAAACACAACGAAGATTACAAAAAAGATAACGTACGGCGATAACGCGTTGTCGTTTTACAAAGTAAAATTTTATCGGAGAGAGAAGAACAATCCGTTCCATTTAATATAACACGAAGCACTTTTCGTATCTCACTGTTCACACGACGGAGATCTCTTAGCTATTTATCTATCTACTTCTTACGGATAAAGATCGTTTAACCTGTTAACCGTTCAAACTTGTTCCACCCGTTATTTAAAAAGTACTTTCCAATTTTGTAACGTTTACATCAATTTAGTCGAAAGTAAAGATTAGGCAAACATTTCCTCGAAATAAGAATAAATCCAATGTTTGCCCTACGGCTTGATAACGGACTAATCGCCAAATAAACGCGATACTCGAAACTACTTTCTCACGAGACAAATCGACGTGATTTGTCACAAGCACCAAAAGTCGATAACCGTTTCACAGTTGCGTTCTCAAAGAAGCAGCGAGTATTGGGTGAGCGCAAAAGTTCGCGCGGAGTTTCTCATAACTCCATCTATTGAAACTCCGCACGAACTTTTGCACTCGCTTCATACATCATTCGTCCGTAATGGTCAATCCGATTCTTTACCTCGGTACGAATCAACTCGTTATTCGAGAACGCTTTCTCGCCAAAGAAATCGATTCGATAGCGTAAAAGGCCAAAGAACCGTGTGCCAAATAAAAAGACCAGAACCAGCGCGATATTCGTCCATCGCTTTGACCAAAGAGAAATATTATACCCTGCCACGTCGTTGGCCTTTCCTCCAGAGCTTCCGGTGTGGCTTTTCACGAGGACAATCGATCTTGGTCACCGACTACGGTTAGAGGGATTAAACGAGCAAGATCCTTCCGATCGATCATCTTTTTGGTCTTGCGAGGGCAGAAACGGAGGGGTCGGGGTTCATTTTCTAATCTAAGACTGATTGCAGGTCGCTGGTGCCAGAGATCTACATCCGCGAGCTATCTGGGCCCGCCATCACTTGGAAACGGAGTGCTCCTCGAGGACCTCGTCGGCCCTGAGCTTGATCTCCTTCCAGGAGTGCTGGATGTCCTTGCTCTCGCTGAATCGCGAGCAAACTGCCAGCCTCAGGAAGTACGTGTCCTTTATCTTCGAGGGCACCAGGTGAATGTTGCCAGCCGCGTTGATCTTCTTCAGCAGAGCCTCGTTGATCTCATTGGAGCCCTGCGGAAGTATCTTCGTTTTAATATGAGCATTTTTAAATATGAGTAGAGATACATGTAAGAGCGTGAGTAATTTAAGAATTTTTCTGGTCAATGGAGCAAGGGTGTAGATCTGCAATGTTCTTTACTAGATTTCTAATTATCCAGAAAGAAAATGAAGTGCAGAAAGATCGATTGGCGCAGATTTTGAAAGCTTATCAAAATGATTAGGATGTAGTACGTACTTTGAGCCTGAAGCAAACGAGGCCCAAAATGACTTCGGCGATGATCTCGAATCGCGAGTCGGCGAGAACCAGCGCCTCGAATTCGTGAGCCTGAGCGACGTGAGACCTGATGAATCGCTGAATGTTTTCCACGCCGTAAATTCTCAGTACAAACCAGAGCTTCAATGCTCTGAATCTGCGTCCGAGAGGAATTTGCCAGTGCTAAAAACAGAATACACCAATGATTACTTTGAAATCATTCATTTATTAAAATCGGAGAAAAATTGTTTTACGATATCAAGCCCAAAATTGGAAGTGTAACGTACTAAATACCAAATGTATTGTACTAAAAACCAAATATATTGTAAATAGAAAGCTATAGTGATGATTTTGCAGAGAAGTATAACATACGAGGAGGTGGAAGAAAAAATTTAAGTTACTCTGTAATCGGGCGCCGAATTTTGCATGTCGTGCTTCAGGTACAAGGGATCCACGTTAAAGGCGTTTATCACGTAAGTAGGATTTTTCAGCCACATCGTGGAACAGTCGAAGTTAACCAGCATCCATTTGTGGGGATTGAAATTGAACGAATCAGCCGTCTCTATTCCCTTCATCAAGTATCGGAATTCCGGACAAACGAATGACGATCCTGTAAAATTTAAACAAATATATGTATCTCTCTACAGTAAAATTTCATTATTAGTAGTAATAAAAAAGTAACGAATAGACAGGAAATGAATGAATTTTCAAGATAAATCAACAGACACTAGAACTGAACCTCCGATTATGAAAATAAAATGAGAGTCTGATTTTTGTGCTCGAATGCGACAAAGACTACAATGACATCGATCGATCGGATTAGAAAAATTCACCCGCATAAGCTGCGTCTACGTGTACCCAGACATCTTCCTGATTGGCTACAGGTCCCAATTCGTCCAAACGATCGAAAGCGCAGGATGCGGTTGTACCGAGAGTCGCAACAAGCTGCAACAAACGAGAAGAGTTCAATATCACACAATGCCACTTCAGTCGCTGAATTAAAATATGATATTCAACGACATTAAAATCTTATGAAAAACTACATAGCACCATAACACGCTATTGGAACATTTTGTATACAAAACATTTTTATCGCAATTATTTCCATAACAGGACTAAATATTTTTTTGCAAAAAACGATTAAAAATATCTTTACGACAGCGACCGTGCCAGCGTTACGGTTAATACAATTACCGAATACTACTTTCTCAGTGTAATACCGATACTCACGAAGAATGGAATGAGCCCCTGCTCTTTGTCCTTGCGTATAGCTTCGGCCAAGGTGTCACCGCGGAGCTTGTACTTCGCATCTACGTCCAAAAGCCTGAACTTGACTCCACCCAGAAGCCCAGCACGTTCCACGGAGCTGTGAGCTTGGCCTGAAGAAACGAAGGAATACTCTTCAATCTTTCAAAAAAAATCGATAAACATTCAGCTACTTGTAAAGAATTCTTCCTACAAAAAAAAAGTCCTTAGAGGGAAGGCAGAAAAAATATTACGAAAAAAAGAATAATTTCCGCGATAGAAAAAGTTATTCTTCCCAAGGGAGAATAAACGATTTCTTCGAACCTCGGCTCACGACTTTCTCCACGGGTTTGACAATGGCTGTAGGAAGAAAACGTGAAAGAAAAAAGAGAGAAAAGGGCGGGCAATCGTGATAAAACGTCGGTCTCTGGAGAGCCTTCTCGTTCCTTCGTCCAATGCTAATGCAGAAAATAACGCGCTTTTGTGGCTCTTAGGTAACTTTCAGAAATCCGACGTGGCCTGCGGGCAGAAGTGGCTACAGGCTGTTCGGGACCATCGAGGAGGGAGCTGGGAGGGCGGTGGGGGTGGGTGTGGGGGTGGAATAACTCGAGTGGTTATTACGCGTTGCCATGGACACAAAGTGCTGCTTGATAAAGTGCCGCGGCCCCATACTCGTCCTGTCACTCGACCGCCACCCCGACCTGTCTTTGTCAAACGTTCACCCTCCATAACCGACGTTTCTTTTGAATTTCGACACGATGACCACGTTTCGATCTCGCTTTCCGTGCAATCCGATGCCTTCCACGCGTTTGCGGATAATAAAGATTTTATCCAAAGCGAAATGAGGGTACTCGATCTATTGGCCATTACTTTGAAGCGCAGAATGGTTTCGAAAAGTAGGGTTGAATGTCGATAATGTGGCTTATGGAATTGGGTCGTATTATGTCGTGTGTTATATCGTGAGACTACGATGACGAGTGCTGCAGTGATTTAAACAAATTTTGAACGTTTAATCGAGCCAAGAGCGATGTTAAAGATATTATATCTGGTCTCGATACGTTTCTAAGTACCCTTACCGGGTCTAAGAGTTGTCGTTACTTCATATGCCCATTGTTTGTTTATTTATTATGAAAATATGTGAATTATCGATACCGTTGTGTATCGAGCGAGTGATGTATAAGCAGGTAGAAAGACTTGTGCAAATGAACACTGATTCGATATAATTGGTATATTAACTTACAGGAACTATAGGCGACCAGTTTAGAGATTACGTCGTTCTCGCTCCAGTCCGGGTGCTCTTCCTTCATTTGCTTCAGCTTCTTCGCCTTGGCGCCCAAAAGTGCGACCAAAGTTGCTTCGCTGGCTGTACCCTAAAGGAAAGGGATGATGTTTCTCTTTATTTCTGTAATCGACCTTTAACCTTAAAATCTATTATAGGTTACAGCCATTTAAATATTTTTTAATGATCTCTGATTTAATATTTTTTTTGAAAATGAAGATTGACGAAGATCTTCCCAGGTTTTTTTTTCGTTGCTTTTTTTCTATATCGTTTTCCAATATTATTTAGAAAACTTCCTTGTGCACATTAATAATATAAAAATAGTTGCGTATCCAGATGTCTTATCTTACTTGAATTACACCACCGCCAGTTCCACCACTGGTCGAGAGAAATTCCTTGGGCAGCTCCAACATTCTACCCAACCAGTCCAGCATTATCACTTCCAGTTCGGTGCACGCAGGGCTGGCGATCTTTAAAAACAAGTCATTATTTTAATCGTAGAATAGAGACGTGAAATTTTAGACTTCTATTGAAAAATCTCCGATTCGAAATTCTCATCAAACTTATAAATCATATCTGATTCGAAACTCTCGTCAAACTCATAAAACTCGTCTCATCAAAAGTTTAAAATGAAAATAATATTGTGGACTTACTCGAGGAGGATTTGTGTTTCGCGTGAAATATATCGTGTAAATATTGAGCACGAATAAAGGTGGATATAAAGATGTAAAAAAATTAATTTTTATAAGAATAATGCGTTGTAATGTACATTCGATTCTTACCCAGGTAAATCCGATACAAGCGATACCGCCTATCAGCATGTCGGCTACAATGGAGGGGTAAGATTGTGCCGTAGGAAAATAAGCGTGGAATTTTGGACTGTGCCAGTGAGTGACCTAAAAAGACAAACGTCGCAAATTATAGTACTTTAACGCACATCTTGTTATTTCATATCGCGTTAACAATAGTAAGCATTAAAAATAAAATGCGCATTGTAGGATAAATAGTCTATCGAACAATAATCCGCAATGGACGACATAGAATGTTAAGCAAAGCATCGATGAAAGTGTAAGAAATTCAGAAAAACTTAAAAAATTAGTTAGACGTTCACCGTTAAAATATATCGATCTTGATTTCGCGTATCGACTTTTCCAAAATTACAAACCGTTGATATAATATATTGACGGATAGTGCGATTCACTTACACCTGGCATAATCAGTTTTTCAATGTCCGCCATAATGTCTTTCCAGTCCTCTGACTTTTGCGGCGCCTCGGCTGGCAAAAGTGGCCTCAAATAGCCAGGTTCCACGGACGGCAAGACTCTCCTATAAACCACGTTCAATTTTTGTAAACGCAATGCAGCAGCAATAAATATGATAGCGAGGTCAAATTTGCTTAATACATCATTTTCAAATCTTTACTATACACTTTTGTTTAGGTATTTCATGATTCTTCTTAAAAATTCAAGTAACTCTTTAGCATGCATTCGTTATGAAAATCAAGAAGGAAATATTTTCACCCGCATTTCCAATTGTATTTAATTTCGATTAAAAGTAAGATAAAACGTGCAATAAAGACTGAAACGGCCAAGATCAGGAGTTACTTGGGAAAAATAGATCTCTTTATAGAATTCGATTGCGAACAAAGCAAAGTGGAAGGCTGACCTCTCCCTTATGTTTTCCAAATAATTCGCAACATAATCTGCCATTTCCTTGGCGAAATCCTTGAAGCCTTCCGCGTCCATTCTGCACTTCCCGTTACCTGCAACATTGTCGAGCATTAAATTAGCATTTGTTATTTTACACCTGAGAACCAGTAGCGATTAGAAGCGCCTTATGCATCGAGTCGCGATGTTAATCAAGTGGGTGGGTTCGAGTTCAATCCTGATTCCACGACATATCTCCATTTCGATTTATTGCCTCGATTATATAATTCCCAGTAAATCGAAGGATTTAATACGAATAGATTGCAGGAATTTATTCTTGTTCAGCAACGTCAAACTTGGACTTTGTTAGTAAGCGTGCGATATAATATTTTGAATGAAGCATTTCTCATTTACGTTTTTACTGTCGTTTATTACCGAAGTTTATTACCAAAGGGCACTTGGTTTCGCGACAAATCGCGGCTACGCTCTTACGCAAACGCACGGAACATATGTAAGGCTTGGCCGTAGAAATGAAGTTAAAGTGACCCAGTGTTATAATGTCGGTCGTAGAACCGACAGTGGCCATGAAACTTTTGCGTCCGGTTTGGCCACTTCGATCGAATCTAATTCGCCAACAGGAACGCGAGTGTACTTTGACTCTCGATCGTACGTCACGTTTGATGTGACATTATAACTTTATCACAAAAGTTCTTATATCATACAAGAATTTTACGTTGTTTGATGTATACGATGCGTTCTTTGATTATTGTATACACGATCATATTCTTAATATTAAACCCCTTCGTCCTTCTTCGAGAACGAAAGAATTTCTTTTTTCTATCGACAAATCGACGTTTCGGCTACCCCGTTAGCCCTTTTATATGACGAAAAAAATTCATTTTAGAAATACATAAATGGAAATAGAAGTTTAGAAATAAATAAATAAAATAAATGGAAGAAAGAATTTTTTTTCTTCGATACCTTCCTATTTTTTTTAAATCGCTTGCTCTGGAACCGACGTTCAGTTGGATATCGGGACATCCTTTTCGATGATCGAGCGTCACTCGACGATAAATCGATCCTCGACGATGCAAGATCGATCGAAGCTCCTGTTACCGGATCGAATCGGTTTTATCTTAGCCAAAGCAATTGCTCGATCGAGCGATTAAAGGCGTGCATTTTCTACGCGTCTATCGCAAAATCGTTAAAAGCCAATGTGGCAATGAAAACAACTGCGCAGGCAAAAAGTGAAAGTAGTATCTGTGCCAGGCATGGTGCATGCACGAAGTAAGATTACCTCAAGTGCAGGCGGTGCAGCAGGACGAAGCATTTGGAGGTTGCACACCGCCTTACTCGTGACTCGACACTTGCGAATGAGACAATACGATGCGTCTGATGTTGTAACGAGTCGATAAGTTTATTATAAGTTAAACAATTTCATTCTCCTGAATCACTCTCCAATGTATCATCTCTTTCTTTTTTTAAATTTACACATCTTTTTTCTTTGGATGTTTATTAAAATTTCTGATTAACTTTGTACATACGTCACTGAAGATTTAGAACTCTATATTAATAAAGATTAGCGGTTAAATTGAACGTTGATTAAGTTTGAAGGTTGCATACCGTAGTGCCTCGCCTACTGTAACCGAAAGATTTCATACGACACACGGAACATCCTTGCGTTTTCAAACGATCCATTTTAGTATTACCTAAGGACGCAAGAAAAACTCGTTTTATGTCTAGCTTGTTAGCCGAGAAAGACGGGTCGTCTTTGATAACGTCACACGTACATTTAACAATATCGACATATTTCTTTTTCATTTTTCAGTACAAATATACTATCGAAAATCGTTCTACGTATCTTCCGTAATATATACTATTCTACAAACCGAAAATACGGTATCCTTATGATTAGTGCAACATATTTAAGTTTCATATTCTCATCGTATATTTAAATAATCGTAACATCGCGAAATTTGTACATACAAAATATGCTGCGCCTTCGCCATTGTAGTTTGCGAACTGTATGCAGTTCTTTGCTCTCAAAATATTTTACGCGATACATTTTGACGAAGAATACGCGTCGAAGATTCGGTGCCGCTCAGTAATGCGTATCTCTGCACGTGTTTCTACTCAGCTTCTTCAATAAAAGCCGTTACCAGGGCGAGACAATAATTGGCATTAACTAGGCGGCCCGATAGGAGCCTTGAGAAAAGAATACATGAATCCACGGCACCGAGAGTGTCGTAAGGCACTTTTATTTCATACCGCTTGAACCTCGGCTCTCTGATTTATCGTCCTCTTATATCAAGATTACGGAAAATAAGTCAGACGTGCTGCAAAGTGAGGACGGCATAAATTGAAAATATAATCAACAGCGTCCTATTTGAGATAAATCGGGAATAAAATAAGAGACGTAAATCTTTCTCTTCTGGCAAAGCGTAATTTAGTTTTTTAACGATCTTAAGTTAGTTCAATGCGGTTAAGAGAAGATGTAAACGCGGGTGATTTGAATTATTTAGGAATTTTCAATTCTGTATAATTGCTTTACCGCTGTTTTTCGTAACTTCTAGCTATCGGTTCCTTTCTAAATAACGGAGAATATTTTTATCTGTATATTTTTTCTGTTTTTTTTTTTTTTATACTAGAGGAATAAAGCAGAAAGTCGCATTTGTACGGTCTTGATAAATTATTACGATTGTGTAAAGTAAAAGTGGTAATGGATACAATCTTTCGAACTTGACCATCGGTGTTCCGTCTTATAGAGACTCCTTATAGATTATGCAGTCTCCTTCGACTTTAACAACGCGTGTACTTGACACAAAATCGATCTTATCTCGAAAATTCAGTATGATTATTAATTCACATTCCGCTCGTTACCTCAACATATGCAAGCGGAGTTTTACCAACGAATCATACGTAGATCGTAAAGCCATCGAGAGGCGCGATTCAACCACTCTCTCGAGTTTACATAAGAAGGTCTGGAGATCGGAAAAAAACCGGGACACTTTTTTAATTGTTCTTACCAAAGCAACGCGTCGTGGAATAGGGGGAAGTCTGACGGAAGCGAGAGCGAGAAACGCAGAGGTTGCAACAATTCGACGTTCTTTGCTCGAGGAAAAGGAACACGACTCGTTAAGGATCGATACAAATGACCATGACTCGTTTTCGTAGAGCTAGTTTTATCTCTCTCTCTCTCTATCTCTACCTTTCCCCTTCTGATTTCGTAGAAAATCGTCCGATACTTTTTGTCGGATCAACCGAACGCCACGCAATACGTGATAATTCGTATTCCAAAGTCGGATTCCAGGTATCCGTGGAAGAGCACCTATTCCAGTGATCCGGCGAACATCGCGAGCGACCGTGGTGTCATTATTTTATTTTCTTCGCGTGCACGATAAAGAGGAACGATATCGTACAACGTTCTTCGTAAGCCAAAAGTGACGCAAAGTAACATAAAAAGTCATTTCGCCCATAGCAGACGTACCTTTAATTCGAATCTTTAATCAAAACTAGAACACAAATCATATTCACTTCCGTTAATCATGACTTTATCATAAAAATGTCTTCAAAATCCAAATCACCTTCTCGTAACTCTACCTTTCAAATTATTACAAAATCTGAACCGACCATCCTTGTCGCCAAATACAAAAGAATTCACTTAAAGATAGAGATCGAATAAAACGACTGTCCAAGATTAAGTATCGATTTACGCGAGTATCCCAAGTTTAATCCAACAATTAATGGCCTTTTCATCGGAGACTTTCACGTTGGAAAAGAGTCCGGCGCAGTCGAAGGAGGAAAAATACCAGAAGCGGCGAATCCACGAAGTTGGGAAACTCTCGGGGATCCCGCGGTTGGCTGACGTCAACAGCTTCTTCGAAGGAGAAGTGCAACAGATTACGCATCGATGCCGGTCAACGACTCGACTTGCCAGATCCCGGGATCTTCCTTCGTTAATTAATTGCCTCTGTCTATTTCCGTCCAGCCAGCAAGGCGATTCTCTACAATCGACTTGGCGATAAATAGATAAATGAATATATAAGAACTCGAATACGTGGACGCGCACAGCGAGGAAACGAAACGAATTTACGAGTTCAGTGGATGATTAAGAAGAGAATTTTTCTTACGAGTTTTTTAATACATCTTTTAATACAATTAATGTAGAATCTCTCTTCGGGCTTGTGCTTACGCAGATTTATAAATTACATCTCCAAATAATAGCACCGAGCTCCGGTGAATACGGATTGTTTATAGGATTGTTGGGAGTGTGTATCACAAAAGTTTATTAAGGTTTTCAACGAATCTACAATTCAAACGTTACAATGCTTGTCTAATGCGAGAATAAAATTTCGAATGAACATTTCTCTACTATAAAAAAATTAGCACAGATTTCGCTATAAGCATAGAGCGGTATTTTTGATTTTCAGCTTTCGATTATGATTCACCGATCGTGAGCAATCGGGTGCGGATAGCCGTTCACTTTAAGCCGAGATAACATCGAGTCGCGATACGATCAATCCTTTTGTCGTATCCGATTGCCAGAAGTAAACCCGCTTTTTTTTTATCAATTTCATTCACAGTGGTGTAATACGTGGTCGCTTATATATCGATGAAACTTGCGGCAAATAATGAATTGGACTGATAATTAAGCATTGCGGTTCATCGGTATTATGTAACTCTACAGCTTATTGAAATCGTTAAAGCTCGTTAAAAATAGGGAAAAGAGTGAGCGATACATATTTTATTTTGTTCCTTCGTAATCTGAGATTTTGATTCAAAGTTATTTTTGAATCGTTTTCAATTTTAAATTTCCGTCAGTTCACTGATATCAGATGTCAGTTCATATCCTTATCGATAACCTTATTATATTCTATAGCATTATAGCTACGTAAAATAAATCAAATGTAAGAAATGTATTCTATTCTCGGAATAATTGCTTGTCACCTTAAACGTCTACAGTGGATGAAAGCAGAAATTAGACACGATTAAGATCGGAATAATCAGGGTAATATTATTTATGCGGATATCATTGCTTGCAACTTACTTATATACGTAACGTTTATCAGGTGCCTTTTCAGCTTCACGGATATTCGATAACGATTCATCATTCGGTCTTGGAATATCAATTATTTAATTAAGCAATGACGATTTATTGCGATCGTCATTATTTCCGTATTCCCCATAATTAAACCAGATCGTTATAAAGTTTTCCTTGGAAGGATTATTAAGAGCGAGAGGATAGAGTTTGATTTTTTGTGACGAACAATCGGAATTTCCGTGAGCGAGTTTCGTCATCGACGTTCTTGCGCACGCGTATAAAGTTAAATACAGCTCATTGTAAGTGCACTAGATAATTATAGTTCCGTTTACAAGTTATACAGTTAACCGTTATTACTATTATTCGTTTTATCATTAAAAATAATGTGCACGATATATCTTCCTAATACATTCGTTTGTATATCATTTAACTAATTTATTTATCTTATCACAATTTTATTGCCGTTTCTCGCCGTCTAATTTATTATGAGACGTTTTACCGGGTTTATGCGTGACAATACTTTACGATCTTTCTGATAGTCCGTGAGCGATATATGCACTTTAATAATGTAGACGCCTCATCAATGACGACATGCTTTCGGGCAATTGCATTAAAACGACATTTGCGCGACAATTGGATCTTCGGAATAATCGATACAAGGCGGGATGACAAAATGTTCTTTAAAGAATCATTTTAAAAGTACGACAAAAATAAGACTACGAGAGAGGATTGTCCTTCTGGAAATATAGCGATATATTTTCATTGATTCTGTCAGGTATGAAGAATTAGTAAAGAAAGTGTTTCTTCATTTCTTATTTTTACGTGAGACTGTCGCAAAGAAGAAATTATTAACTTTTGTTATGTAACATATACTTTTGAACACCGTAGTAATGTGTAATTTTCCTACTCGCATTTTTTTCATGCGATTAGAAATGATTTGAAGAGACGTTATGTAATAGTTTTAAACAGATACGAAAGAAGATACAACATCGATTACATTTTATGCTTGAGAAGGTCAAGCGAATTACGAATCGCGATTTATTGAGCGATTTATTAAAAGAAACTTTAGATATTACGCGGATGTTCGAGTATTATCTTATCTGTCGATACCTATCACCAACGATCTACGATGGACACGTGGAGGTCTTCAAAAATTAGCTCCTTATTTCTCGATGTAAGGACCGTTTTGATTTTACACCACTGGGCATACGGTTCTTTGTACACTTTGTACGCTTTTACGTATTAATAAATCGATGGAACGTGTTTCTCGAAACAGTAAAAGCAGAGGTGCAATTATATGCAACGTTCTTTCAATGCAGCTTTTAAATTATCTTCACCTTTCATCTTTCTCGCCAACTTCTTCTGACATTTACAGCAGAAGAAAATGTATGCATGTGGAACAAAACAAATAATTTGCAATGTATTTTATGATTTGTTTGTTAAACGATAAATACGATAAATCGCGATGTATGCCAATTTTGACGAATATAATTCTATACAGTAAAATATCACGAATCTCCAGTAAACAGAGTTTTATATATATTTCAGATTATTCGTAGTATTCACAAAATGTAATTTTAACGTGTCGTTTGGAGAATCGAATCGTTACAACCACGAAAACGGCGTGTTAATTTTCTATTGCGTTTATTAGTCATCGATGTTAGGACAACTGTGCGGTATTGTGAACATCTTTTATATCCTGCAAACAGGCCAGTAGAGCGACATTGAAATCTCAACAAGGCTCGACAAGAAACACATCTTTAATCGGTCTTTTCATTTATAACCGATATTATGCGAATGTGGAATTTTTGTATGCTTATTTGGCTATATAAATTGTTATGCATTATTAGAATGATCTACCAAATATATTTTTTTTTCATATAAGTTAGCGTTGATTAAGTACATAAACTGAGAGTTGTTGGAACAGTAGTTTGGAAGTTGTACCATCAAGAGCACAAGTAGAATGCGTATGGTACGCGACGGACTTATAGGACGAACGTACAGACCAATTTACGTCGAGATAGTTTTTCCTTCGAAAAATGTATTATCTTCCATTAAGTCCCCCGTCTCTTATCGGCATCATATCGCTTCTTATTCCTCAAGCTTAATCTACTTGAGGCGCGAAAATAAGGCAATTCATTTTTGGCACGTTTTTCAAGTCCATCGAACAAAGTAAACCGTGCCTTATTGTATACGCGAGGTTAAAATATTGTTTTACTTTATAACCGATACGGTGTTTCGCCGTACTCCTGTATAAACAAAACCTCGTTTTTCTCGGCATGCAGTATTCGTAAAAGAAGTCATATACAAAGGAAAGAGCGTCTCGCTGTGCAATCAGTATCCAAACAGAACTTTGATAAACAAAACACTTTCCAACTTCATCGAATAACAAGTCTTCGTATTCGAACAACGACCGATTCATCGTATAAATGAAACGGTGCTTTACTCCTACGATCGAAATTTCTTCTTTTTCCGCGCTTCGTTTGAATTCACGGTACAAAGTTTCCGTATAACTAATAGTTTCACAGAATCGTTTCCTTTGGTTTCATTATCGGCTTCGACTGTTAAGCTCGATCGTTCTAGGATATATCGTTTTTAACGTTCATTTCGAATCGTTAGGATTGCGATATACGTATCGCGTTAATATGATTCGAATATTCGAACCACGTGTCTCGAGCTTCACCACATTAGCCCAGCTCCATAAATTCCTCGCAATTCCTACGAATTACACCCAATTCTTTTCTTACTCGATTTTCAAACACGTTCGAAGAATAAACCGCCATTCATTTTCTTTACCCCGTATACCTTCTACTATCCAACGACAAACGCGTTTTTTCCGCACGGCTTTTTGAGAAACGTAATATCGTGTGAAAAATTAAAAAATCTCCCTATTCAAATTTTCAAAGACGTTATCCCTAAATACTTTGATCGGTGGCCACGTTCGATAAGGGTGATAAATTAAAATTTCTTCTAATGCTCGAAAATAAATGCGAAAAGGGCTATGCGAATAAAGCGTCGTAGGTGCGTGAACGGTACACTTACTCTACTGTCGCACGAAGCACTTCGATCACTGTCCAACGATCTCCCTCCTGGAAGCCGCGCCTGAGGACGATCGGCCTGGAAGTCAGAGTCCTGCACCAGAAACACGTATCGGCAGAGCGACGCTTCAGCTGTGCTCCTCGACGGATGCTGCGTGTCCACGTGACGCTTCCTCGAGCGACTTGTGCACGACCGAACCGAGGAGTGCGCGTGTCCGCGTCGGATAGCCGCTCGGCCGCTGACGCCTGGCTTTATCTACCGCCCCACCCTTCCGCGGCCCAAGCAGCGGCTCCTTTCTGCCAATCGCCACCTCGATTCGCGAGGGGATAACCGCGGACACCCGCGAACACCCCGGAGACGGACAATGTGACGAACTCGAGGATCGATACGTTATCGATGGGTTCGCCAGATGCGTGCGCGCTACCGATGTTATCCATTTTTTCTTTCAATTTCGGACGATAGTATTACGGATGTCTACGAGGATTGGGTTTTGTATCGAAGTCGATATGGAAAGTCGAGGAAGGATACGTCGTCGAGGGGTTCGCCAGACGCGAGCAGGGTACCGATGTTGGCCATTTTTTTGCAAATCTCGGGTAGTAGTGTAAGAGATGCTTACGAGGATTAGGTCATGATATTATACATTTTCTCTCAAATTTGAGACAGTAGTTTAATAGAAGTGTTTGAGGAAACGCTTTTCTATGTCCCAGTTAAATTAGCTCCAGTTATACTTTACCACCCTTTGTATTTAACGTAACTTTTAAAGTCAAAGAGAACGAACGTTCTTCCGAAATCGAAGTTTGTTTTCCAGAGTCGAAGAGGGGTATGCGCGAGTTGCTCGTTACATCGATACAGCGATCTCGTAAGTTACTTGGTTTAACACGATCTTGCAAGTCAAAGGCGCTCGATGCTGGGCCAGTGATTGAATTAGGAGTATCCTCAGTAACCTTGTATCGGGACCGATTTAAACAAGGTTACCGCATTAGGTCAAAAACTATCGTCGGGCTCTCCGGAGTCCTTTGTTGACGTAATCGAGCAACGTATTTCCCGAAGGGACATTCTGCAAATTGCAATAGCAACGGTGGGATCGATCCGTCGGAATCGAATATACGGCCGCACCCGAAAATTGAACAAAGCGCTCATTACACGCGTGCTCTCGTTAAATCAACCCAGCGACGTTGCAGGCGCCTGGTATCCGCTCCATATAACAGAGCCTTAAAAGTCAAAGGTACCGAGAGCTGCTCGAATAATTGGATTGCAAGTTCGAAATCAAGGTGCCATTCAGTGCCGGTCGATTCGATTAGGCATTTCGAGCTCGCCATTGCCGCCTCCATGAAGTTCCATGAAAAATGTTGTGCACGAGATCGGCGCGATCGAACGATACAAAGTCGCATTATATCTTTCCACCTGTCTTTAACGTCATTTCAAAGCTTCTCGCGTTACGTTGTTCGCCCTGTCGCTCGGGTTTTCGATCCTTAATAATCGGTTTCCGCAATGTTTCAGAGAAAACCATCTCCTAAAAGCAAAGTGTGCCAACTCTTTTTTCGCTTGTTATTATCGCCTACTATATCGATCGAATAATTAATGTTTTGGTACATAATAATAAAAGTATCCTTATACTTATCCTTCGTCCTTATCCAAATTATGTAAGAATTGGATCTTTCTCAATGGCGTCGAAATCAAGGCAAGTAACGTACAACGATGGAATCTAATCGTTTCACATTGGCACCGATCAATCTGAACTTTCACTATTATGAGCGCAATGCCAGAGACGTAATAAAGTCCGTGGTAAACGGCCAATGAAGGCCATTCGCAAGGAGGCTGGCTTCAAAAATCTTTCGTCCCGATCTCCTTTCCTGCTCCGATCTCCGCAAGCTGCTTAATGCGAATTCTCTTTTTCGAGCAGAATTACCGTATATCGCTTCCTATTATATACTTAATATATCGATCATATCGTTACGAGCTTTTCATCTTGCGCACACACACGCGTTTTGTCTCAGCGGCATAAGTCCGGCGTGGAAAACGATGAGCCAATGCTGATCCTCGTTGGACATATACTTCACTTTACATTCCTAGTAACGCAATTTTTTTGATTTAAAACTGAACTTTTGGCGCTAAAAAATAGCGGCTCATATATTTACCATCTTTGATACACCCGATATTCGGCATGAAAGGAATGCTACGGTTACGTGGCATTTGCTCCGAATTAAGGACGCTTTTTAGCGGCTCCCGGAGGAGTTAAAAAACGTCGCAATCCGACCGACTTAATTACGGAGAGAGTTAGCAAGTCAGGAGCTCGTTCGCCTCGAGGATCGGCCTGCGTCAATAGTCAGGATCGTAATCGAGCCTCCATAGTCCGCCTCCCGCGTTCTTTCCCTCGGCGCTACCAGGAAAAGAATGCTCGCAGAAACCGCACGCACGCACCTGACACGCACTGAGTCATGGGAAACGAGAGGTCGTAGAGAGTAGCGACGTTTATGGGACGTAAGCGTGGGGCAGCGATGACGTAGCGGATAAACGTCTAACGCAGAGTTCCCAAAAGTGGGTTCCGCGAAAAAATTTTGGGGATCCACGAGGTGAAGCGTTTTTTTTTGGTCGAAGGAGAAATTGATCGAGAGCCGTGGTCAGAGTGCGTTGCTCAAATGCGAGCGTGAGTATATATTTCTATATGTACCACTATGTATTATTATTAAGGTGTAGTTATTAAGAGAAAAGCGTGGTGAAAAACACGTATACCTATCCTCGCAGCTGATAATTTAATTGTATTTAATGTAATATATACATCTGGTACACTCGTGTCTCGTTTCTTCACGCGCGATAATACTCGTCATCAGTACAATAATGGCACTCGGTTCGATCGACGATCGGTCTTTCTTTCCGAGATATTCTCGAAGCAAATCTTAATTCTCCCCGAGGATCGGTTCCAAAGAGGTGATAATCCAGCAGCGCGGAATAAATGCGTGGAAGAATGGCCGGGTGCTCGAGAGGACGAAGCTCGATTTCTCGGTAAGACAGAAAAGCGGCTGAAGTGGCGGAGGAAATTTCTTTTTATCCACCCTCCCCCTGACATTTCCTCGATCCGCTTCGCCCCCTCTGCCTTCTGGCTTTTCCAACTCCCTCTGGTAAGAGCCTAGGAACGAATGTACTTTTCCTCGATACACTGTGCCGTCTCCATGGCTACCGTGCAAGAGGATAATCTTCCGCCTCCGAGGATATGTTCATGCCGATATCGGGCCACTTTATACTTCGACCTTTGCGGAGATCGCTCGAACTTCCGTACCTAAAAGTGCGTAATGAACGAAACGTCCAGGATGCACTTTAGCAGCCGAGGATCGTGCTGAATTTACGGTTTCACACCTTGCTGTACTTTGTGTACCTTTATAATATCTTAATGTTAAAAATCACCATGGTAGATCCGTTTCTTTTTTATTTTTGTATAATCTTAGATGTAAAAATATATTGGTGAACAAGAGGAGAGCATAAATATTACGAGATTAGGATCTACGGTATTTTTACTATTTTCTACCGCACTTTGTATTTAAGTAGAACAACCAATTTTTTCTTCGCTGTAATGCAAAGCTCGAATCATTATAGATATTGATAATTGGTCAAACAGTGATATTTGAAATTATTTTATCTTTGGTTCTTGCGAAGCTCCTTCCGTTTTTACTCCTGCATATTGATTCGTTTATGAATAAGCGTAAACGACGCTTTCGATTTATTTGAGACCTCTATGTAAATAGCTGATAACGTTTACGCGTATATTCGAGTGGTTTTCTCATTTTCTCTAGCGCTGAGACGGACACCTTGCGTACGTCGCGCCGATTCTTCTTAAGAATCTCCTTTGTTCTTCGGTGCGGAACGAGAAGGAGGGACCGCCGCGAAGAGAAATCGTCATTAGCAAAAGGAAGGGAGGCAAAGTGCTTCGAAGCACAATTTCCTCCCGACTCGCGATTCGTCGCTCCCTTTGATCAAGACTGTCCATCTGCTTTATACCCGCAACAACCTACGGGCTCGATCCTCGGTTTATTCTGCAAAGGACACTAATTCTGTGCGCCTCGGAAGAAGATTACAATCTCTATACGTAACACACGAGACACGTTTATCAACGAAGTACGATAATACGATTTAATCGAATTGCAACATTCTTATAGAAACGAATCATTTATCTCGTACAGGTAGGAAATGATAAAGCTCCCTCTTTAAAGCGCCGTAGGAAAGGAAAATATGTAACGCGCCTTATCTTATCCTCAGGGAAATCTAAAGCGCGATCTTGATAAACAAATTTGTTCGATATATTAGCGGTGTTATCAAACATTAGCTATATTTTACCAGCAAGGAGTTCATCCGTCGTCTTATCCTGGTTCCATTATAAAAGAACAGTGCTCTGGATTATCGAGGAAAAAATCTTATAGATTAGGCGGTGAAGGAGAGGCTGATGTTATTAATTCTCCAAGTGGGTTGGCGCGAGTTCATTATTCGGACCATTCGTTTCGTCGACGGACAACGGAAGGGCTATCGGCTAAATGCAATGCATTATGTATGACCTGGAGATACCGGAGTGCCTTTGTTTCAGCTGAATCCTGGTAAGGGCAGCCATAACCGGGGTAAGCGAGCCCGTATCCGATAGCACCGTCTCGTTTTATCAACCCGAGACGTTCTCTAACGGTGCTGTACATAAATCCAAGCCCTCGGAATCTGCGCAAAATTTGAGCGATGTTCTACGCACTTTTGACGAGAAAAATAGTGTAATTTACATTGCGCTGTAAATACTCGAAGACTGAATATGTGAAGTTATCGAGTGATCGTAGTTACGGTTGATTTTTCACGGAGTTGATGTATGTATCGATGTAAGAAACGCGATCTTCGAATTGAAATATTTTTAAGGATTGCGTTATAGGTTTATTTATTATTTATTATTTACACTCCATGAGTGTCTACATTAAAACTATTATGGCGTAATTTAATGCAAAATCCGAAGTCCGATGGAAAGAGCGTTGTGTCTAAAAATCAGGAGCTAAGGGAGGACCGTAATATTTAAGTACGAAATAAAGTGAGGAAAGAATGGAATAGGAGTACAAGGGAATTCCATTAACCAATAACAAAGCCCTTTTGTTAGTTTGAAGTGTTTGAGCTCCCTTGCCGATAGATAATTAGAAGCGTGAACGATTTTCAAGGAGTTTTCCGTAAGTGGAAGCGTCAATACGTTTGTAATAAACGCAATAACGGTCGAGTAGTTCATTCGATAATTATATATAATTGTTTTATATGTACAACATAACGCAGAGGTCGTCACAAAATTATTATACATTTTACTTGAATCCTATTAAACATTTATTTCGATCGTAATTCTTTTCGATGATTTAATTAAACTTATCAAAAATATTATTCGTTGATTTACTTAAACTATTTTCTTTTCGTTTAACCCTGTATAAAAAGATAATTTTTCTCCTTGTTACTAGCCAAAGGATGTCCGCACAAACGTCACTCGAGAATAATCGACGATCGTGAGTTCGAGAAAACGTTGCTTCTACTGATAATACACCGGTTATAACCTATATCTTGTTAATATAAAGAAATATGTGCAGGTACGACAAATTGACAGTTAAATTGATCGCCAATAATCGTTTTGATATTTGAAGTACATCTCAAAACTGGAAATTGGTGGATAATTCCATAAAAGCTACAAACCCCATTGAATATTATCCAAATCTTTTGATGAATGGAAAGGCTGAGAGGTGAGCGTAAAATATCTGCCAACAACCTATTATATATTATTAAAAATCGAAACATAAAACCAATCTTTTTCCACAACTGCCACGATTGTGTACGATTACGATCAAAACGTTCAACGCAGAATTGCGTACCAACGATCACACGCATGAGCTTATAACAAAAAATATTTTTGCTCTGGTACAAAATATATCTTTACCAATTCATCCGTGCTTTTCTTAATTAAACCTCGGAAGGGCATGGAAATCGTGAAAGAGTACGCGGGATCGATAAACCCGCATTGGATAGCCGTGGTGGCCACTGGCATGTACACGCATCTCAGACAGATCTGTATAATCGGATTGTGCTTCGAAGAGGAAAATAATTCGCCTTACGATCCTTCGTACGCATCCGTACTCTTCACCTTCTCCGTACTCTGCGTTCTGGCCGAATACAAACTATGGCCTAGAACCTTGAAGGAACCGCCAGTCCAGCTTCTTTACATATACGAAGTAACCTTTTTATCCCCAATCTTAGCGCATCGTCCCTTTGTCCGTAAATAGTAGGTTCTTTTTATATCTTTGGCACCGACCGTTTCGGTTATTTTGGACTCGCTTTGAGGTCGAATGAAAAATTATCCGATGGAAATTTATCCAAACGTAATGGCCGAGATTTGAATCGGCAATGTCGGATATGGAAATCTGAGCCTCTATTTATATGTAATTAGGATATAATCGATTCTCTAGTTATTTTAGTCGTAACTATCGTTATTAAAATTGACAAAGTGTTGGGTGCGATTAAAAGTACGTGCGATATTTTACCCATTGGCAGATGTTGGTCGCTGCTTTGACGACGAATCTGACGACTCGCGTGGTTTGGATACCTTTCACGAACGTTATTTACTGCCTCACTCAAGAATCGAGCAGATGGGTATGATTCGAATAATTCTATTTTGGATAGAATCGAGAGTTTAGCAGGATCTTGATCCGTACAAAGTTGCTCATCATCTTCGACCAATGGAATCGATGAAACTGTAAATTTTGTGCCTCCTCGATATGGCAGCCATCGAATTTGACTATAATCATTGTATTAGATATACATACGATAGATTATCTACACGAACGTTACATAAATTTCAATTTGTTCCAATGTATGATATCCGAGACAAACAATATCGTAAATCATGCGTTCGTTAGATGTACGAACATATCGGTTTCACTTGACCAGTCGCGATACATTTAATCCTATATTTTTTTGTAACAAAAAAATATCAAAAGTGCGATATAAAACATAAAAAATTACAAGCGCCAATAATACCTTAGAATCGACCCCTAAATTTGATAATAAATAAATCCGATGAATCGGTAAGCGCAGTTCAAACAAAACGTTGCAGTTGTTCCGGTTAAACTCGATATTGGGCCTTGGTCGTTACTCCTATTTGACGTCGTTCGCCTACTACATGGCAAGGGACTGTGCAGCCACGCATATGGCGCTTTGTACCTCTTTGCTGTCCTTCGTTTGGATGCTGGACGCCACGGAGTCGTTGGACGCCATTCTGGACACCTGGGCCAAGTAGTGATTCGGCAAAATCGCAAAAAATTCTATTCGCGCTGTAAATAGTAAGAGAAGGAGGCCTGAACACGATGTCGAATTGTCGCTCTGTATTATTCAGTAAACGATGTCTCATGGAAATTTGTATTATTTTATTTTACGATACAAACTGACGCTAAAGTACGTAAGACACGTTGTCGGTATTGAGTACTGTGATATTTGCTTTCATCGTTCTCACGATCGTTATCATTATTTCTTCTACACTTGAGCTAAAGTAGGAAAAATATATATATTCTATAATTATTCATATATTCCTTGTTTTTTTTTATGAAAGATATTTGCGTTTACAGCCTACGTTGGTATCACGAAGCAAATATACCTCGTTACAATTTACTAATCATTCTTATATTTTCTTCTATGACAGCGAAATGTTTCTTTATAGCAGTACTCGTAAAACTTTATTCGAGCAGAATTTCCGTTAATTTGTACTTTCTCTTCTATCATCCAATTATACATTATTTAGATCTGATTAAGTTTAAGAAAGTAATCCGGAATTGCAATTCGTTCTTTTTTTTTCATCGACAAGGTGCTCCTGCGACGTGGGCGAATTCAGGGAAAAAAGAGTGAGCTTCACTAAACCCGAGGTTTCCGACTGGTTCATCAACAAATTTCTGTTCCCGATGTACGCGACAACGGCGAACACACAACCGGAAACATCCACATCGACGCAAACGCGGATAATCGCGCCATGATCGTCAAGGTCGCGGTTGCTTCGCTCATTTTTAATCGACGAATTAAATATATAGTTCTTCGACGAGCAACCTACCTAAGTGCGTCTGCACGCGATGCGATCTCGCACGTTTCCGTCCCACTCGTTCCGTCTCGTCACGTATCGTCGTATTCGAAATAAAACAACGATGTATTCCTTGCTTATAGAAGCTTAAGTAAAATATAATCATCGTAAGCGACGAGTCGTGAAAAAAATCATGCGTCCTTTCATTTTCTTTCATCGATAACACGCTTGCCCCAGTAAAATTACATTTAAGCGTAGTCCGGAGAGAAATTCTCTACGTAGGATTTATCACGGAAAGAGATTAACGAATGAGTATAAAAATAAAAATTTATACCGATGCTCGCAATCTCTCGTTTAAAACACTTTTCTTCATCGACGAAGATACCGTCGAATATTCAAACTCCTTTGATCTCAGACGCGGAAACAATCGAAGAACCACGCTGACATTTCGACAGAACGATCCAATTATCTCGAAATTCGATCCACCTGGAAATCTCTTCGTTCGCGATCAAATCCTCATTTTGAATGGCTCCCAAACCTACAAATTGAGTCTCCCTCTCGCCCATCGATCCTCGACATGGCGAGGCTCCTATTCACTATCTGGGCCCTGATGCTGAATACACTGTCCCTGCCAATCTTTCCAACGTGCTTCGCAAACGCCATGGAGGACGAGGATGGCGAGCCTCTGCTCACGGGGCCGCCCGTAACGGCCTTTCTCTTTGCCGCTGGCGTTTACACCCTCCTCGTGGGCTCCACCCTCTTCCCGGAATCCTTCAGAAAGCCGAAGACGGTTTTTCTGGGAATATACGAGGTTAGCTCACCTCGAAGGCCTCAGCAGCGATCGTGATCGCAGTTTCTGACGCGTCGCAGCCTTTTTTTAAACTTTCAGCCACCGATATGCATCATTGTTCTTCGAAATGCGACGCGACAAAATGTATAATAGCGATGATAGAATATAATCAAGCAGCGATATCGGTATATTCAGGAATATCCGCTATAGTTCAGATACTCTCGATTTAATGTTTCGATACGTCCTCGAGGCTGAAGCTGAAGGTGTAATTTTAAGTAAATCGTTTCATAGTACGAATCCGTGGAAAACGTGATTTCCTAGGATCGATTATCGTACACCTAAATACGTCTGCGAAGTGGCCGGTTGGTTTGTCGTTAAGGAAACTTTTTCCCGCAGTTTCTGGCGACGGCGTTCTTCCTGGAGTTTGCGACGGCCTGCGTGTGGACGCCGATCGACGTCCTCGTCTTGACCACGCTGCCGAAGGGTATTTGCCACGTAACGTAACGAACTGACTTCCATGCTCGCATACGTGGAGCGTCGTTGCATCGATCCACTTTGCGCACTTTATGCCGTCGAGACTTTATGCAATCTTTGCCCCTCTCTCTCTCTCTCTCTCTCATCTCTCTTCGAGCCATCGAAATACTCCACCTCGGACTCTTCGCAAGAAATATCCTTTATGCCGGATAAAGAGCGAACGATCCTCGTTAACCATCCGCTAATAACGCCGGATATATTCGGCTCCACTAAAGGCGCATTACTGGCTGGTGTCGGTTATAGTCGGCATTCGCTAAGTACGCGTTATTAGCTGGCGCCGATTATATCCGACGGCAAGTGAACGCGTTAGATTAGTTCTTAACCTGTGCGATGCGCGCTAATGGCACGAAGGTCCAGTCGCTGTTGAAGAGTCGACGCGATGACCCGTCGTAAGGAAAGGGTGAATGAACCTGTCCGGTCTATTCTTTATTTAACTCATCGGAGAACAGAAATGTTTTTGCTTTGCAAATGGCAATGGATGCGCGAATATCAATTTTAGGGAAACATTATAAAAATGTATCCGGGTTTTAAGCTTTCTAGTATTATCTAATAACGCATGGGATTATCGATTTATTTAACTGAACTTTTGATACATTTTGAAATCGTTTATATAAAACTCTTTCTTATAGAATTTAATCGACGCGTAATGGCGGTTGAGAATATATAGGGATGCTTCGTAACGGTAGTCTTTGGGTTTGCTCTTCTTCTTGCAAGACGTTCGATTCTCCGTGAATCTCTCAGGTGCTGAATCAGTTTGGATTGGAGGACCTCGCTGAAACCTTCCAGGCGCACAAATCCGCCATGGCCATTCTAACGTACGTTATAGCCACGACGTTTTTCCTAGTTGGATTGCACGTGACCGGTGCTGTGGATTTCACAATCCTCTCGTGAGTTCTTATAAATATTTAACGAACTGCGATCGATATGCATCATACATATTGATCGATATAGAACGGTATAGAATGCAGAAAATTACACCGATTACGCTAATTGGCAAACTACCGATTGTCGTACTCTGTAATAACTTAGACTTTCCATTTCCTCCTACTGTGTTGTTTATAACGTTTGTAAGCTCAAGGAAGCTAGTGACAGTATTGAACTTTAGTAAATATCAGAGTTACTTAAAAATATTGAAGATGCTACTGTATCGATGTTTCGGCGAACATCTTGATTGGTCGTATGAAATACCCAGGAAGACTCTAAAGTTCATATCAGGGTTTATGGAATATTTTCATTTCACCTCTTTTGCAAAGTAAGGTGAAAAGTAATTCCTTGAAAAGTTAACAATTTTTTTGCTATACAGGGACTATGGCGTGGCGCCTTTTTTGTCTTACTCGAAGGAAAAACTTTGGGAACGATTGCAGAGCGAGTTTCCGCAGATTGGCGGGGAAAAGAACGATTATTGCCGATGTAAACCTCGAAAAAGGGGACGTAGCAAGAATCGAGCCAATAATAGCAGGTAGCAGAAAATGATATAGCATCTCGTGAAAATGTCTTGCGCGTAAAAACTAGGAATTATACTACTAGTATAATGAAAATATTATCGTATTATTAATCATTATTTATCATATAAAGCTTCTTACGTGTCCGATAGAAATATTTGTAATCGTACACACGTTGTAATTTACTTTAAAGGGTAGATTAAATTGAATGTTACACCTTGAGATCCGAATTAAATGATGTATGTGTCGATGTTTTCAAAACTAAACAAATCTATTTTACTATCTAACGCTAATCTAGAACAAAGTTTACAAGATTCGAAACTTGGAGTCAAAAGTGTTAACATCGTTGTCATAGTTTATTCTCCATTTTCACGTACATTCATATTGGATACAGGTAAAAAAGATTAACTTTACGGGTGAAATATTAAACGGAGATAACTCATGGTACACGAATGGGTACTCGTAGATCGCATTCTAAGTTACGATAATTTGTAGGCCTAAAAGAAATCAAATTTTACTTATAATAAAGTATCGTATATGAAATGTTATATAACGATATTAATGACTTATAGGGCGTTGAACCTTCGATTTAGTTTATCTTCAAAGTTGGTTCTTGAAAACGCAGTAAACTGCAAAATCTGAAGGAAAGTCTTTGAAATCCGATCTTAAATTTTTCATAACTTCTTGTAACGAAAGCTAAATCTTACCCACCTTTTATTCCTGACTGATATATTCCACTTAACATTTTGCAATCGAGTTTCATTTAAATAAAGATGGATTGTACTTCGCCTCAAGTGAGAGGAACTAGTCTCGACTCAACTTCCTGTTAAAAACACCAAATGTAAAAAAAAAAGAAAAACGATAATGCTCGTAAAATGAATTATTCTTATAAAATGCGATCAAGCGCACCTTTGATCCATAGTCAATAATTATCGCCAGTGGTAAGCCTATTACCGAGAATGATGTCGAAGTACAAAGTACAATATTGAACCCTTACCGGATATGTTCGAATTTGACGTAAATATATTAAAGAATAATATTGCTTACAAGTAATAACCGAAGTAAATATGTTTCTTGGATGCTCCATGATTATTTTGGAGAACACCTTTCGATCAGCGAAATATTATTTATTAATGTAATATTATAATGTCAGTGAAATTAATTGTACAAACCATGAGTGTGAAGGGGATGATCGGCATCTTAATTTATCTTATTTTTAGATTTAATCATAAACCGTTTAGCATAACTCAAAGAAGAGCGAGTCACGAAATGCAGATTGTACTGAACGTCGATGGAGGGGTGGGTGAATTTCGTTGAACTTAAATCACACAATTTGGAGTACACCAAACTTTGGACTACTGGATTGAGATCATATTTAATCTTCGGCCCCGAAATTCAACTTATACCTAATTTTAAGCTATAAAAGTTATATTTCATCGGAGTTTGCGTTGCAGAAATCAAGGCTTACTCAAATTCTCCATCTCGAAATTTAAGCTATACGGAACATCGACTCGCGTGATCTATATTTTACCCACATTAGCGCGATAAAAGTTCGATTTCATCCAACTTTGTCTTACAAAGATAAAAGATTATTTAAATATACATCTTGAATCTAGGGTTGACTTAGAGTTAAGAGACAAGGTTTGGATTATGCCCAAATTTGTAACACCAAGGCTAAATTTCACCCCACTTTGCGTGTCGTAAAAGCTATATTTTAATCAAATATAATTCTCGAAATTTAAACTACTCAATGATCGTGTCACGAAATTGAAATTTTCGAGAGCAAAGGCTCACAACGGACGAAGAGTCGAATAAAAAATGCGCACGCTTTATCGCGAAGGAATGATCGGAAGGCGACACGCATAAAAAGAGATGCGTAAACAAATGAGTAAACGCAATATTACACATTGTACAACAAATGAAACGCAAAGACAATAATTGGTAGAAAAATCACGCAACGATGCGTTTCGATAATTAACGAGCAATAATCCCCTTCAGGGAAATCACCAACATATGTACAATTATTCCAGTCAAAAGACATCAAATTTAAACTTCCTAAAAAGTCAGCCAGTGCAACATAAATCATATAAATATCTCATTATCATTTTGCTATAACATCGGTCGACGATACATCAAGAAATCAAGCAGAACGATTAATATTTGTTTCAAAGCAAAAAAGAGATCATCCCTGAAGAGGTTAACGGTACCTTTCTTAAATGTCCAAACAAATCGGTCATCGAATATTCGGTTCTCGCCAAATCTCGTTCGAAGTTCAAAAATCCTTAAAGTCTTGAAAGTCAACTGATCTCGACAGCCTTAAAAGCTAAAGTAAAATGATGTACTCGTCGAGTATACGCAGAGAAGAAAATTATTATACACCCATCTCGCGAAAACTCAGGCTCCGATACCTCGTGCGTCAAGTTCTACAGGAACGGGGAATAATTCTCGAACGTCGTTTTTCATCGTTTATTTATTCTTGGCATTGACTACAAAGGTCGTTAGCCCAGGAGTTTAAAGTAGGTTCCGAACCACCGAGATTATGGCGTACACGTCACATGGAAGAATCCAGAGGCGGTGCCCGGGATTCGAATAGGATCTTTATGCGCCAGCCTGCCCGCACCAGGGTCAAGAGATTCTGATCCTCCAAGACGTTCGAGACCTTAAGGAATCCTTAACCTCGTATTACGCTCGAAGATACTCGAAAGAACAACGGTAGCAAATGGTCGAGCCACGGAACCAACTTGTCAGAGATAAATCCTCTTCGCGACCAAAGAATCGAGAATAAAATATTTGCCCAGTAAAAATGGTATTATTACAAAGGAATTAGATGTGTAACGTAATATTGTAAGACCCTTAATGAATATTACAAGTAGATTTTAGCGGTATAACGATAGATTTCGAATCGATATTTTTGAAGTCATTTTTCATAATTTAATCGATAGATTTTTCCACTTTCGTTAGGAAAAGAGGAGAAATCAGTAATTTTTGGTTTAACCATTACCGTGAGCTTCTGGAAAACAAAAGATTCTGCTCCAATTTACGTTAAGAGACCGATCATGTTCAAGACTACTACTTCGATGAAGTGCATTACGTTTGCCCACTCTTTATCACAATGATTATATAAAAAGCAAGCATTTCTCGTTATATCGATATTCAAGAAAAAAAAAATTCTGCCGTTGCCTAATAAAAAAGCTCGTGGATCAGATCATTTCCCACCGTCTTCATTTCACCGACCGTCGTACAAATTTCGCACTCCAAATTCACCCTTTTGCAAATCAAATTACCCTTTTCGTAACTCAGATTCACCTTTTTAACGATGAAATTCAGCCTCTTAAAAGATTAAGTTTCCTTTTTTATTCATCGGAGCGTCGTCAAAAATTAAATTTCGCGTTAAAATTATTTTGGCCGATTCTTCGAAGGATCGCCACTCGATCGACGCGACTAATCGTTCAGTCGCGACCACGACTCCTACCGATCGCGATCTTTGTTTCACGAGTACGTACGTAAAGTTACCCCGCGCAGCAGCAGGAGAACCACTATAGATACACTTGCGTATACGATACGTATAAATATTTTTTACGATAAATAAGTATTTCACGTCGCTTTACGTTATTTTATATCGTTCTATGTTCAACTATCATTACATATATCGGATTCAATAACTTTACATCGGACATTTCCACGTTATCGAAGGACTCGAGCCGCAAGAGGGCGGATAGAATTTACAGAAGAGAAAACGTCAAGTTCAGAGGGGTGAATTTGAAGCGCCAAAGGGCGGATTCGCAGTACGAAACCTCCAACATCTCGCCGAGTGGCCCATTCCCCAGGGTCGCGGTTTCTCGGCCTGGTGGTTCTCGAAGTCCCTCGAGCCCATCGTGGCGACGATGCCTCTCGCGATCGGTGCGCCTTACTTACAATATTCGTACAAGTGCTTACACGCTATAGTACCGCCACGAGCCGGCCGATCTGCGAGCCGGCGGGCGTCGTTCGCCTAACCGGTAAATTGACTATTAATATTTCCGTTTGGGAATTTTACAAATCAGTCGGGACCCGCTGCGTGGAAAGCCGCGGCGCGAAGACGAGCCCTGTCCTGCGATCGTGAGATCGGTACCTTGGGACACGCGTCTCGAGTCTGTAGGCATTCGTTTTTTAAATCTCATCCCATTCACGCTTCGCGTCCAGATTTTATGGAATTCATGATCGCGAGATTATCAAACTTGCGTATCGAGAGTGGGTATATTTTAATGCGAGGCTAAATGATTACGTGGAGTTTTCGTACGATCGTACTTGGGTACATTGTTTGATCGACGGTTCGAACCATCGGCAGTTTTCATCGAGGTTTTATCCTTAGACTTTTACGTTCGTATAGTAATAAACCGTTTCGAATTTATGCTGAAATGCTTTTTGATTTTGGTTCTCGAATTATTTGAGATTTAGCACTCGACGACTCTCCAGCTCGTCTCGTGCTCCAAACGCCCTTTAACCTCGTATCCCGCGCAACGTCGTCCCTTCTTCTCTGTCCCTTCGACACCGTCTCACGACTCGCCTTGAGGGCGAACCTCGATCGGCCGAGCGGCCCTTCCACGCGACTCTTCCCCCTCGGTGACGTAAAATAAATATTAAAACTATACTCGAGATATTAACGGTGAGCTTGATAGTTTAGCGCTGTGGATCTTATATCTCGTGCTTCCGTACCTACGTCCTCTCGTCCGTATGTATATATATATATATACACATACACGCATGTATATGTATACGTATTTATATTTATATCTATATTTATATCCATATTTATATCGCTATGTCGTAATAATTATAATAATTACATATGCGCGCGGTAACTCTAGGTCTCTCTCCCTCTCTTTCTCTCCGTCGATCCCTCTCTCTCTCTCTCTCTCTCTCTCTCTCTCTCACCTTCTCTCCCTCTCTATCTCTCTCTCCCTCTCTCTCCTCCCGTACCATCGCGTGATCCACGCCTCCGTTAACCCTCTCTCTGCGCCCCTATATAAATCCATATTTATAATATATATTATAATGCTCAATAATAATAATAATCGCCTTGTAATCATAATAATAATAATAATACTATCGATAGTAATGAGGATGACGGTGACGATGACAACGATGAGGATGGCTCTTGACTCGTGGTAATGGCTAACGGCTTTTTCCTTAATAGTACCTCTATTATGGCAGACCACACGCGCTAGGATCATCCCCGACGAGCGGGATCCTTCGCGTATCGTCCTATCGACAACGATACGTCCTTATGCCGGACACTCGGTGGGAGAACTCGCCGGGGCCTGTCGGGATAACGAGAATGCCCTTAACCCTTTCGCCACTGGACGCCGCGACGATGGATCCTCGACTTGCGCGACGACTCTCCTCGTGGAAGTCGGTTCTTCGATCATCGCTGGGATCGCTTCGCCGCTCGCGACGGTGCTTTTCCTCGATGATAAGGCCTTTTGCGGACATCGTAAATGGGAGTCGGGAGGTTTGCGATTGAGAAACTTACGAGGGAGCAGCGAATTAAGGGGCGGCGGGGAAATTCGTGTCCTTAAATTACGGATCTGTCATATCGGAATAATCTCGCGCGGCTCGGAAATTATTTGGTCGTCTTGATCCCCGGATTATTCGTCATCGAGATACGCGAAGGAGCGGGTGTTTATCGACGAACCTCGCGATCTCCGTTGACTCGAGGGAAATGTCGATTTGGGTTATGGAAAAAGGCTCGAAACGAGTTTTGCCTCTGCCAAGAGCGAGTGATCGTCCGTTCGTATGTCTATAAGAATTCCAAGCTTTATACCTTCGTTTGAAACGTAAATCGATAATAAAGATCGATGAATAGAGAAGTTAGTTAAAGAGGACGTCCCGCTTTGACATCTTATATTAGACGTTCGCGGCTACTTTGCGCGTAACCTTGCGTTGCTCGCATTGGACCAGTGCTATAATGAATTTACAAGAAGCTCTGCGTCGTTACACGAGTCGTTGTACGCTTGAGAGAAAGTAGGTTCTGATTTAAAATATCCGCGAAGTTTCGCCAACGCAAGAACGATCGTTCTAGCGTTTGTTTTACGACCAGCGAAAAGTCGTCTTTGGCTTTAAATCATCCCTGTGATATACGCGAAGTTAGGCTTACACAAGAATGGTGGTTAAAGTACCTGTTTTACGTTCAACGGAAAACTATCTTTGGCTTCGAATCACCACTGCGATGAGAGTCGATCGTTGTATCGGACTTTGACGATTGTTTTGCGTTAAACAGAGAGAAACGGACAAAACTATTCCCGATTTCAAACCGCTGATAAAGAGTGGACAACCACGGTTACGCGCCGAGAATAATTACAGCCTACGTTTACCAGCGCCTCGGATTCGCACACGAACCGTGTTTTAAACTGGACGTTCCAAAAGCAGTATTTCTACGCAAACAATTACACTAGGCGGACGTTTGCTGCTTTTCATTCGACGAAGAACTCCTCTCCGCTCCAAACCGCCGATACCTAAAAACGCTTAAAACCATCAATTCCTGTTTCGCCAGTAACGAGTGTACCCTTTACGCGATCCTCAGATCCATTCATCCGGAATATATTCTCAGCCCTTGTTCCCGCCAAACGCAGCGCTCGTCCATATTTCGCGGTTCTCCTCGCCGATCGGGAATCCACGCGATCGATCGACCGATCGCTGTCCGACGATCCGCGCTTCGTCCAGGTTCCGTGGCAAAAGGGTCGATAATCGCGATTCCGGCGATTAATCCGCCGTTGGGGGATAAACAATAAGGGGTTTAGTCGTCGACAGTGGGGAGTACAGAGATGGCGATGACTGGCAGTAATCGCGAGGGCTTCGAATCGCGAAAAATAAGAAATCCATAGAAAAAAGTCCCACCACGCACGCACGCACTCGACTCAGGCATCTCGATCATCCACACACGCGCGTACATCAATTAGCTACGTATACGCGCGACATACTATACAGATAGGTATCCGTCGTTGCGATTACGTACCACCAGCTACGCTCCCTCGACAGATTATTGCAACGTTCGTGACGTGCCACGGGGGCAAAGCTCTAACTTCGGCTCGGCCGTGCGGTCGTCGCTTAACCGGGATATTACTTTCTCGGCCGAGGGTCCTTTGCCGCAGAGTCTTTACCAGGAGCTCGGTTCCTGGCGGGAGAGCTACGCACCAACACTGTCTTCCTCGCACCCTCCCCTCCCGCCCCTCCTCTCCGCGCTCAGCCCCCTCGCCCCCTCCTCCTCCTCCTCCTCCTCCTCCTCCTCCTTCTCATCCTCCTCGTGGGAGCCGACCTTCGCCTCGCCTCCTGGCTCTTCTTAATCCTCCTCCTCGCTCTCCTCCGCCGGTCCGTACATGTCCGCCAGCTTGTCGAATCTGGGGCCCCAGGTGCCCAGGTACTCGTACTCGTGCTGCTCGTCGTCCGTACCTGCAATTTTTCGCTCTGATTCCTCCGTATACTTGTATACTTGCGCGATCGTATTGTATCGCGCTCGTGTAATCGTATTATTCTATGCTCGTTAATTGTCGCGTTTATGAATTTGTATATTTGTATGATCCGGTACGGGCAGAGAGACTGTGCTCTTGATAAGAGAAGAAGCTATCGTTCTGTTAAATTCGTTACTATTAATGTATACTCAGGTTAGATTGCGAGGGGGCTCTTAGATTTATTTTTTGACCGTATATTCTCGTATTTGTGGAATCTCTTACCGGAAGCCAGCGATGACAACGAGCCCGCGGTGCTTCCGCCACCCTCGTACGCGTAATTTCGCAGATCGTCGAAGGGCGGTGCATTAGGATCGCTGTCGGCTCGCTTTTTGTGATCCTCGATGAAGATACCAACGTTCGGCTCCGGACCCAGAGGATCTGGAAAGATGTTGGTGTTCGCCAAAAAAAATTCCTTTCCTGTACCTTGAAATAACTACGGTACACGACGAAAAAGAAGAAGAGGTTAACTCACAGGCTACTTTGCAGGGCGGCAGTTTTCCCCCCATTTCCGGTATCGGTCCACCGATAGGAATCTGAAGGGGAGTTATGTCGAAGGCGGTCATGTCGTCCTCTCCGCCACCCTCGTCGTCGTAATTGATGATGTTTTCTCTCACGTCGTCGTCCGGCCCGGGGTACTTGATGTGAGATTCTCTTCTCCTGTTGTACACGACGAAGACCAACACGAGGACTGAAAGAGCGAGATAATTTGACCGTGTATCTTGGATTGAGAACGAGAAAAGGTAATCCTCGAGAGATTGTCATCGAAGATCATAACCGAGTTGTATGACTTGATGCGCAACTTACCAAGAATGATCAAGAGGCAGACCAGAATAGCCGCGAGGGCTCCCATGCTGAGCTTGAGGGTCTGACCTTCCTGTACCAATTCGCAATTTTCGCCCCAGAAGCCCTCGGGGCAGATGCAACGGTATCTTAATCGAGGATCCTGATTGATGCATCTGCCGCCGTTCAGACAGGGATAATCTATACACTCGTTCTTGTCCATGCAACCTTTGTTATCCGGCGACGGGATTTTTCCCTCTCCGCATCTGCAAGAGAATGTACGCGATCGTATTGGCGAATCGAATAAATTTGGCATAGCAAGGAGCAAGTTTTGACGATTGTTAACAACATTTTAATCGGTTAACTCTCAACCGGTGAATACGGGTAAATTTAATTCTTATTCGATTTTATTCTGGCGTATGTTATTTTTTTGGCAACGGTTTTAGTAAGAGATTACCAGATTTAAATTTTTGTTATCATTTACCCAAAGATAAAATTGAAGATTGAATTTATCTCCTTCGGTCGTGTGTTATAATTAATGGACAATTTCTTGTGTATTGGAATAGATATACTCACGTGCAGTCGAACTCGTTCCAAAGGTCAATGCACTCGAAGGGATCGGGGCAGATGACGTTCGCACAGGGATTGTTCGATGGACAATTCCTCTCCAAATTCCTGGCCATCGTTGCCTGACCCCATTGAGTACCGTTCATGGCTGGTGGCAATGGTAAATGCTTCCCCTCTAGTCTTATGTCGTCGAGACATCCTAATAATGATATTGGACATTTAATCGCGAGATCAATAGCGCGCGTGCTTTCGATTAGTTCAGTTTTCATTTTTTAGTTGCACATCATAGACTTTCCCCGGAAGAAGTAAAAAACGTTGTTTTAAAAACTGAAAGAAGCAATACTACATATGGATAATTGTTCCGAGATCAAAACAGCAATCTCAAATTTAAGAGGATCCGTGATTTTGATAAATATTTTACAGTTTAACAGCTATGTTGATCATACCGCATGGTTTATTAATTTCAATAAACCGAGGAAAAAGTAAATCTATACATTGGAATATAAAACTCCTACATGAATAGAAGCATACCTTTCTGATAATCGGCATAGACTTCGAAGGTTCGCACACCGGTGTATTCGGCTTTGCCACCAGCGTACACTCCTTCCTGCTTGTCGACTAGGAGCCATTGGTGGCCCTCGAAGGAGAAAGTCTCGTTGAATCTCCTTCCTTCGCCGCCATCCAATTCCAAAGTGGCCGCCGATCCGTACCTCGATACCCTGACCGTGTGCCACTGACCATCGTCGACCGCTATAGCGGTTAACCAAATGTCTCGCTCCTCTGTTCTGAGACTGTTCAAATTATACCTAAAGTGTAGCCTGCTATCCTTGATCTGTAACAAAATAAAGTGCAGTAATGCATTGAGAAATTTTCTCCCGTAGTAAGTTTCTTATATCCATCTTTCGAGGACAAAGAACAATTTTATCGATATCCCTATGGTATACCGTACAACACCAAATCTTTAAAATCATTATCGACGACATCAATGCTTATCGAACTGACTAACCTCCAAAATAGCGTACTCCCTGTTATGCTGGTCACTGACCCTGAAGAGCTCCCCGTGCACTTCTCTGGTACGGAACCTGAGCTGCACTTGCGTCGAGTACTTATCAGGCTCGAAGGATAGGGCGTACTTCACGTAGCTCTGCGATTTGAAAGTCGTTGGGATCGTCGGCGTCATGCATCCAGGACCTGTCCATCCTGGGTTACACTGACACCTCGCCTCGGTGAAACTTCCAACGCAGGTGCCGTGTTCCCAACAACGGAAGGTCGATTCCTGATTGTTGCAGATCTCCTCGGTCTGCGGACAACCGGCCACGCTGTTCCTCGACAGGCCAGGATGCGCAAGGTCGTATAGTTTGCTGTTGTGAAAGAGGTTCTTGATGCACCCATCGAAGCCTTTGCCAACCGGCATATGCTTCCACTTGTAGTGCGTGGGCTCAAATTGCTCGACGTAGAGCCCGCCTATTTGCAAGGGCGCGTTTACGTTCAGGTACTCATTGAAGGGCGGCACCGTGCCCTGGGCTTGGCAGCTGGTGTCGTTGAACGCCGGAGGTGTACCATCGTCCTGCTCGGATATCTCCGCCGATCTGCAGTAGTCGATGATCAGCTTGACCGTCTGCGAAGAAAAAAACCGACATGTTCGTACTATACGACCTATCGTGTGGACGTAATGGCTGTGGAGTTCATTTTTGGTTTTATAAGGCTTGGAAACACGCGTTTTAAGGATCAGGAGTTCGAGCTCTTGAGGTTCGTTTTACCTCGGTATTCCAGAAGATGTCCAATCTGTGCCACTCCCCGTCGTCCAATGATTTCTTTGGTTTAACCTTCAGCTCTAGGGTTCCCGAGCCAAAGTCTATCAGCAACCTGGGTATACCGCGTTCCAGTTCGACGGACATGAAATCTAAAAAATTAGGGAGTAACTACGATATTCGTGGCAGCGACTTGGCGAATGGAATTCAAAATTTTGATCGCAAATAGCGTCCGTGTCTACTCTTGAAAATTGCGCGACAACATTAAAAATTGATGCCGCGGAAATGAAATTACATTTCGAACTTAGTTTAAGCCCTTCTCAAACGACTCACCGGACACCATGACCTCGTCGGGTTCCGGAGGGACAATCGGGCCGTTGTAGAGGAGCAAACCGTCCGATTTTCTGGTGATAAATTCGAAGCTAAGATGGCTGTTGTCGCACATCTCCAATGCTGGGTACCAAGCCCAGCCGTTTCCTCGAAAGCTTCTTGCCGTTTGCTGACACCTTGGCCCGTTATATCCGGAAGGACACTGACATCTGTGCACAAGAATATGGGAATAACGAGTTTACGTGCACAGTGATTATAGAGCTTGCGTAACGTGTCAATTTTACTTCTTTCTTTATGCCATGGGGTGTTACCGAATATTACGATTGTAGCCCTGGTCGCACGATAATGATACACCGATATCTCGTATATTGGAATTTATCGATCTTCTCTGCTTTTCGTTTCGCACTCGTACGACAAGAATATTTATAGGATTAATGCTCACGATAAGCCAAATCTTCCTTCCACGCAGCGACCACCGTTGTAGCAAGGACTGCTCCTACAGGATTCACCCTTGCTGAAGTTCCGAGCTCCGCAGGTGCACTCGGCTATGACGTCCACTCTGACACCGACCAAGGCTGTTTTATTGGCGTTCACCATGTAGGGTAAGTTACTGATGTCCAGGGTGTTCGTGCAACTGCCCTCGCACATCTCGTTCTCGTAATAACACTCGTCGATGCCCACCATCGTTATGTTTATCCCAACATCTTTTTCGATCTGACAAATTAATCAAAAATTAATTTAACGACGATGGTTAAATCTAAACCATAGGCCAATTCGTTCTTTTGCAAATCAAGTTTGCCTTTTTAAGCATCAGCCATTCGTTCGATTTGTAAATCGATTTATAAATCGAGGAGTATGAAATTACAACGAATATCAATGCAGGCGAATATGCAACGGTGATGTAATTTAAAATCACACGAGATACAATTCAAAACGAATTTTTTAAAAGAAATGCGCGCAATTACCTCTTCACGGTGCATCAGAACAATGCCATTCAACCGAACCGGTTTGTAATACGGCGAACCATGAGCGGCAAATCTAACGTCAGTCAACGGAGGATGAGTTCTACGCAGTTGGACGCTGAACACGTCGACGTAGTCTCTGTCGATGTTCAATAAATGCGACAGCTTGTCTCTGAATAGGTCCGCCTTGCTTCGAGACAGGACCTGGGACTGAGAAAGGAAGAAACTTTGAAGATCACGTTTTAGGCTTCGAACACCCGGAATAAATTGCAAAGTAACATGAAAATCCACGATGCGAAATAAATGAAATTTTTCTTAACCATGGATTCCTAAAACCGGTAATCAATAATTCGCTAGTTGCTTCCTCCTTCATAATATTCGAGGATAAATGCTAACCTTGTAATTCCAGACTCGTATAAAGTCCTCGTCGGTTATACCGGATATTCGAACCGAGCCGGAATTGATCACGGCTTCGTGAGGAATACTCTTCACCGTGACCGTCACATTCGCAGGCACGTCCGTCTGCGTGTGCTTCCGATCGTAAACTTTGAAACGGAGATGATACTTTCCGTCGTGCGTCCCCGACTTCATGTAGATCATACCGTTGTCCTCGTTGAGCTTGAATTGCGCGTGCTCCAGGCCCTCCCAATAAAACTTCTTATCCGGCAAGTCCCAGTCGTCCAGGTCGTAGACGTAAACTCTGCCTATCTCCGTGTCGGGTGATTGTCCCTGAAGCAATTCACTTATCATCCTGCAGCCACGGTATCGTGATCCACGCAAAACCGAATAACGATAGTTTTCAAAAACGTTGACACTTCTTCGAACACTTCGACATACTTGAGAGCAACTACGCGGATCGTCTAAATGAAACTCGCTTTCGGTTTTCATAGCGAAGGGTAGCTAATACTTAAGAGATAGACAACGATATTTCAGTTTCCAATAGTACAATCGAACGCTTGTACCTCGATAATAAATATGAGAACCGATTCACAAGCTACTACTAGTCGATAAGTGTCTTCTCGAAAATTAATAGACTACCAGTCGGGTGGTGTTTGGGATATAATGTCTATAAATAGACTATTAATCGCTAAAGCGTTAAGACGACGTAGGAATGATCATGTATCATTAAAATGATCAGTCCTTTGCGCGACGCTTACCGCGTAGTTATATACAAAGATCTCCTTCGAGCCTGGCTGCATCTTGTTGTCGTTCACGTCCCCGATAATGACGGTCAGTGTACTGGTCCCAGACATGGAAGGATTCCCGGAGTCTTTGATGACGATGGGTATCAGGTATTCCTTCTGTTGCTCCCTGTCGAACGATCTGAGCGACGAGACGATGGCCATGCCGTCCCCGTTGGCACCCTCTGAGGAAGAAACATCGACGAATCAGAACCGAGCCTTCATCGGTTTCTGGTACCAGGAAGACGCAAGGACGACACTTCGGACTCACTGTTGTCGCTCTCGACTTTGAAGCTCGCCCTGATCACGTCGTCCGCGTTGGCATCCATTCTGAAGGTGAATGGCGGCCCGTTGCTCTTCGAGCGATCGTCGTCGTCCGTCGCCAGGATCTCGACGACCTTCTTGGTCTGCGCGTACTCGGGGAGGACTGGCCGATAGTCCTTCAGGAACCTCGGGGGATTGTCGTTTATGTCGTGGACTATCACCGTCAGGGTCGCCGTCGCCGTCTTCGGAGGTATGCCGTCGTCGATAGCCAGGATTTTCACCTGAAGTCAAGGTGCACGGGTTGGCTCTTGATCGATTAATTTCGGTTTAGTTTATAATCGATAACTCTTTGAAGACGATGTTTCTGACGAAGCAGTCGACATTAATTCGCGGATTATTGGAATGCGGTGTTCGTAGGATTAAGAAGATGCCGAATTCGGGGTATTACAAAGTTTAAGTATGGAGTTTGAATAAGGATCCACGTTGAGCCTTCGTGAAAGAAGAAGCTTTATAAAGTGACTTTGTAGACGTCGATTGGTATTACATTAGGTTGACTTTATACAATATATCGGAATAGATATTGCGGATTAATTTTTTAGACGTCAAGTTGCAACCATCTCCTTTCCCGAAGTTCTTCCGTCACTTTAAACGCGATACTCGATGTCGAATCGCGCGTTACCTGATGTCGAGGAGTTTCTTCCCGATCGAGGCTCCTCTGAATCGACACCGTGCCGTTCTCATTGATGAAGAACTGACGTTTCCGGTCGGAGCTCCTGTCGATGGAGTAGGAAACTTTGCTCTTGCCCCCCTGATCGGGGTCCGTGGCCTTAAACGTCTCCAGCGTGTTGCCTATGCGGGCGTTTTCCGGCACCGTGGTCTCGATGTTTGCTCTGTCGAACTGCGGCTGATTATCGTTGATGTCTCGCAGCTTCACAACGACCCAGGAATAGGCCACGTGATATTTGTCGTTGTCATTGTCCTCGCCCTGAAATTTTTCGAATAAACGTTCCTCGATCGGCAAGTGCCGATTATTTTTTTATACACGCCTTGCATGCATTAAGAGCGTATAAAAATATTTACAGTGCCGGCGAAAATTTCGAAAATCTGTCTCTTAGCATATGAGAAAGCGATAGACCGACATTAAAGCTAAATATTTTGTTTATACCGATAATCGGAGAGGGAGTTAATTTACACGCTATATTAGCGTTGATAAAAGAAAAATTAGGCGTACCTTATCGTTCACCTGTATCCTAAACCTAAATCCGTTGCTCTGCAATTGGTCCTCGTAGTCCAACGACTGCACGATCTTCAGGGATCCCGTACCGTCGTTATTGCGCACCATGGTGAATTTGTCGGCCCCATAACCGCTGCTCTCTATCACCTAGAAATTTGGAAGTACCTCTTCGATATACCGTCCGAACAAATGACGATACCTTACAATCGTCTGATTCATATTTATAATCCGTACATTTGGACTTTCCACGATAAAAACGTATATAGGTTATTTGACATTGTAAAAAGAATCTTTTAATGCTATCGTGTATCTAAGGTTTAATTAAAAATTGTATCGAATAAAGAATATCGTTTAAAAAGATTTATAATAATTGGTGAATTCATCTGCTTGCTGAACTTTTAAGTATTTACCAGTATTTATCCGATATATTTAATGTGTGATGCTCAGCGTTGTTTTTCTAATATTCTACGAAGAAGTGAAGGTAATAGAGTTATAGACGGGTTTACCTTGTACTGGAATTTGTTGGTCTCGTCCTCGTCGTGAACCGTAACCGTCAGGATCGGCATTTCCGGCAGATCGGGGCCTTCGGTTTCGTCCACTTCCGTGAACCACTCGTCCTTCGTAAATTGCGGGGGCATGTCGTTTATGTCTTTCACTCGTATAGACGCTGTCCCCGTACCTAAGAACAAATAGAAGTTTAAGAAACACCTCGGTAGCAACGAGTAGTATGAAATCGATCCCCAGTCAGAGGATATATCCACTTCTATACGATACTAAAAAAAAATGAAAAGATTCTTTTAAGGAAGAATCGAGAAAAATAGTAGAGCACCATTCAAAAAGGGAGAGAATCGCACTGCCGCTTGGGATATTTGACTCGTATATCACATATCTTCATTAAGATTTTCACCAATCAATTTTATTTCACTAATATGATTCCCGGTTGTTCGACGAAAGTTTACTCGAATACTTTTAAGTTTTTACATTCTTGGCCGCCCTTTCACGGTTAACATGCACCTCGTTAAAAGTTCCTTTTTGCCCCTGAGGTTTTTTCCTTTTGCGCGGTGTTCGCCGAGGTATTAGCTCAGAAACTCGCACCGCAGCGAGAAAGTTTCCCGCATTCGGAACTTCTAACAATTTTAAAAACGCCTTGAAGATCTTTCGCGCTAAGTACTGAGTCGAAGCAAGAATAATCGCGGTCTCTATCATTACCCTTTATAACAAAAGCCGTGGTTTTGCTTGCACGAATGCGATTGCGATCGCGTGGATTTTCGTGGAAAATCTTCAAGGCTGTCCTTTCAAATGCGAAATTGCGGAATACCTTTTAACCCCCCGCCATCCATCGCGACGACCTGTATAGAATAATCTGGCGTTCTCTCCCTGTCCAAGCAGCAGACAGCGGTTTTGATGACGCCGGTGTCCGCCTCGATCTCGAAAATCGGGGAGCCGGTTTCCTCCTCGATGACGTTCTTCTCGATCGAGTAGACCAGTTTTGCGTTGGTGCCCTCGCTCGGATCGTCGTAGTCCACGGCCGTCATGGTCATCACGACCATTCCTATGAACAAACGCCTCGTCTAATATCCTTTCCAAACGTAGCTGCGGTGTTCCTTAGAAATTCTTGGTTGGTCATCTTTTGTTGTCGAATATAGACAAACGTTGGCCTAAGATATTTTTCATTGCTCCTCTCATCTTAAAAAATATCCTAGGCCGAGTGTAATTAATCGGATTACGAATAGGAAGAGATCGCTTTGCATCGATAAAGAGACGATCGCTTCCGTGCTTCTCCGTAGGAAGGAACGAAACAGGACCTGGTTTACCAACCTGCTGTGCCGTTTTCCGTGACGTTGCCGAAATATACCCCGTGAGGGAATATGGGTCCATTGTCGTTGATGTCCTTCAGGTTAACCTGGACGTCGGCGTAGCCTACGAGGCCCTCCCCGCCCTCGTCCTGGGCGAAGACCGTGAATCGCCATTGGGGCCTTCCGGTCGGCTGGTCTCTGTCCAGCGGCTGCTCGAGCATCGAGGTTTATTTATTTACCGACGATGTTTATGTATATTTATCATTTTGTTATTTTATATCTTCATCGAGAGTTATCATTTACTTGCTCACTCGCTAATTTATGGATTTATCGACCGATTTATTCGCTTATTTACTTTGCATATTCATAGATTCGGTAGTTTATCTATTTGGTTATTAATTTATTTATCTTTGACACCGATCGCTGAGGTCGTTCAGCGTGGAAGCTACCGTTTGAGATGGATTATAGGAGCGATTTATCGGGGCTCACGGAGCGCTGAATTCGTCATATTAAATCCCGTGGAGCATCGATATAACTTTCTTTGAATAAAATAGACAAATTCGTAAAATGATGATCGAAAATCTTCTATTTTATGAATATGAAATTTGCCTATTTAGTGTAACAAAATTATAAATGCCAGTTCAATTATTTTCCCCGCGGATCGTTAAATTTCTTTGGCCACCAGTAGCTCGTAAAGAATTAACATTAAAAATAACAAGCACCTTTTGAGGCATAATTGGATATTGATCGATCGATGTTTTTGATCGCGGAGAGAAAGAGCCGTGCGAGAAGAGTAAAAATAATACGAAGCGCGTTCCAACGTTGGTAGCGCAAATACGCGATAAAATTGCAAGTGCAGCTCGATCCTCAATATCGTAAAAGCGTCTTATCAAAGGGAGCGAACCATAAGAACGAAGATCTCTCCGGTTGTTCGATTGATATCGAACTTGCTGTTGGCGGGAGTCTCAGGATCGATTCCCTGGCCCGTCAGGAAATATACGATGTCCTGTGGCCTGTCCTTATCCCCGTCCGTTGCCATGACCTGAGAGCGCATAAAAATCGTTTCATCGTTAATCCACACCCTCCTATTATATAATATTTCATACAATAATTCCGCATTTCGGATACAACAATTCCACTCGATAATCGTTGCTCAACATACGTACAATGAGCGCAATTCTAACGAGGATTTCATTATAAATTCGCATGGTATTCGACGCGTTAAAAATACAAATTTAACTTTTTAAAACAAAGTAAACAAAGGTAAGGTTTGCTCGTACATCGATCGCGGAAGGTTATTGCTTTCCGCCCTAAGTTTTTCGCCATCTTTGAACCAAACATTCGTGAATCTGTATTATAACATTAGGACTATAAGCGCACTCGGGATACGAATCTAAAAAATTATGTATTACGATTAAAAAAGTCGATCGAGCCATTTGTTTACACTCTGGCTCGCCTATCAACAAGCGGCTCAGATTGGTCCGCTCGAGGGCTACCCTTGGCCAGAACGGAACGATGCGTAAAATCAGCGTGGCGCTTAACGCGTTAACTCGATGGAGGAGAAACAAAGCCCTGTTTTATCAAGGGCCGCGAAGCCGTTTCGTCGGCCCATCGATCTTCTTGGGTCGTCAAACTGTCGGATAAACTTAGGACGGAATCGGGCGACGGGTTAAATTACCGCAAGAATGCGTTTCGGCAGGGTCCTGTCATCCTCCTCGGTGATCTGCGTTCTATAATTAGGACGCTCGAAGACGGGCGGATTGTCGTTAACATCCTTCACGTGAATTACAACCGTTGTGAAATTTTCCTTCAAATTGTCGGAGGCGGTCAGTCGCAGCTCGTACTGGAATATCACAATGAAACGCGCTGTATATTAAAATGCGTGGTACAAAGTATACGGTATTCTGTAGTATCATAATTAAACACGATAACCGGAGATCTGGATATCGGTGGAAAATTCGAGACGGCTGCTCTTGGGATATATAAATAAAGTTCAAAGATTCCGGTGACTTCAAACGAAAGCTAATGTCCCGTGTACCACAACCAAGATTAAAGTAACGTCTTTATAATTTAAAAAAATCTCGCTATACAAAAGCTCCAAGAGATAATAAACCACGATTCGAGATACACGGTAAAGTCGACTTGAAGGTTCCAAAAACGTGGATACGATTTTGATGACTAACGAAGTAGAAAACGCGGCTTTCGTGGCTCCGAAATCGACGTTTTCGGAGATCGATCGAAGCTGAGTTTTTCGTGGGCAGAGCCTGCTCGCTTTTAGCGAGAGATGGATGCGCGCAATGTGCTAAAAGCGGTAATGCGGAATGCTTAGGCGAGTTATTTTTCAGCCCTCCCGCTCGCTCTCGCTGTCTTCCGCCGGAGATCGATGCACTCACCCTCTTCCTGGTCTCGTAATCTAATGCACCGGCGACGTAAATGGCGCCAGTCATATTCTTCACTGCAAAGGCTCCGCCTATGTTACCGCTCGTAATCTCGTATCGAATACGCGAGGCTGCAAGCAGAAGGAGAGGACGCTTTGTTCGTTTGCCGGATCCAGTGTGGAAGCATAAATGTGGAGGGGTTGAGGTAAATAGCCGGATGCGTTAAGGCGTTCTAATAGAATAGACGTGGCGAGCTGTACAGGTGTGAAAGCGATGTAAGGCATTGTACTTCATGCGCTCGTGTTAAGGAACTGTTGTTGGAAAAGACGATCGTCGTCGAGAGAGTCGCGAGGCGGCGGGGAATTCGTGCCCAACGATCGGGAAATAAACGTATTTGCTATGCGTTACGCTTTATGTTTTCTCACGTAGGCCCTCTTTACGTTTTTACGTGCGATTCACTGGACGCACAACGACCTCTTCAAGTCTGGGGATTGCAGTGTCAAGGGTTGTATAAGTGGAACCGTGTATTTTGTATTGCTTAGAATAGGACCGGCTAGAGATCCCGGCATCGACTGGAATTATCACTGTTTCATCGTTCGCGATAGGAGTACGTGTAGAATGGAATATCTTACGGATCGGTATGATCGATATTCGTGAGCAATCTTTTTTTCATATTTGCACCGATACTATTGTAATTAATTAATGTAAGCGATTGTAATTGATTAATGTATATAAATAATGAGTCGCGATAAAAGTAATTTTGATTTATGTGCCAGCCTCGAGAATTTTTATGTCGTCAATGTGGTTTAGAACGAAGCATTACCAGTTTTTTTAATAGAATACGTTTGGCCAAAATGTTCCGAAAAATGGAAATACGAAAGTATGCGCGTAGAGGTGCGAGTAAATATTATAATACGTTATAATATTACACATCCTATGAATAACACCGTACGCCCTAGATCGTTTAAAACAATGTATTATTAATTCTCTGAATAAAGCAAATGATATGAATATAATGTACGTCGTGCAACCCGAGTACGGATATGAAAGAATGCGCTTAACTTTATCCGTAACTCTGCCATGTATTCTACGATGTTTATATTTAAGAACGTAGATCGAAACAAGGTCCACAGATTTATATCCAAGACACTACATTACCGGGTAGAGGTACAAACGCGGGGGTGCACTTTGCCACGCGAAAGTTTCTATCAGAAGTAACTGCAAAAGTCAAACCGAGCGCGGCCCCTCGATGAGGAACAGTGACTCGCGTCCTTTCCTCTCCGGCCAGCCCTAAATATTGCAGGAAGTTCAAAAATCTTGAAAGGGTGGCGAGATTTCAAAGCTTACGAAAGTCTCGAAGGCCGTGAGGTATAAGTACACTACCGGTATTTTCCATAATATTCACTCCTGCAATTGTCAAAGCTTTCAGAACTCTGGCAACTTTCGAGTATCCCAAACCCCGCGCAAGATTCGGGGCGATGCTAAATTTTCGAAAAACTTTGGCAACGCTTCAAAAACATTTCGTGCACTCCGCTTAATTCGTTCGTACATCGAACTTGTTCCTCCGCTCAAAACAACCGGGGCGTGCTAAGAAAGTGCGCGATCGATATTACGCGCGTCTATATCATAAACGAACGAACCAAGAAGAAAGCGGAATACAACACGAAGAAAACGCATGATATAAACGGGTATATAATAGGAATAGAAAAAGAAAGAAAACAAAGAATAAGGCGCTCGACTCGAGAGTTAAACGAGATGGCTCGCGAGTGATCGTCTAGTTTTGATGGAAAATCCGGGGAAAACTCTTCCAAGGCTCGTCAGCCCGACGTGGGCGCATTTACGGGTTGCACAGGGAGGCCCTTAACGCGATAACGCGCCGCGTGGAGCACGTCGATAGCACGTATGCTAATTTTGAGCTCTAGCAGGATAGAAATTGGCGCATGCAGACGCGAAGGGTGGGCGCCTTGGCGCGGGTACTCACACTCGTCGTGATCTTTGGCGGTGACGGTGAGGACCGTGTGCTGGATGTCTTCATTCTCGTCTACCTCAGCCTCGTAGAGGCCTTTGTCGAAGTACGGCGGATTGTCGTTCTTATCGGCTATTCCAATGCGGATGAATTTCGTTACTGTAACACGACAAAATTACGCCTTGGTTAGCTTGGCTGTTCGTTGGAAAATATGTCTGTGCGATGAATCATTTTTTCCTCGTCTATTATGCGAGTCTATAGCTTTCATTGGATGCGTGAATTTACGTTGATTGCTTGCTATGCAGCAATCAAATGCAATTAAATTTAAGTTTTTGATCGAATTAATATACGAAAATGTGCGGAGAATCGAATGGATATTAGGAATAGGGCGTGGAAAAGTGGATCGTGGGATGGTTTGAAAAATTCATTTTGAAACGTGTATGAGACCTCCGAAATAATATGTCTGTTTTTTTTATTTTGTTTATCCGCTTTATTGCACGGGTATCTGACCACCTTGTTTGTATAAAGGAGGTAAAACATTCGAATTTGATACCTCGTCGGGTATGAAGGAGAAAATGTTTTTCGTAAATATTATATGTGCGTAAAAAAAATATCAAATTCGGGTGTGATTTAACAAAATTGGTAAATCCGTTGAATAGACCATCCGTTTCATTTAATTATACCTACAAGCTTGCGCTTTCATTATTCAACTCCGAATTTAACCAGCGAATTTTAGATTTATATCGCGAAAGAATTTAGTTCTGTTCAAAGATGCCCCAAAAGTCCTGATGTGCGCTATTTTTCTGATACACGATGTTGCCGAAAGGAAAATAAACAGCGTAAACGGAAGCTCTGGAAGCCTATGGTATATTGCATCAAAAACAAAATTTTATGGAAATACAAACTATTTCCTCGATATGTTTGTAAAAAAAAAAAAAATACATCGAGCCGTTTTCGGAGTAATTGCGATTTTTGATACGCCTCTATTTCACGCAGCTGACGGTACGCAAAATATTTTACATTTGGAAGGAAAATTTCAAACGGTATTTATCCTCGTTCGAAATACTTCGATCGGTCGCGAATCTTTTCCGATATCTCTTCCAATGCCTTAAAACTCTGGCGAGTGCCACCGTTTACCAGTGATTTACCATTTTCAGATTAGAGTGTAGCTTTTCTTTTATCCCTTAGAAATTCCATCCTCAAAATCTTCCCAATTTTCACGAACTTATCGGCGATCGATAGGAATTTCAAAAATATCCGTTCGCTTAAATTCGCGGTGAACGTTACCGTCTTTTTCGATCGTTTGATTTTACATCGTAATTCCATTCCGCTCGCCACTTTATTGTTTAAACCTCCAGCGATTCGTATAAAATTGACGTCACTGTCCTATTTGAATTTTAGATTAATAACGCCATTGTAAAGGGCGATTTAACCAAATTATGTAAATCGCAGTAGATAATACCTTCGAATATCGAACCATGGGAATCGACATAATTTATTCCGTTCATTATTAATGCGAAAATAGGCGCTGCCCTTCAAAAGGCTAGTGCCAAACGAGTGATACGAACCAAGGATTGCAGGTTTCATCGAAAATGTTCAAGGTACTCGGATATACATTCCAGAAAATCGAGAATTTACAGCTTTCAACGTGAAATAATGGAATCGAATTAAACCCTTGGCAAGCTCGCGGGCCGCGCCGATTATTTGACACATTGGAAGTGTTCGGATTAATTAATCCAGCTCGGCCAAAATTTTCTGCAACTCGAACGTTACATAACGAGTCATTCAAAGTTCGTTCATTACTTTAATAACGTCCCTCCCTTAGTATATGCGCTTACCACGTCAGAAACATTGGAATTAATTAGTGTGGTTCGTTAAAATTTCAAGCCATCGGAAGGTTGCCTAACGAGTCACTCGGAATTTTTCTCCCCGCATTGGACGCCATTATCTGCGCAGGGCATACTAAAATTACAACGACGATTCCGCTGTATTCCTTTCTTGCCGATCCTCCCTCGTATCCTAAATTCCCAAAGTTTCCACCGTGGCTCAGCGGGAGGATCTTCCCGTAAATTCACTCAGGGCTCCTCGCTCCGTAAGAAGCCCGTTCAACGTAATTAACAGAATGGATATTTATCTCGCGCAATTTATCAGTTTCTTACAGCCATACGAAGACCCCGGGCCAGTAGTTAAAAGTTAAGTGCCCGGAGAAAGTGTTTCTGTATGAAGCAGCTTTATTCCCTGGCCCCGGTTCGCCTTTTTGCGATGCCATTAACGTCTTCCCCTTTTTCGCTAACTAGTTACTTAAAACTGCCCCGTCTTGAGGGACCGCCTCAAAAGTTCCTGCCTGCCTGGAAATTTTGGCCGAATTTTTTTCCACGCCTTCCTCGTTCGCGGATTATCCCCCAAAGAGGAGCTGTTCGACGAAACTTTCGCTCCTCGCACGTAAGTTTTGAACGAGGTGTAAGATGTGCATGAAATCCCCTCATAAATACGCTATCCAATTACGAATATTACTGGCGCTTATCCAGGACTATCTCTATATGCAATCTCTCTGTTTCGTAACACCGCTGGTATTAAAATTATTGCGAGTATACACAGGCACTCCTAACTTTACCGCTCCTGACATTATTAAGACAACGCGCATTATATTGGTCACTAACGAGCGGTTAATTCTCACGCTTTCCTAATAATTCTTGTTTGAATTCTCCATCTGGTTTCGCGGAGTTGGAATTTCGGTCGAGAGAAAGACATCGTGCGTGAGGAAGACCGAGCCACTCTGCGTGGCTTCGATAATTAAAGTTAAAAATATGAATTGAATTGAAATTGAAAAAAAAAATACATATATATATCCTTCGTTATCCGATTTTTCCGATTGATTTACAATTCTACGCAGAAGCACCGCCATTATTTCCCCAATAAATTATTCTTCTAATACTCGCGTGGTTATAATCAACACACCTGCGTATCCCAGCTTTGGAGACCTCGAACGCATTTTTGAAATTGACATCGACTACAAGACCGTTCGTTATAACCGTTAAGAGGAAAGCGATGGGGCGGCACACGCGTGCCCGAATATTCTCGGTATATTCTCAGAAGCAGGGCCGTAGGTTACGCAGGAAGCGGGGCGATGCATTTGTGGTTTCAATGCACAACTAATTGGTGTGTGCGCCGAGCGAGCGAGCAGATTATTAAGACGAATTTCCACGTCAATTTGCCGATGCCTACGATACGCCCCCACGGCCAATTCCTGCCTTTCCCCTGGCAAAGGCCGATCCTGCGGATATATGGCTCAAAGTTTAACTTGGCTGCTCCTCTTTGCAGGGCAAATACATCCTTGATTACGTTCTCGCCCGACATTTCCAACAGCCGCGAGTGTTAATGGCACGGCGAATGGAGGACGCGTGGTCGACACTCGCATTTTTGTCGCGACACCACGATCGCGTGCGAAGCGCCATCGCCAAACCTGAGTCGAACAATGGTTCGGTTGTTTTCCTCGTTGCAGAAGAAATTTCCGGAAGAAAGGAATTTTAACGAGCACTTTTTGAAACTCGGAGCTTGACTCTATCGACGAACAGTGGTAGATGTGTTGATTCTAGATGGACTGAATTATCGTTGAATAATTGATGCATGATACTGATGCATTTTTTGTGTTTAAAAAGCGAATAATGTAAAGATGAGCGAGTCGTTCAAATATCGATGCTGTAATGGTTGAGGACGATTTTAATACTGGGCTCATTTTAGACGATCGGTTGTACGTTCTTTCAAGACGCAAGCGCCTAATACAAAATACAGGTAAGCTTTCTCCTTCCGAGTCGCGAGATATCGAATAATATAACGAGTCAAGCCCACTCTGTGAAGTAATGAAGTAACTAGAACTGTGAAACAAAGCAGCTATTTACTCAATGCATTTCGCACGCGATATTTATTCGAATTACCTATGCATATTAATTTCGTGCTCGGATATTACCATAAAACCGTCATATAATATTCCGTGGTATCGTAGAATAATAAAATCACGCCAGAATAACGCGCGTATCTTCGTTGAATATTCGTTTCAAGGGCCAAACATTCAACGACTTCTTTATCGACTTATTATCACCCTACTATTAATAACCGTACGGCGTCTATCTCGATCATTTCTATTTATCCTTGGAGTAAATTAATCAGGAACTTCTTCGACGGCAAATCCAAGGACGGTTGTTGTTGTCAGGAGGATAAAAAAGAGGCGAGTGATTTCGTCGAGGCACGAACCACGACGGGTTTGCGGCTCTTCGATGGAAGATAAATGATTTCCCAAGGAAGAAACGGGGAAACGGTTTTCCTGGCGGAGCCAATGCTCTCGCTTCTTAAGGGGCACGAAATTCGCTCGAGGGTTAACATCCCGGTGCCGGAGAGCGGCCGATGCCGAAGAATTAATTATGCTCCACGGCTCTCCTCGCCGCGGTGATTATTCTTTCTCCCTGCTCGCCACCGCAGTTCAAGTCTTTCCCCCCTTCGATTGATTCGCGACCCACTTTTGCGCACCGACAAAACGCCACGTTTCTGGCGCTTCGGAATCCACGTTAAACGGCGGATCCTAGGCCAAATGACCTTAGCGATCGATGCTGAAAATAAATCGAAGAAGAAAGGCGGGGCTTTTTCGCGGACCGGAATTAATGTCGTTCGTATATTGTCTCGAGATATCGAGTTAGCATCGTGGCGGAGATCGTAATGCAAATCGCAACAACCGGTCTACCCTAAGACTATTACGAACTGTGTCTCGATTAAGACTTGGATGTGTGTCCCTATCGCGAGACTAATCATGGCCCCGATTGTCGGACAAATTGCATTGGTAATGCGGAGCGCGGTTCGAGCTTGGCGAGTGTAAGTCGAACCCATGCCGTAGATTATGAATCGGGCATAACAAACCTAAGTGATGCACATTATCGCCGAAACCTGACGCGCAGGAGCTGTAATCGTGATACGGATTATAGGCCACGTACGACAAACATAAATTCCATTCGTGATGCAGATCATGATTCGAGTCTGACAAACACTGGTCGCACTTGCGATATGTATTGTGGCCCAAATGCGGCAAACGGAAACGTACGTTTATGGTGGAACGTCAAGGGGCTGATTGTCGAGTATATTTTTTGCGTCGTGCCCTCGATGTCTACATTGTATAATACTCAAATAATACTCTACATTGGATCTACCAATATTCTCATAACAAATAGATCTCCAAAATTATGAAACTTATTGTTCGCCTATTTTATACATTTTTATACGGTACTCGAGCATCACACTGCTATATACAGGGTGTCCCAATGAAATGTATACACGAATCAATGCCGGTATAAGGCGGAAAATGTAGGGCCAGATTGAACCCTTAATTCGGTTTTAGAATCTTGATTACGGTACACGCGAACGCGAATAAAATCGTAAGGCGGTGAGTTAATTCGGAGTAGATCAAAGTGGATGATCAAAGCCCATAAATTTGCGGTCGTGCCACCGCATTGTCGGCGCTCAAGTTCATTACGCGGCTTAATAACGGCAAAGAAGTTACGGGACCGCGGCTTTTTTCGCGATTGTATTGTTTTTTCGTTTGCTGGGATAATAATGTGCCTCGGCGAAAATTCAGGTAACAAGTCCGACGAAAAATCCACGGAACTAAGCGCGAAATGTATTTTTCAGAGCCGCCACGTACGCGACTTCGTAATGTTACTTTGATTACGAATTGAAATGCCTCGTGATTGAGTTGTCAAATCCGCGCGTGCGAAACGCGCTGTAATTTCTCCTCCGCGAGGTTGCATAATTCTCGACCAAAACTGGTTTTTTTTTTAACTTTGCAAAGACTTCTATTTAAAATTCTTCTCAAAGTTAAAACAAAATCGTGGAAACGTCGGATGAATTAAGCGGCAGACTTTTTAATTCGGTACGTTTGTAAACGCCTCGACTGCCCCTTCCCGGTTACAAATACATTAACAATTACATTAGCGGTCAAATACCAAACCGTGAAAAACTAATATCTCCAAGAATTCCACGCGCAATGTGGAGAATACGAGGAATTTACAGGATGCTCGTATTCCATCGCGAAATTAATTCTTAATCGTTCGAGCAAATGTTTGAAACGAGTTATTACTTTCGAGCGAAGAAGTTGGATAGAACCGCGTACGACACGATTAATAAAATAAAATGGTATAAATAACGACTCTCCTCCTCACTTTCTTATACTTGCATTTTCCATCGATCAAAAACCCACTTTCGTCTTTGCCCGACGCATCCTTCGTTTCCAACAGTTTCAAATCCAACGTAATCATATCGAATATCCAGAAAGACGTAACGTCCATCGAGTTAATACACCGCGGTTCATGGATATCATATCGCGAATACTACAGACGCATTCTGCAATTATTTCCTCGCTTCATAGCCCGGCCCTCGTTACGCCAGAGGCATTGAATCGCGGCACGAGCTTTTTTCGATTTGCTCTCGATAGGAGGATCTATTCGATGTTTAATGGCGCTTCTGTTTAGTGCCCATTTGCAGAAGCACGGCCCTCGAACAATGGCCCGGATGCGTCGATTGTTGTGCCTTTTTGCACCAAGTCTGCATAGCGTCGGAGTTTGTTTTCACAAATTTAGAAGTGGCCACGATGCCAAATATCGGGTAAACGCGTAACTCAGCGCCAGAACTAGTTTTAACGATAGCCGCTCTGTATTTCGCGCTTCACGACGTACGAATTACGATCGGTTTGTGGACAAAGAAGCACCGTCGATTGCACCGATCCAAGGAGTATAACAAAACGACAAGCTACGTAAAATCGTTGTTTTAAGAAATCGCTCGATGATTCGACAAATCGATGATCGATGTTATCGGCAAACGTATATCGTTGCTTGTAAGGGATTTATAATCGCGATAATTACATATATCAGATATCTTCAAGTATCGAATAACACGGATAGCATTAAAATCAGAAGAGTTTCTTATTTCTTCCACCGCGAATAACGAATGTAAACATTAATGAACGACCAGTTAATCGATTCCTTTAAAAACTGTATTGCTTCTAATAAAAAGGTTCGCGTATAGAATTAAAAGCAGCCTCGCCGGTCGATGAAGCGTCGGTTCTAGGATAAAGGAGAAAACCTTAAGAAACCCGTGAAAAGGTCGCACAAAGGGGCCTCGATGTCCGTCGAAAGCAAAGAGAATTGGAAGGGACATCGACTCTGATAATATTTTGTTCTTAGAGACCGAAAGAACCTTCTGGTCGACCGAGGCTCGCTCTCAAGTTCAAGAATAGCACCTTTCACGGCGCTTCGAGACATAAGATAATTTTCCGTGCTGCTACTCCGCGAAGAGAAGAAGGAACGTTCCCTCCGTCGGGAGGGCGCGAGCAGCAGCTCTAATAGCCGGTGGTCGCGTAGAAAAGCGTAGAAAGGCTGGGCGCTGAAATCGGTGGTTTCGCGATAAAAGCTGCCGACCTCGGCGAAGCTCCATGAATATCCTTGAAAAGGTCTTTGATCGTCGCCGCGGGATCGTCGATTCACGAGGAAAAAGTCTCTGTCGAGACTGTCGAGACCGTTCGTCGACTCGGTATTGTTGCTTAACCATCGGGGCGGTTTGAATCGCTCCTTGATTAGTTGCGAGGAAAATTGCCCCGTTCCTATCGCGATGTATTTCCCAATGATTTTCCTCGATTCCATCGCGACACGATCGTATCGATCTATCGACGTATCTTCCTTGCCATCTACGTCCAACCAAAACTACCGTCAAACCTACGAGCCACTTTCTCGAGATATTTATATACACCGCGTATACTCTTAAAGGAAAAGGCTATTAATACTGGAACAACCAGCCACTTTCCGTGCATATTTAGAACACCGCGTACAGCTTTAAAAAAAGGGGGAGAGTAAGAGGAAATTTTGGCAAATCAAAATGATGATCCAAATACTCCATGAGAATCATGGAAAATCTAAAAAAATACATCCTCATAAAGCACTGCTATTTTTTAAAGAAACGACTGACCAGTCATTTCGATTGGTTTGGTAGTTCTAGTCTTAAGAAGAGATGTTGACAGATCGATAGAACGATTCACACTCCGCGGTAGAATCATGGAAAATCCCAAAAAATGCGCTCTCGAGAAGTACAGCGATTTCTCTAAGAACCGATCGACGGATCGCTTCGACCGCTTCGGTAGGTGAAGCCTTAAATCATCGCGTTTTCAATATCGGACTTCCGTCGCGTACAAGAGTCTCCGTTTCTAACACGAAGCTTTTTCCACGATCTCGCCTAAACGCAGTGGATCACGCGCTGTCCCTGATTATCGAGGATGCCGACTGGGTCCCTAACCTCTAACCCAGCCCCAACCCCCTTGATCCCCCATTCGCCAGCCGAGTTTCGCGGTTATCTGCAATCCTTTTAAACCTTTCAACGCCGCGGGCGCTCTTGCCCCTCTGCGGTCGCGCATAAAACACTCTATTTTGCTCCAGCAGGTAATATTTCTCGACGTGGCCCCCCTCCGGCCTCCCTCCCCTCCTCCCCTTTTGTTTTGTTTCCCGCTGGTACGGTCATTTATCTCAGGATTTACCGCGTAACTCTCTATAATCCGAATTCTTTTTGCTCTTTTACAACGCGGTTATGGTACACCCTTCGGTGTCGGGTAATTCCGCGCCCGAGAATGGAGGGGGAGCGAGGCTGAGGGGCGGTAGGGAGGGCGGGGATAAATAACGGAGGATGATGCGACGTTTACGAAGTATGGCGTTTGCAAAAATACGCGCAAAGCGCGGTAAAAAGAGGAACGATACGAGTGGGAATACGATACGGGCTGTATGCATTTTGTATCGGGGAAATACGATGTCGATACCATCCTGGAATTCTTTGGAGATTATTTTGAACCGGCCCGCCAGATTCCCCGGGTATAAAACGTTTGTGCGTATTTGATTCTCCACTTGGTCTCCGGTGGAAAAGTATTCGCTGCGATTCGCCGGGTTAAGACGAATTCGATATTATGGATCGCGAAGGAAAACATCGTTGTTATTCCGGAGCGACAAAATTTTCATCGCGGGCTTGCCCTTTGGAGATCCCGCGTATTTCATCAAAATTTAATCGGATTTCCTTAAAATTGCAGAATCAACTTGAACTTTCGGGGGAATTTTCGTGGGCGGAATATTTTATCGGCAAAGCGTAGCGGTTGCGTTTTGCTCGGAGCTTATAAATTTCATTCGTACTTAGAAAGACAAGCATGGCCCGGTATATATATATATATATATACATATCGGTCGCCAAAGCTCCGGATTAGTATGCATAAAAGTTTTGACAGTCCGAAGAGCCGCGGCTTATGCATTCGAATCGAGGCGCATCTCGAAATTCGTATTTTGGGCGCAATTTTAAGCATTACCCAGCTTTTATTTCGCGCAGAATTGTTTCGACCGTTATTTCACGGTGCAATAATCGTCCAGAGCGTCCGGGGATAAAGCGCACGGTATAAAATTTCGCACGCATCGCGGCACCTCGAATACTTCGCGCTTATATTACAATAATTTAGTGTTCCACGCGCTTATAAATATTACTCCAGTATCTCGACACTGCGTTCCACGACTGAAGTAAAAAACATGAAGGATTCAATAGAAACAAACATAGAATTCTCACCCACTATCACCCAAACTCCAACGATCCTTTACCTCCACGACCAATACCCTTCCCAAGCTCGTAAGCATCGCCAAAGATCGTCCAGAAATCACCTTCCATTCTATCAACTCCAGCCTCCAGGAGCTCGTATATCCCTAGAAAAGGGCTAAAACGTAGATCCCAAGGTATCACGGCTCGTTAGAAAACTTTTGTTCCAGGATGAACCACCGCGGGTCGTCGAGGAGCAGGAAGGACGAAAAGGGTGGCGGCGAAGCAAGGTTTGGAGGGAGGAGGAGGGGGTGGAGGGGGGAGAAGGGGTGGGTCGACAACAAAGGGGGAGAAGGGGTTCCTCGTAACGCACCCAGGAGGGCAACACCCATCGACGGTGGATGTACCTACCAAACGCGTTACTGGGCCACGGGGTAAGAAATCGATGAAGCCCCCACCCCTTTCGCGCCGCGTCCGCCGAGAGCCACCGCCGCTTCTTAGCCGCGCCCTACGACACTCGATTGCTTTCCAAAATACGACCGCCTCCTCCCCTCGCCGCCCTCCTCCTCGCTTTCACCGCCGGCCTTTCTCCAGGCTGGAGGGAGTCGTCCATCCCTCCTCGCCCCCTGGACCTCCTCCAGTCACCCTGGCTTTACGACTTTTTACTTTAATTCCCCGCGCAGATCGCCGAGGTCCTTTGCCCCAAGATCCGCGGCTCCAAAGAGCTTTTCTTGCCATTGAAATTACGATGGAACGAATAATGTGTAATAGCGGAGACTCTTAGGCGCGTCGCACTTTGTTTAACCCTTTTTTCAGTCCTACGATGCCATCTGGCAATATTCGTATGATCTGCTTCTAGCGGATCGAGTACCTCTAAATATGGGAAATTGGAAAAAGATATCATTGATCGAATAAAGATTTTTCTTTGCCTAATCACTGTGTGACTTTTACTCGCAAACTCCGCACGAACTTTTGCACTCGCCCAATAGTTCTTCTTTAAAATTTAATTTTCTTACTAGAAGATAATCATTCGAGCTGGAAGGGATTAATGCGTTTCCCGCTATGGTGTAGGGAGGTGATTCTGGTGCTATGTCCGAGGTGAGTATCGATCGTTGATCGTTTAATCGCGAGAAAGTTTGCATCCCGCATATATCGCGTGGAAAATTCTCCCTAAGGGATGGGCGGGATTTGAACTCGGATCTTCCGCGTGGAAGTCTGAGTCTCCATCCACCACACCGCCCTAACTCCGTTCCACGACTTTTGTCGAGGGAGGGGGGAGGGGTTGCTGTTCGATTGGACCGCGGCCAGATGGACGATTAACGGGAATTGCTATTCATCCCTTTCGCATCGATCCGGGCTGTTTGTTCATTTGATCTTTAGGCTTTGAGGCTCGTGATTGTTCGGCTCGAGCTTTGGCTTTGAAGTCGTGCTAGAAGAATGATAAAGGTGTTGGAATCTGTGCTGTACAAATTCCGTGTTGAACTATGGGATCAGAGTTAAATCGTCTTCCGATCCTTCAAATATTATATCTAATGGTCATAAAATTATTTTTGGTTGCTTGTCGGAATTAAAGCGAGTCGAAGGTCGTTAGATTCGTAGCGATAAAAATCACGTGGACAAATCTAGTATCGATGGATTCAATTTAAATTTGTATCATCCACCGACTAGAATTATTTTTCATCCGCTACAATATCGTATTGCAGTCCCTACTCGCTTCTTGAATTGTAGAACATCGAGTGGTAAGGTTACTCGACTCTGGATCCACCGCCTAATATGGGCTTTGAATTATCGGGTCTATAGTATATGTATTACAGGGAGAGATCAGGGGATGATGAATGGGATTTGAACCCGAATAATCCGGCTGGCAGTTCCATCTTCGATCTACCGCACCACCTTAACTCCCTCGTCTCGAGTTAATCGCCCGAATAATTCACCCTCTAATCCACCCTCGCAGCGAACTATTCTTATAAATCTGTTTTCCGTTCTTAATACGCGATGTTGATTTTTAATTTTTACATTTTCCTCCAACGCAATTCTCGATTGATTTTTCGATCGTATTTGTGTCTCTTTAATCGTTGGCCTTACGCGTTAGGATACGTAATAATCGATATCTTCCGACCGATAGTATTTTCCAGCTTGGAGGTCCGCTTATCAATGCGCGTAAAAAATCAATTTATTCGGTTCTGAACAACGATCGCGAAAAATGCCGGATATCTGCTTTTATTAGCAGAATTCCTGTACATTCGTTCTCCCCCTTTCAACGTTTGTTCGTGGATTTATAATTCGCGGAATAAATGGAAGTTCCCGCGAATTCGTCCGATGGAGCGCGGGACGGGGAATCAATCGTCCGGCTAATTAACTCCAGGCTCGCCCGAATGATTTCGTGGGGTAATTCGAGATGCATCGGCTACCATCCGATAAAGTGGGTACGAACTTGCGCGTAACGTATGCGACACGCGAATTAGACGATCGTGTAGCATTTTGGGGGCACTTTGCCCGATTTAGGAGGAACGTAACCGCCACAGAACGATGTAATTCCAAATTGACCGTTCGTGCATCTCGAAATCGGGCGATCGAGCGCCAAATCCGGCTCCTATCCAAATTGCACGGGACATTTTCTCAGGCGCGCCGCTCGAGAGCATCTTCGAGTTTTCACGAGCGAATGCGCGGCCTCTCGATGGCTTGGAACCAAAAGTAGCGAGATAAAGTCCTCGATACTTTCGGACGATTCGAGGTTGTTCGTTTAAAAAATTCTCACGCTCGTCGCGTTCCTCCGAACCTTTGATTTCCAGCATTTAATAGATTTTGGTCGTGGTAGTTTATTTTGTTTACACGAACTTTGAACATTTCCAAATCGCAATTAAATTTTATACTACCACATAAAATATGTATGATTTTCATTACCTCTTCTTTTTCCCGCATAATAACTTGTAGGAAGAAATAAAGGATAAATACTTTCCATTTGTATTAAAGCACGGATAACGCAAGAGGACGCATTCACGGAAGATGTAATCCAATAAACAAACGTGACGGAAGTTGAAAGTCAAAAGAGGAGGAGTACGTGTGCGAATAAACACATGCCAAGAAACGCGTACATTAATGTGGCGAGCATGGATTGGCATATACATCCCAGCGGGGATTATAATGCGAGCAAAAGGAATAAGCGTGGCGCATTAGCACCGAATCGCCGGGAACGGTCGGCATTTTAGATTCGCCTTTTTCTGATTCTCCCCGGAAGCGAAACAGTTAAGGCGCTTTCGAGAGCGATTAACGTGCCGCTCTAACGAATTCCTTGCGCCGGGCTTGTTAACCAGTCGAGTTGGGGATAAAAGGTACGTTGCGGCTGCCGGAATTGTTTTCCTTTATTTTCCAGCTTTCCGCGGACGATCGACAATAGAAGTTTATCTCAGAACTAATCGATTTCGGTACTTCCGTTTCGAACGCGACAAAGGGCTTATTCGACGAACCTCCGTTGATTCCAGATTCACGAATTAGTTTTGCAAAATATACGACCGTGGAGAAAGGAATAAAGTGCGTTTGGGACGATATAACCGCGCAAAATTAAGAGCGGTCCGAGTAATAATAAAAATTGTACGAGATCGTAGAAATTGGCACGTGTAATTGTATGGTTAAATCGGTAAAAAAGAGGCGGGCCTTGTTAGAATAACGCAGCGGATTTGAGATAAATTACGAAATAAAGTACACTCTTGGTAATTAAAAACACCAAACTAGATTACAGGTATTGGCATTTATTTTTTCAAACCCGGGCTTCGCACGGGTTTCCGCTTTAAACAATGATTAACATAAATAACGTAATATAGTCGAAGGAAAATTAATGAAGCAATGTATACGCAACAGCGGTTATTACAAAGTTAAACGTATTCCACGTTATATAAAACCATAAATCGTTCAAGTTCGAGATAAATAATAAATATACATCTATAAAATATTACATGCATAATTATCCGGCGCCAGTTTCTTCGAAATCGAATTATTTCCCTCCGACAAAAGCTTCTCGACAAAATACCGCGTGACGATGAAATATGCATATAATAAATATGTGCATAAATAATTTGCAAATAACAATGTATACGATTATTTACAACGCAAGCGAGTACATCGTACAACACACGCCGGACTACTTTGATCCACGAATTCCGGAATTTGAAAAGGAAGACTTCTTCCAAAACAATGCGCGTCAATCCCATTCACCGCTTATCCGCTTGTTGCTCACCTTTCTTCGATCACGGCGATTTCCCAGAAAGGGAAAATCCGTCTTTCGACTGCTTTACACTGTCGGCGGTAGTAAGGTTGGAGTATTCGAGCGATACATCTCCATCGTATTACCCGTCGCGTCGAAGTCACGTCTTCCAAATGTTGGACGATTCGCGAGTCGAAGTCGTAAACCAAGTCTCTCTCGCTCCTGAACAGCCGATCGACGTCGGCCAGATCGGACGATCGATGAGCTCTGGGATTTCTTAAGGATTCCGTTCGCTTTTAAACGTCTTCGCGAAACGGATGGAAGTGTTGGTGCGTCCGCGGTGAGGATCGTAGCGGAGATAAGAACTATGATGGAAGAGATCGTATTGGAAATCGGGATTACGATAGAAGAATACGTGGAATTATGAGGGAATAAACGAGAATCGACTTTTGACCTCTCGCATACTTCGAGTTTGGGTCGAATCGTATTTATGCACGGCTATTGGAAAACAATTATAATTTGTATTCCGCGCGGACTCGGAACTCTTTTATTCTGGAAAAAAGTTTACGTACTCCGTTTGCATCCGTATTGTAAATTATTCATGCTTCTTCCGTTAGAGAAAATCTCGTGTTAGAAACGACGTTATTTTTTATCCTACACTTCATACACTTTGCGCTCAAAGTATCACGCGATGTCTATTCCTTTTTAACCCTCAAAATCCTCTCGTCTTCGATAAACCAATAGTGTGCTCGTGAAGGAAGATGTTTTGTAGCATCACTTTGGGTCGCAGGATGTTTTAGAAAATCAAATCGCAACGCATCTTCCGCCTATAATCCAAGGAATTACGTTAAAGGCATCCTCGTAGCTTTGATCGCTGTGCAATTAAACCAAACGGTGGTTATGATCGAAACCCCGTCGAGATTTTTATTGCCACGGCGTCGGCCGCGCGCCGAGGGCCATGAAAAATGCGATTTTTCATATCCGCCTCCCTCTCCCGGGGGAAAATAGTTTGGAGGGGTTCGACATCCGCGATTTTATTGGCACTCGCCCATGAAAATGGGTAATAAAATGTTCAGCGCGCTTAGTTAGCGTATTGATTGGGCAAAACGGCCGGCGCGATAAATCGTCATGAGATCAAAATTGTCCGCCACTCGGCGGCTTCCACGGATCACCCTCGGTGTCCATACCAAATTGAAGACCGTCGCCCACTCACCAGCAGGGCTGTTAATCGTTGTTAATTACGCGATCATTACTACCGTACGCGATCGAAAAGCAAGTGTCACTTCTCCCTGTTCGGCCAAACAACTTTTCCTTTTCCTCATTTCGCGCATGCGCGCTCCACGAACACGCATTTCATCCTGCATTTCTCATTAGCTCGCCCCCTCTATTAGCAAAGCTGACCGCGGAATTCCTGGTCCGCGAAACAACGAGGCCAACGGTTTAACCGAGTTGTTTCCTTAAATATTTCATTGCCAGTCTCGAGTGGAAGCGAGCAGACGAGGCGGAAGGATCGCTCGGGAGACGGATCGAGGATTAATGGGCCAAGGGAGGACGGTTATCCTCTATGAATCCTATCTTAGATCGCGAATCTCATCATTTTCGCGTGCGGCCAGGAGGCTCGGAAGGGGGAGGGGGCGAAGAGAAGGACGCGGTAGGGCCGAGGAGGGTGGAAAAAGCGCGGGCGGCGAAGCCCTCGACTTAATTTCCTTCCTGTTTCCCGCAGAAATAAATCTCCGGTGATAAATCCCCGGTAATAAATCGCGGAGGAAAAATAGTGTCACGTTACGGCACGGTCCAAGTATATCACGTCCGCGCGTGTGCGCCCTCCTGGGTACAACCCGCCACGAAAGTTTCGTCCTCCTTTCGCCCTGCGGACCTCTCCAACCGAGGCCCACCCCTGCCCTCCCTCCAGCCCCTACTTTCTTTGCTTTTCTACATTCGACGCTCCTTCACCCTCGAAGCCGCTGTGTAAGATGAATTTTGAAAGATCGATATGGTTTTTAAGGGTTCTGCACTTGAAACTCACCTTTTTGCACTTGAAGTTTATTATTTTACAAATCAGATTTACCCGATTGCAAATAAAATTTAGTTTTTGGATATGTTCAGGTATCGAGTTTATATCTTGGAAAGAGGGAATAAAAGAGAAACGTCGATACGCGAGTACGATCGTCTACGTGGCGCAGTATGATTACGAGGAGTCGTGGAAAATACGTCGTTCCATTCGCTGATTTTTTAAAGAAACGAACGATCCGCTATTTTGACCGGTTCGATCGTTTTTATGCTAAACAATGGAAAAACACGGATACGGTATGTTCATCGTTACGATGAGGAGTTACCTCGAAATCGTTATTCCTCGTATTTTCCATCGCGCGATGCCCTTTTGAGGATATTGATTTTTGAAACGCGCCGCGAGGAGCGAAGAGCGGAGCGTGAAGGAGCTTGATCCACGATAATATCGAAAAAAATACTGCGACGCGAATTCCAAATTCAGTGCGTAGGACGATAATACTCTTCGTCGTTTTTAATCGAAATAGAGCGGCCAACAAAACGCATTAGACGACTAACCGTTTACTCTTTCCATGGCAAACTATATTGTACGTTGTCGCGTGGAAAAAAAAAACGTCGTTATCACTTAACCATCGATATACGCGGTAGTATCGTAAAAATAAAGAACCAATCGGTAGCTCGTAGCCCCCATTGTTACTGCCGTCACATCCGATATCGACTATAAACTAGAAATTCAGCGTTCATCGATCGATAAAGACTCGCCAATCGAACACTGCTCACTGCAATCCAATTGCAATGTCCGTTTGGAGATAAATCATAGCCTCAATCTCTCCCGCTCCGCAGTTGTTTTCCGTACAAAGCGGACGTCTTTTTTCCCCGTCTGTTTTGAATGGGCCGGCTCCGGGGCTGATTTACGAGGGCCGAACTTTTGCGCGGGGATGTACTTTCTCGCGTGCATCCAGACGTATACGGGCCGGGAATTTGCCTGGAATCCGTGGTATCGGATCTGGCCCAGGCAAATCGCGCGACGAGAACGCGAAATTCGATCCCTCGAGGCGCTCCGACACAATGTCGTTCCTCCTGCCGCGTTACTTCCCGCGACGGCTTGCCATTCCGCCCGACGAATTACCGCTAATCATGGCCTCGCGTCAAGCTTTTTACCGCGACTTTCGTGCGGACACGGTGCCTCGGAGGAGAATCCTACCTTTGGGTCTCGATTCCTGCAGATCAGCGCATTTGGGAGTTTACAGGGTAATTCGTGCGCTTCGATTTTGGTGCTCGATGATGTTCACTTGGATCGAGTTTTCTATGATTTACAGCACGGATGGAACGCTCGAGTAAATCGGGGAAATTACGAGTAATGGGGAAATACACCATTGTATTCCCGTGGAGAATGCAGACTTGTACGTTTGTACTCAAATAACTAGATAGCGCTCGAACCATTTCGCGTTTAAGATTCGAGCTTCGTTATCGTACTTGGCGGGTGAAACAAACGCGAAATAATTCAACGATAAACTTTCCGCCAAAGCCAGACATTCTATGGGGAAAGGGAAGAAGAGTGAAGAACGGATATAAATGCCAGCGTTCGATCCAAATGGAAAAGTATCTGGATTCGTCAATACCGGCAGGAATGCATTGGCGCCGACCAAATCGGTTTTCCGTCCGGTCGCGGTATCGAAATAAATAGTTCCGGCTGCCCAGATCCGGATCAGTGGCGGGGCTTGTTTTTCGATGATAGTGAAATTCGTGGTTTGACTTTCAACCTTCGGATGCACCTGCAGCCGCGGTTTCCCGGAGATCTGCTCAAAAAAACTAGACGTTTTATTTCCTCCTTTGCATTTATATTGGGTAACCAGAAGAAATTCAGGCGTTTCATGGAATAAATTCTAAACAGCCTAATTTAGGATTCAAACCATAACGTTTGCTATTCTTCTCGAAGTGCTTTTCTTGTTCTAAGTTTTTTAGAACGATGATTTTTTTTTTATGAGATGTTTTGAGCGACACCGAAAAATGGTCGAAAAGTGGCAGATTCAATTGTAACGTTCTCGTAGTCCCGGATACATTATGGATTTACAGGAGGCAAACTACGCCGTTCGACGGTAATTATCGATGATTAAGTCGATCAGCAGAACGCATAATCGGCTTATAACAGCCCATTATAGCCCCGTTTGCTAATACTCCCTAAAACATCGATAGGCATACTACGGGCAAGAATTTGCCATCTATCGTACGCGATAATAGCGGAACTCCATACATCGAATATTAGTCAACTTTACAGCTAACACTAGTCCCAGAAAAAAAAACATGGATATTATCCGTTATAAGAAATGTTTCGAGCAAAATGCATCTACTTATCTTTCTCGTACATTATATTTTTCCCAAGTTTATTCCATATTTTAATTCCTTATTTGCATATCATTTTCCTTCTTGAAGTTTATTCAAATTTATTTAAATGTTTCGCTGTTTTATCGCGCTGACGTATACTTCGTTCTTCAGTGTAAGTGGCCTTAGCGCCTTCGAAGAATACTTTGTATTTGCAATCGGAAACGGCCTTTGAATTTATTTGCGTTCGTTGCATTCGAGTACATTTTTCTTGAATAAAGTCGCAATTCTCTTTTTTTCAACGTATCAAGCCTCTCGTGAAGTAAGTGTCCAACAACCCGTTCTTGAACTCTGACACGAGGTGAAAATGGTGGGCAGTGGTTTGAGAAAATTCGCGTTAGTCGGGTATACATTTTTTAAACGAAGTGAACTCTTGTTTCTATTTAAAGATTCTTTGACGATCATTCCCTTTATACGTGTACCGACCATTGACACTCAGTGTAGTATGAAGGTAACGAGCTACCTTCGGAGTACCTTCGAATACAAAAGAACGATCCTTTTGACGAGTAGTTAAAGGTACAGCAATTATCCCCAGGGTTATTCTCCCGCGATAATCAAAGGGTGTATCAAATCACTCACGCAGCTTACCTTATGGGACAAGTACAGCGTGTTTACAAAGAAAAAATAGAAGCAGGAGATAGGCGCGTTGGGATATCCAACAGGCTTGCACGAGCAAACTTTCCGAATATTGGACGCCACGATCTCGCGACGTCTCTCAATACGGTATGCATTATAGAACGAAGTAAATGTGCGATGTTCAATTTCTCTCAATTCTAACGCTCCTCTTGTTTACAAATACAATCGCGACTTTATTTAAACACCTCGTCGTTTCCGTGAAAAAAATCATTTCATCGTTCGTTTCACGCGCTGCACGGACTCTCGCAGAATCCTAAGTACCCACGAGCTTCGAGAAATAAGATAAACAAATCTCTCACAGCTTTTCTCCTCGTAACGCTCCAAGAGCGCACCGCCGTGAAATTTACGTCGTCCTCCGAGCGCATCGTGCCTGTGAACTAAACGAAACAGGGAAAAAAGTAGGAAGATAGTCGGTTTCCACGCGATAGCCCGAACCGCCTAGGTCAGAACTTCAAACTTTTTTCACCGCTACCCTCTGCGAATGCTCAAATTTCTTGCCACCCCTTAACCAAGTTGCCATAGTAATAAAACATACGAATAATACGGACGATTCTCAAACTACGATATAAGATGAACGTTATCTTCAATAGGATTGGCGTGCTCGGATACCTTGGCTCGGAAGTTCGAGTCTTGGCTTTATTTTCGAGATGGCGGCTCTCAATCCTACTTCTATGTCTTTCAAACTTTATCGATGCTTGCTTTTTAACAGGAGTTAGCGACGAAAAAGCCCATTCACACGAATATATGTAGGCGAATAGAAAAAAGGCAATCGTGGTTAGTTTCAAAAATATTGCGTATTCCACCTTGATGTCAATCCAGGGGTTTAAACTCTTTTTCGAAACGTCTAGTTTTAGAACTGAACTCCCAATGCATTTCCCAAGACGTTCTTCACTTTTTCCTTTTCACGTCTCAGTCCTGTCCTAATGAGACGAGATATCGCTTTAAAACGTATAAAGCGTTCCTCATAATCATTAATCCGGTAACGTGCTCGAAACATATCGAAGGCACTCCCGCTTCGAAGAGCCTAGCTCTTAGTTTTGTGGAAGGGGCGAGGGGGGGGGGGGCGAAGGGGCTTCCAAACTTTTTTAACGACGCCTACGCGGAATTCCAAACGAGCCTGCGAGGAGGATCCGCGCATGCGCACCGACCTCGAATTTCTTCCCTTTCTTCTACGTCGATGCAGCCCAGAAATATTCAATGGAAAAAGAAGCAGGCAGAGCGAAGTTTACTCCCATCGAAAGTTCGCGGGGAAATGCCTATCGATAAGGCGCATCGCCGCGAAACTTTACTCGCGGGATTCTCGCGTATTTCGTGCAGACGAAGGAGGAATGATGGCCACGAGGAAACGATCAAATAAGAGAGGAAAAGGACGCTTGGCCGATGAATAATAGATTTCATATAGGGATCGATGCAACGGACGGACCGGAGTTACCGACTGTTTTTTTCTTTTTTACGCTTTGCATCCGAATTGGCTTTCGGTCAACCGATGTTTTGGAGGAATATGTATATTTGGTAAAGGCCACCGGTGGTTCGGTACAGAGGTATAGGTCTTTGATTATTTTTTAAATATCGCGCGGTATCTCGTTGTATCCTTCGAGCGTGGAACATTCTAAAGTTAAACGCCCTTCGAGAAGCAGTGTTTGTTAAGAAAATATATTTAAATATATTAAATATATAAATAATTTCTGAATTATATTTGATATATCGAAAAATATATATTGGAAAATAAGAAAAGATACTAAAAGTGAGCGATTATCGCAGAAAATGTACGATTTGAGCTAGGATCGCTTGGGAGTTTTAGTTTTGAGCAGGGCAATCGCAAATCACCAGTCGTGCAGTTTGATCAACTCGATCCGACGTAATTTCCTTTTAAAATAACGATCCGTGGTTCGAAGGCGAAGTGGTTTAACGTAGGATAATATAAGAGTGGGATGGCAGGAGCGGTGATTTGGCGTCTTTTTCATGGCGCCAGACGTTGGTCAATAACGAGCGTGTAATGGAAGCCGTTGCGAGTTTTCGGGAAAAAGGGCCGATATTGTATTTGCATTTCCAGGCGGCGAGTCTGGACCTGAAGTCGGATAAATGGAATATAACTCTTCCGCGAGCATCAATTTCGGATTATTTACCCGTTCCGCCATGCGAAACTTTCGAGGTATCCAACATCGCGTTGGATTTTTCGGTGGAACTTTTAAGGAATCCAACATTACGTCGGATTTCTGCGTGGAACTTTCGAAGAATCTAACGTTACGCTGGGTTTCTCCGCGAGAACTTTTCGGGAATCCAACATTACCTCGGATTTCTGCGTTGGAACTTTCGAGGAGTCGAACATCGGGCTGGATTTCAAGGCGGAACTTTTAATGATACCCGACGCATTACGTTGGGTTTCTGCGTGGGACTTTTAGGCAAACGAACGTTACTACGTTGAAGCTTTTTCGTGGGACTTTTAAAAAATTCAACGTTACGTCGGGTTTCTGCGGGAAGATTTCAAATTCCAACCTCACGCCGATATTCCGTGCGATGCGGGGAGTACGTCTCGAAAGTGTACAACCCTTTACAACCCTCCACGACTTTCGGCTGGCGTTCCATTTGCGCGTTTCGCGCCAAGTCAGCCGTCGTTCCCTCGCGAGTCTGCGGATCGTTGGAAATCGAAAGACCGTATCATCGTTACCGAGGGAACTGCCCCAACTTGCATGCAGCCATGCCCTTTTACTGGCGATTTAACCGTTATTTGTTTATCCGATCATGGCAGAGCACAGTGTCATCTTGTAACAAATGTTTCTTTTGTATCAAACTGTCGCCAAATATCATTGTCATTATTATTATCTTTCTTGGCACATTACACATTTATTAAGAATAAATGTTATTGGCGGTGTATCGTGTATTAAGAGAACGTGGATTGCAGAGAAAATTATTTGACATCTGTAATGGGAGAAAACCGATGGCGGTTTGAATTAGATCCTTGCGGAGATTTTAATGCAAATCCGAGAGAACCCGGAACGATCGACTTTATCGAGTCTGAAGAAATGAGAAGTTGCAGGGGAAAAATCGTCCCTCGTAAGAAAGAGCTTTAGATTCTCCTGGGACACGTCTGATTGCAACTGACTTTAAGTACTTGCCGTGGTTTTATCGGATTTGTGGTAATTCCTGGAATTAGAGGATTTTTTCATACGAGCGACCGGCAAATAAACGCCTTGAGGCGGTCTTCGAAATGAAATCATTATTTACGCTTCTCGATTAACGATCGAGATATTAGAATATCCATTGATAAACATAAATCATTCCCGTTTGTTCCTAACTCTGCTTTAAAAGGAAAAGTAAAGGAGTTTTTTTAGTAACGATTCGCGTAACTGTTGTAAAAAAAAATATCAAACTTGACCAGCCCTTGATTAACAATCCACGAAACAACACGCACATATCCAATGTCGCGACGATCCGTTAAATAAACCCGAGCTCGCGTTAATCCTATCGTAATTTCACTCGACCATCGATTTACCCGAGGATCGATTTTCGCGTCGATTCGTGCAAAGTTGGCAGATTTATGTCAAACGTCTCGCCGATCATTTTTCAGGCCGACACAAATATTCATTATCTCCTCAAAGCGAGGATGATATCGAATCACTGAAATTTCCCGATGCAAATGCGCAACGACGAGCAATTAAACGTACGGCGACCTCTCGAGAATTTCACGTTAATATCGTTGGCCGACAAAGGCGATATCCTGTTAAACGAAAACCCGAGTCGATTTTAACCTTTTCGCGAACAGAGCCGGCTTGACTTTATTACCACTCTGTCATCCCCTAACGATGATAAATTTTATAACGAAAGTTAACGCGAGGTACTTCGCGCTAATTGAACGGCCATAACTCCCTTCCCGCGTAAAAGTCGATCTAAACTTTGATACTCCCTACGTACCGTAAATATTTCCTCGCGGGTCTCCGAGCCCGTGTCGCAAATATTTATAGAAACGTTTAGGATAAACCGCGGACCGATTACCCGGCAGCCGAAGTCGATCCATTTTCCTCCATTTTCAACCTGCAAATCCTCCATTATAGATGACATTTTAAAATCCAGCCGCGCAGCGCTCAGGGTTTTATTCATTTTTGAAGAGCAGCCCCGTGCATGGCGGAGAGTTGCCTTTGTCGTCTCCCACTGAATGCCACTCGTTCAATATTTATGCCGTCTGATGTCCAGTTTACCTGGTGCCGCTGCCAGCACGTACGCCGATACGTATTCGAACCAGAATTTCTCGGACCGGAGGCCGTCGCTGATTTACTGGGAAACGGCCGGGGAAGAATCGAGGAAGATGCTTCATAGTCGGCCTCGATGAATAAAATTTTAGAGATACATTCGCCCCTGTATTTCCCGGATTACAAACCCTCGCTGCATTACCAGGCGAGAGCTGTGGAATATTCGAAGAATACGTCTCGTCGACACGTTCGATAAATAAGATTTCGAAAAGATGCTCGAACGCACTGCGAATCCGTATCTCTCTCGTGTATAGAGAAAAATGTAAATTCGCGTTTAAAGCAACACCAATATTTTCGCCCTTTCCAAAAGCTATTTGCTTCTGTTACTCTGTACAGCTTGTTTAAAGCAAAAATTCTTTATTTGGTTCTTTCTCATAAATCTGTTTAGCCTCTTTCGCTTCCATACACGTCTCGAGCCAAGCTCCGGACATCGAAGAGGATCAAATCGTTACGCGAGCAGGTGTCTGCGAAGTTGGACACGAAAATCTACTGGGCGAGGCTCGCGCAGCCGAAAGGGGGCTCGAGCCGCTGTAAGTCGTGGCACGGATCGAATCCTCGAGAGCATCGCGAGATTGTTTAGCCGAGGAACGAGGAAAATAATCGCGTCTGCCCCTTTGTAGCACCGCCTCTTTCCCAGCGGATACGGTTTAATCGTGCATGCTTACACGCGGCACGGCGTAAATGCGACGTAGTTAATCTCTCCTGGCATACGCCTGGAATAATCATATAGAGGATAATCACTTTCCATGAAATTACGATCGTTGCACGGGCACGATAAGCTGCGCCGGCAGTTTATTCCGCGCGGAATAACGAGGCGGATAATCGCTTTACGCGCTATTTTTAGGCCTCTTCCATCAGCCGTCGTTAGCCATAAATCGCTGGCCGTCCTCGCGCTGTCATCTCCTTCGGCGTATTCGAAAATCGATTCCAAGACGGATCGATTAATCCCCCTTACATATGTACACATTACCTATGCGGAGCATCGAATAAAAACGATTTAATGGTTGTGCAGCACTTCGAAGATACTACGGTGAGGGAAGAAACCTCGATAAGAGTTGGTCGAAAGATTCATCCTCTTTCTATGCGATATGTATACCGTAGCTCTGGTGGTTCGAAACCCACCTTAAACGGTAGGTCCTAATCCAAATGACTGAATGAATTTGAAAAAAAAAGATTCATCCTTCCTGAGATTCTTCGCGCGTTACATCGACGATTGACTCGCAACCGGTGCTTTGGTATTTATGAAAGGCACTTCGCGCGTGGATAGCGACGATCGTGTCGCGATAATCGTAAGAAGGCATACCGAGAATCGAGGAAAGGAAGGAGCACATATTTCAGGATTTACTTGGAGACCACGGATTTGGTATTTCCCGGGAAATGCGTTCCATTTAAATTCACGATTTTGGGGCTTGCCCGGGAGCAAAGGTGAGCATCGTAAATCGTCCCGGTGCCTCGCGCTGAAATATTGCCCGTCGAAGAAAGTGCTTATAAAGCAATTATGTTGAAACTCTTGGATTTATGAAATATTGCTTGCCACTCGCATTCGCCCCTTCTTACGGCCCCCGTTAGAAAACACGAGGCCCGGCGCCGAGGTTACTTATCATGGCATTATTTATCGTAACGGCTGGAATAAATAAAGCGAGGACTTGACTGGTCGGATGCAAAAAGCGCGGCTATTATATGTATTACGTCGGGCGCAGATAAGCGCGGTGGGCTCTATTAAAAAGACCTTATATCACGAAGCTTCTCCTCGCCGCGAAGCGTTTTGTCCGCCTGGAATAATGTCTCTGATTAAATTCTATAAGCTCGAATATTCCCGCCGAACGTTGCCGTGCGAATTAATCGTTCGAAAGTCCCATTGATATTTAAGATTATTTCGGATTATTCGTAGATCGTTTCGTACAACGTTGATCGAATTTCGATGGCGCTCGCGCCGCGAATAACGATCGAAACGACGCTTTCGATAAATATGGATTAAAATTCAGGGACGATAATACTCGTTCCGCCGCTACGATGAAATGCGTTTCGAGCGCATCATTGAGTTTCGTATTATTTCCAAAGCGTATTACGCCGATGAAAAGCATTTTCGCGGATCTTCTACGTGTACGCGTATCTCGAAATTGCGATTGGTGAAGTTACTTTATCGCACTGTTTTCACCACTCTTTCGACCGTGCAACCCCTAAGACGGAAAAAACAAGCAGCGCATACTCCCAACCGATCGAGCAAAGATCCTCTGTAATTAGTATTTTAAAGAGGATATAAGGCCTTTTGTGATATCTAAATAAAACTATTATTGCACATTATTTTTCTTATACGCATAGATACGGGTTTATTTTTCATATTACGATTTAACGATGACAGTGTACTTGCATTTATTTAATAATATCCGAGAATACTGGTTTACGACGTTGTCCGACACTACGACAGAAATGTCTGCTTCCAACTTTAATTTATTTCGATATTTACCTTCCTACGATTATATTTCTTTCCATAGTCGAGTTCTTTTGAACGCTAGCATGCTCTACAAACGATATACATTCACTGTTTTCCACGCACCCTCGGGTATCCTCTCGCGTATCCCACTTCAGAGACCATTGCTTTATTGCACGGACCTTTTCTCCGTGCATAAAGCCTTTTCGATGATTTCTCGGACCGCTGGCGCTGTTCCTGGGCTTTAACAGGTGCATTTAAATTTCGACATGGCCGACGGCCGGCAAAGTGGGCTAAGTACTTTCTAACGACCGGGGCAACGCGAAAATAAAACTCGCGGTACGTGGCGCAGGAAGAACACCATGAGAAACGTCCGAGGTGGGTGATAATAACGTTTAATCTCAATTCATGCTGCGCGCATACGTTGTTCTTGACCGTTCACGAGAGCGAGGGGCAAAAAAAAAACACTGAATTCCTCTCGAGCGCCATTACGAAAATCAATAGAGGTAATTGCGGAATGATGTACCACCGTCGAGGAAGGGGGCATATTAATAAGCTTGCCGCTCGTACGATTCATGGCGCGGAGATAAAACCGTTCGACGAACGACAGCTCTTTGTCGGAATTTTAATTTTCACCAGAGCGCGTGACAAAAAAAATCGCAGGCCGCGACGTTCTGGAATAATTCTGCGAGAAAAATGCGACGTAGAGAAATAGGACGTTAGTCGCTTTAGAATATAAGGCAGGGGAGAATCGTCCTTTCGGGTCTTCGACGGAACCTCGAGAATGAGCGCGCGATTAAACGATTTAATAGACCGACACCGTATCCTCGAAGACGCGGGATGGCGCGGATTTCATCGCTATGAACAAGGTCATGATCGAGCCACGCGCGTATTTCCATCGAGTTATATCGGTAGCCGCCCTCTACGCGTGTACGCTGTCTGGGGTATTAATAAAAAACATGTTTTAAACGATCATTAGCGAGCGTTATAAATTTCTCGATATTTACCAGTGCAGCCATTCATCCGTTTTTTATCCACGCTTTCGCTTTATCAATTACATTTATATACGAGACCTCGCACAGTGGTACGTATAAAAAAATCTACGATGCTCTCCGATAATCATTCAAAATATTTCTGGGTTGTTAAAATACTTTTATATGCACTGAGATACTTCGAATAATCGTTTTACTAATTTTGCGATCGTCCTTCTTAGTTTTTGACGATCATTAAAATTCTTCATTCCGCAAGCGCACGCTCGAGAAGGGGACCGAGGGAGGCGGCGGTCCTGCACTAATTTGCGAAATGCTCGTAGGTCGTAAAGAGCTCGCCTTGTAACCTCCGACGACCCATTGTCCGCAATTTCTGCGCATCAGCGCCGCGAGCTTACGTTCCACGGCGGCGATGTTCGCACCTCCTACGGGGAAGAGCAACGCGTTTATAGTGAAAGGCGCCCTCCGCCTCGCAACCTTGTTTCGAGAAATCCCTCGACGACTTTGTTCCCCGAACCTCTCTCCGCCCTCTCGCGCCCCATTCCGACTTTCTCGCAGTCCTTATCGTTTCGAGTGTCAACCTCCCGACCTGCTCCTCGCGACTCTCTCCCGCGTAACGAGAATTTAACCCTCCATAACCCACATTTCTTCCAGATTTTAATGCTCCGACCGTATTCGAGTCTTTTGTAAGTTTACGTTGCGAAAGAGCGAAAGAGAGAGAGAGAAGAGTAGATACCATGATGGTTTACTTGGAGTTCTCAAGGGTGGTCCTTGATTTGAAATGATTTAGGGATTTTTGAAGGAGTTATGCTCGATACGAGGAGAAACGTGTATACGATGTTTCGCGCGTAGGCTTATACGAATGTAATATATAATTAGTAATGTATAATATTTTGGGTACTTGGACAAAAAGGAATCCAACCATAATTTGGATGTCACGATTAAATTGAATGATGCTCGATCGAACTGGTTTTTTATGCGAATGACTGTTATCTTGGGTCACTGCTCGGTTAATATAATAGCGCGAACATCGAGGAGACACGTTTGTTCGCAGGAAAATGTGTAGCTCGAACTCGATATTGCCGCGATGTTTTCCTACCAAATAATATTCTTTGCGCAGTATCTTCCAGGACGCACCACAGTGTTTTCCGAATAATACCGCGAGGAGCAATGCGTTTACGGTGAAAAGCGGCGGCTGACTTGCGATGTTGATTCGCGGAATCCTCTCGCGACGTTGTTTCTCAAAATTTCCCTTTTGGAGCTATCGCATTTCTTGTTGTTTCGAGTATCAAGCTCGCGATGCTGCACTGTATACCGGTGGAAAAATACAACGAGAGACGAGGAAGACTCCTGGGTATTATATTATGGGTATATATTTATAAAACACTCGCTCTCTAATACTACGTCTTATTATACCATTTCTCATCGATCGCTATGAAGTATCATCCAACCGATATATGTTTAACTATTTGTAATATAATTTTTAAACGTTATTTTTAAACGAAATTAGAAAAAACAGATTTCTGCTTAATTAACGGTTCCTGTCTCGATGGATTAATTTCCAGAAATTCCTAAGAATATCCTGCTTTGATGGATTACTAAAGAAGAAACGAACGATTCAACGACGAGACACTTTGCACTCACGCCTCGAAAGCAGTCTGCGAATAATCGAAATCAATCGAGGCGTAACCGGATCGTCAACTTCGCCCTTTGTCGTTTTGTTCTACCTGCGTTTGGTTATTTATAATCATCCGCCATAATTGCTCGGCCTGATGCACGCTGGCGGGCACACATCGTTCATGGACGATGTAAAGCGACGTGATTCGCGTACGCGTAATTCATAGGTAATGCATAGCTATTGGATACGCGTAAACAACGTTGGCAACGAGAAACGCAGTGTTTCGTTTCAGCGTTGAATTACAGAGCACACAGAATATACGATTCGCGCGAGCGTACTTTGTCTCATACATAAAACAGTTTTGCACTGCGAAATTTCTAATCGCTCGGTTGTCGCTTACGGCCGCCGCGGAGCGTGGAAGTTATAGCCGCTCCAAGTGGAAATATGATAAATAAAAACACATTTGTTAAGGGAGAAACAGTTTTATAGTATTAATGGATCGAGATTTTCGGGCGGTAAAATGAGGTGAAACGAAAAAACAGACCGAGCCATTCTGATAAATATGAAGATACGTGTATGTTTATTACAAATAGGATTGGGTGAATATAAAGAAGAGACTTGGTGTGAAGCGAGCATATGTTAGCACTTTCCAAAAAATTACGACAAAAATATACTACGAACCGTGTCAAGAACAAATTGTTCGATGGTCCGAAATTTTAAAAAGGCGACACACAATGCACCACTGTCTATGCACGCTTTGTATATACAATACCATGTATCAATGTCTGACTCGACTTTTACGTCAGAAGTTTAAAAAAAAAAAAATAGACGCTACAATATTTATCCACTGTCTCCAATATCACGTTTCTGATGCAAAGCTCGATAAGCTCGGTATTTTTGCAAAAGGCTGGTATAAAAAAAAATAGGGCGTCGAAGAGGAATATTTCGTGGATTCTTTAACACGGAATCTAAGGGTGGCGGCGAGAAGGTCCTCGGAACGACGGAGACCGGCTTTATAAATTTCTCCGGCTTAATATTAGCCGCCGTTTTGCACCGTATTTGGGTCAATGCAAATCACAATGGGCAGCCCTGAAACGTATTCATCGAATAATTTAATTAAATCGGCGCTCGAAGTTGCGGTGCGGTTTGTCGAAGTCAATATTGAACATCGGCCCTTCGATAATGGGCCGCCTGTTCGAGTGCAAGAACCGCTAAATTGCTTCTCCCCTCGATAGAGTCGTCGTAAAAAGAACATTTGCGGAGCATCCTCGTCGTGTCAAAAATCCCGGCCGACATCGTTTTGTCGAAACTCGAGCGGCCATCCGTCAAGTCCACGCGTCGCTTCGATGTTCGCTCTTATATCCACGACGATGCAAAATCGGCTCGAAGTTAACCATCGCGTTCGCGATTTAAAGCCTGGATATGTCGAGGAATATTCCAAATACTCTTTAATCGTACACCGTGTATAACGGAAAAATCCTTACTCGAGATAAAGTTACATCGCACATTCCTTTAAATCCATAATGAAAACGGTAAATCGTGGACTACATTACCTTATCGATCGAAGACGAAGAGTAAACCCATAAATTGGCATGAAAAAATCCAACATCCACACCCGATTCTCGCAAAATACACTTGGGTAAGGAAGGATTAATACTTAAACGAGAAGCGGGACTCGCCCTCGATCGCCTCTTCAATCTCGTATTTATTCTCCTCGCAAGCTCGAGTTAACGCTACCTCCAAGCCAACGATAGTTTACATTAGCTCCCTATATAAAATCTTCGGTTCCAACCTCTTTCTCCCCGATGGCGCATCGGAGAGGCGAGGAATTGGAGGAGAAGCGCGGCGAGGTAAGACCCGGGGAATAGCTTCGACGTGTCGAATCGGTCGGCGAGCTTCCCTCTCGTCGTTCGTTCGCGGATCATTTCCGGCCCCTGGCTTCCCGCACTAACGGCAAATAAACAGTGGTCCCATTGTTGTTAGTTCCTGGCAGCGCCTTATGAATATTCCCGATCCGCGGGAATCTGCGCTGGCGGGTACGCTTGAAATCTTGCCAAAACAATTGCCGCGCGCCGAGGAGGCGGCCGGCGCGATTCCATCGGATCCAAGCCTCGAGCCGGCTTAGGCTCGGAAAATGCCGGGGATCGGGAAAATTTCGTCCCCGCGAGATTAAAAATTCCCCGCTCCCTGGCCACGTTTTATAAATAATTCCTTACGGCCGCGCGAATCATGCACGGAGCGCCGAGTGACGTTGCTGCGGGGACGGCCGTCCATTAACCCTTTTGCGGGCATGGACGGAGATCCTGCGCCCACTGGAAATGCTCGACGAAGAATCCACCTTTTTATATATTATCCTTGCTCGAGGGGTGTACGAAGGAATGCTTTAGTTTCTTAATAGCGTGTATTTCGCTTAAATAGATTTGAAGATAAAGAGGTAGCGCGGGTATTTGAATGGTAGTAACCGATCGTTTAAAATATTTACGCGAGTAGACACTGACGATTTATATGCAAAAAAGATGCATTTTCGCGGATAAGCGGGTCTTATGGAAAAGAGCGAGTGACTCGAGATTGCCCGAACGTTTCTCGAAATTTGTCACGATAAAGATGTAATGTGTGGATTATAGATACGATCAAATATATACCTATACACCGGCTGAAAGCAGATTCCTTAAATATCTGAGAGTAACAAAATTCAAGATGGCGTAGAATTTCCTCCGCTATAGAGAAAACAGTTCTCCTTTCTGAGATCCTTTCTAAGAAACCTGCCAGAGCTGCTCTTCGATGATAAAAAAAAAATGCTCGGAGCGCGAGGTGCAAATTTGCAGTATAACCCCGAGGAAATCTGAAAAGGCCGAGGGAAACTTATCGATGGCAGGTGTAACCCCACTGTCACTTGACCGACAGAGATTCTCGGCCCCGTTTTTCGCTTACGTCGACTCGATTCTCCTCCACCCCCTCCGCTCCCTCCGCCCGCCGCCCCCAGCGCGCCAACCCTTTCCCAACGTCGCGCAGGGAAGCTCGTTGACACGATTTTGGGTATTACGAGAATGTCAACGTGGATACAATGGCCTCCGCAAGATCGTATCGCGAAACGCAGCAGGATGGATGACATGCGGGTTGCTTAAAAGCGGGTTTCCCTCGTTTCCGTGGCCGGACCTAAGCGGTTTTCCTGGACCCTGGAAATTAACGTCGAAGAAAGCGGACTAAGGGGAAAATGAAATGGCCGAGGAGCGTTTTAGAGGCGATGGATGAAAATAGAGTCGCAGACGGACGATAGCGAAGGTTATGAGAAAGTTGGATAGGGTTTCGAAAAATTCGTAATGTTTTCTGGTTTTTGTCTCGCCCTCGGAACTTTTGGAATTTTTAAAAGAACCTTCGTGAATCATAATTAGTCCTTCGAAGAGAAAGAAGTTTGTGATAAAGTACCGTTTAAATTATTATTTCTGCGGGTTGTAAGATGGATAAATGTATGATATTAATGATTATAAATGTATTATATGTAGGAGCAGTTTTGTAAAGGATACGTACGGTGTTGTACGTCATAGTTTGCATCGAGAGGAGCGATACGGAAATGGGGAAGCTCGAGTTTTTCGCTCGTCGAAAAGTAGCCATATTCGAGGCCGTTACGCCGCGTCTGTTTGCATTTGACGAATCGATCTGTTTCCGAATAAAGTTTCCGTTATTTACCACGAACTCGTTGTATTTCTGAGTTTGTTCGTCTGTTCCCGTCCGTGCACACGGAATCATTAATTTGTTCCGCGACCCCCGAAGGAGAAGTTGGAATACGACCGTGGCGATGTCGAGCGCCGGAGATCGATCGGTCCAGATTGACAGACTCTATGATCGACAAGCGCGCTATTTACAAACTGCGCAGAAATGTATCATTGTGGTTTTTACATTACACGATGACGTATTTAATCGTATTATTCAAACCTATTCTAATCCAAGAAGGCGAAAAAGGAATGAATTGTCCTTTGAAATTGAAAAAATGTCCTTTAAGAAGAAACCTTGATCCATTGTTCCAATGTAAAATAATCGTGGTTCTGTCGAGTACAGTGCTCTGAAAAGAACCGTTTCACAGCTCTGAAAAAGTGCATTACGGCTCTGAAAAGAGGCGATTAATAATCGGTCCTCGCACGACCACTCGATTTACTCCTTTCGATCGATTAACGTTACGAAATCGTTCCTTTCCGCCTTACAAATATAATTTATTGACGGAGCATTGTTTCTCGAAGTGCTTAAAAAACGATCGAATATCGAGAGATTATTCGGCAATAATTGTGTCCACCAAGAATCAACATTTTTAACACCGCGCGACGGCCTTGAATCTTTCCCTGGCATTTTTAGCCACGTCCTACCCTCGACGAGGGGTGAGAAAAAAGAGTTGCGGGGGGCGAACCATGCGGCGCATCGATCCCTTTTCGTCCGGCGCATCTCACCAGGAAATTGACAACCTACTCGACATTCTATTGGCACGGCGCGAAGCATTTTTGACCCGTCTCCGACCCACGATTCGTTTTGCAGCTGGCGTTTGTTGGATATGGGTTGTGAGCAACGCTTGAACTTGTCGATTTTATTCGTTCCTTGGGGTACGAGTGGAATTCGTTATTGCAAGGCAACGTATTAATCGGTTTGAGAATTTCATAAGATTATAACGAAAGTGGAAAGAATCGAAAATCGAGTTACAGATGCGATTACTCGATACGATAAAAATGATGGAAACGATATTTATGAGCGTCCAGTTAGGAGATAAATTCCTCGAAAATAATCGCACATTTGGGTCTATAATTACAGTTACATCACAGATGATTTATTAATATTACGCGAAAGGAGCGATCAGAGCTGAGAATTCTACCTATACTTTTACATCTTCATCTCTTTGTACGTGCCTTTAGAACACATCGATACGAAACCAATTTCACGAGGGACGCCACGATCCGACCATAAAATACCGTGCCTAGATTCACGTTTCTAATCCATGCACGGATTGCTACGCGCGTTTCTGTCGATGTTTCCGTTTTTAATTTCCTCCTAATCAGATCAAGCGCCCTTCGCCGACTTGATCGTTGTTTCGCTCGAATGCAGCGTCGGAGTATTTTGCCTCCGGGCGCTTCGTCGATACGTCGAAATGTGCCAATCGCGATGTCCTCGAAAAAAAAGGCAGGAAAAAAAAGGGAAGAAGAGCGGCGCTCCGCTTTGAAGCGAAATATGCGGGAAAGGAGAGATTCAATTCAATATAGTGCACGCGTTTGCGACTGTGCATGCATCGGCAGTTTCTCCCGTATAACGTGTAACAAACGTATCCACGTTAATATAAGCATAAACGAGTTGTGCGACTATTTAATAAAAGTATTAAATCGATCGGGAATTAACGATGCGCTGTGAAATTATACGATTTGCATATTATTGGTCGCTCGAGTTACGAGTATCCGATTCGTTCCGCGTACGACGTACATATGGGATAACTATAGGATTAATTTTATGCATCGTACTGTGGGAACGGGAAAATAGTGCGCTGTGAAAAGACATAAATATTCCGTAGGTCATAAGAGCGTGGACCCACTGAAGAGTGTTTAGGCGACGATACAAGAGTGATATTGACAGGGCAC